>OX122883.1:43658279-44111609 GCA_944738645.1 Eristalinus sepulchralis
TCTAAGCAACAGAGAAAAAACGAACTCAACGACATGATTCTTGTAAAATTTTGATTTCTTCCCTCTCGCACAACACAAAATTTATGACCTTCCGCATCAATTCATCAAACAGTGGTCGAGATCCACCGATAACACGGACATGAGCCCCTTACCCATAAATGTCATTCAGGAACATGCCGACTTGCCCCGGGCAAGTAAAAAGAACTCTTAGTCCATGTTCTGTCAAATTTAAGTGGACACACTTGTCATTTCCAGCCGTTGCGTTTGCCATCTCAACACATCAGTGATGGTGGTGATCATGACAGATTGTCGCTTAAGAAGCATCAGACTGTGACCTGATTTCAAACAACGTCTGATGGCAACTCTCTTCTCCGGTCGTCCACTAATGAATCTGCAAATCTATTCACGATAAACACAACGGTCACCGATGACTTTCAGTTGCTTATGGTTGACACTCTCCCTCATCAATCTCAATTGCAAATGCTTCCCTGATCAACTTCACAATCAGTAACACGCTCCCATCCCATCCCTCGCTCACACATCGCAATCAGCAATTTCACAAGATCACCACAGATCATCGAGTTCCTTAATTAATCTGACCCGCGACAGATTGTATTCAAATTGAATCCATTTTTCCAGTCTCTTATAAATATTAACCGCCGCTAGATGAATCGAGAAAAGGGGGGAAAAAACCCGCGAAAACAGAAACATAATTAAAATTGAATTCATTTAAACTTGTGCCAGGCAAGGTCAACTTTCATTTTCATGGTCAACCGGTTGCAGCAGCAGCCGCAGCGCTGCCACACACAGCGAAACGTCAGAGAAGCAGTGCACAGACCTGGTCGCGAACACAAATCAAATCAAACGCCCCAATCAAATGGAATAGCTTCGATTTTAATTGAGTTTTAGCCAACCAAATGGAAATTAACAACCCCAAGCTATAAAGATCGCTTATCGGGCCCGTTTAAGTGCTTCAGCTGCCGCTGCTGTTGCTGCTGGTGCTGTGGCTGTGGCTGTCGCTGTCGTTGCCATCATCGTCGTCGTCGTTCCTGTTCCGTACTTTTCGTCTGATTATCGCTGGATAATCGATTTTGATTTGCAAACACACACATGCACAGATGCACAGAGGCGCGCACACCTCACTAAACTAAATTCCTGTCGCTGGGTGAGTGCGAATATTTTTAATGCCGCTCTGGGAACATTATTACTCAGATTCCTTGAAAGGTTCGCATAAATCCGATCGCGTCGCCGCACCTCGCCGCTCGGCGTGCCCTCCTCTAAGCTCTGATTTCTCACTCAAAGTCCGATTCTGCGGCGATCTTTATCGCGATGATATCCCCATTTGTGTTTCGAGCTGTGTTTTGAAAGATGATTGCGCACAACTGCTTCTAATACCCCGTCCGAGCTTCTCTCTCTCTCTCAATCATCCAGTGGAGGGGGGGCAGAGGCGGAGGGTTTAACTTTCGTCTCGCCTCGATATCGCGGCTCTGCGATTGAGCAAGATTTATTGGCTTGCCGATAACTGGGTGAGATAGCCGGAGAGCGCAGCACAGGTTTTGAGGCGCGCTGATAAGAGGTACGCTTGAGCGCTGCTGGTTTCAATTAGCCCAAGACTTTGATTGCCCCTCGCCGTCGCCACCACCATCACCGTCACCGTCGCTCGATTGTCTCTCGCCATTTGGCGAGTTGTTGTGTTGTCTTGGAATTTCTTGTGATTTGTTGTTCGCTTTAATTGCAAATCGAAATTAGCATTTTGAAAAGGTGACGTTTGCGTACACGTTTCCGATCACAATCGCCGGCGAGGTGTAGGTTAGATCGATCGTCGCGGATACCTGGGAGTGGGGGCCTTACCTTGATTGGAAAGGGAGCGCGGTAAGATATTCTAAAGTGTCTAAGTTATGCGATGGCGGCTAATGGATTAACTGTTTGTTGCCGGCTCTCGGTGGTCTACTCGGCTTATCTTTACGGAGCGGATTTGGAGATCTGCGCGTATTATTGGGCATGCGTAGCAATAAAGTTTTGAGAACGAGGATGATGGTTATCGCCGCTGAAGTGGATTTTGGGCGAGCGATAGCTGGGACGGTGGCGCGGCGGCCCTGTGACGGACCGCGGGAATATTTGCATTTTTATTTGGAACTAGAACTGAGTACAGAGCCGGTTGACATTTTGATGATGGCATAGCTGGTTGCTTACGCACGGTATTTTTGTGTGACGCGATGTCCTTGGATTCCATTAGAGATTCCTCTGTTACAGCGGCAGAGGGCAGCCTTTTTGGAATTTTATCGTGCATTCGCAAAATCACTTTGATTTATGAAGCACAAGGTAACTTTAGCGAGATGCTGGCTTCAAATTCCAGCTTAGTTGAATATACGACCTTAGTCTTCATCATGGGTCTGGCTCCGGTAAGATTAGGTTGGAGCGATGAATGATCTTCACCTTAATCAACATGGTTCATAGTGATAGCACAAGCAATGGTTTCATCTACATGTTGACGGCTCCTTCTTATTCAAGTTGCGCGGCAGTCAAAGAAGTTTTGTACTTCAACCAACTTAGCTTTGCTACCGACACAGGCTTTCCTATTCTATTGCTATGCTATTCATTTGAATGTATTCACCATATCAGACAAGGTCGCCCTCTGTTGTGTTATCCCAAAGGGCGCGGATTCAAAGACCTTTTTGGCCAAAACTGTGTTACCCATAATATGCAACGACAACACCCTTATTTGTGAAAAGATACCTGAGACATTTTATGAAGCGAATGGGTCTGAAAACTACTCCTTCGTTCAAGGATTCATAGAAGAGGCAACCAAGCACTTTATACATATATGGCTCTGACTAGCGCTAGACGGTCAAAAACGATGTGTTCTTAAGAGTTGCTTGTTTAGAGTTTCTCTGCAATTCCTGTAAGCATTTTGAGAGATGAGGCGTTGACAGCGCCTATAAGTTTGCTACAGCATAAGGAGAGGATGTATCAGGTCATATAAAAATTGTTTTCTTCATTCAAGATCAACTTCATTTAAGGTCCATTGTGCACATATTTCCATCGATCTGTTGTTGCCAAAAACTGAGCAAATTGAAATCCAGAAAATCCAGAAAAATTTTTACCATCAAGAAAGTTTGGCAGAGACTGAAACAAATGGTAAGCAGTGGGTAAAAAATCCGAGCTATACATACATACGTTGGATACATCAAAACTTCCCGACCTGGGTCCGACAATGTTTTTTCAGTTCATCATCAAAAATTTGTTTGATCTAGAATTATCGTGATGGAAGACAACTCCTTTTTTGGGCCGTTTTGCTCCCTCATATGGTCGAGTTGTGCATAGAAGACGATGACTGTTACCGATCTGTTTCAGGTTCTGGTAGACAAATTCCTTCCAATCTTACCCAAAACTCAACATAACGTCGTTCGCCATCGATACAGGCCTAAAACTATTTTGTAGTCGCTAAAGTTGGATTGTCTCGTGTTTTTTTAATCCACAGTAGCGTTGAACTCACGGTTATTCGGTCAATATTTATATTTATTCATGTGGCATCAAGCTTCCTTAATAAAACCTGTCCATTTCAGATGATTCCAAACTATCACACCGTTGACGTTAAGTGCCTCCGCCATCTCCTGACAGCTTTCGCACAGACCTTGCTCCAACATTTCGACTTTTTCTGTGACAGACCGACTAGTGCGAAGTGCATCTTTTAGATCGAAATTTCCGCAACAGAATCGAGCAAATCACTCCTGGATGTGGGGCTCACTCACAGCATTCTCAGCGCAAGCTGCAAACATTTTTCGGTATATTTTTGCAGGGTTCGTAGGCAATATATAGCAAAAAGGGCATCACATACCGTATTTCTTCAGATATTTCAATCATATTCAAATCAGAAAATCTTTTAAATAAAGCAACGAATTGCACAGCTGTTTTCAGTAAATATGTAGACTGATAGTTCACTTTTCAAACAAGTGCTTATTTGATACAATAAGATCAATGTGTACCGATATATGGACACTGCCAATTGTATAGAAGCAAAGAACAACGGAGACCCAATATTTTGTTTGATTGAAGTTATAGTCAGATTTGTGACAAAAAACGTTGCTTTGTAATGTAAGTTGAGAAAAATATTCTGATTGGAGTTGAAATGACTGATGGGACTTGAACTGAATAAATATGTACCTTGTTTGAAATGTTCGTCGGCAGTCTCATTTCCTTGAATGCATTATGGCCAGGAGAGGTGTGTTTAATGCCTAAAATTTTTAGGGAACTGCTTAAGCACTATTGAGAAAGTTTTATTCGGAAGATCTAAGCCTTAAAAAGGAACGAACCGCGTGGGAGACCAAGAACGATAATTGACGATGATAGTTGGTGCAGACCCAAAACAAGCAATGTGAGGAGTTGGCAAGAGGTTGGCACCTATTTCAAAAAGAATAAATGAAAACTCTCAAGAAGTGGCTACTCTATGAATTGAACGGGGACTAAAATTTGCGCCGTTTAGAAGCCTATGCATGACTGAGTCTTAAGACAGTGAAGTGAATCATTTTTTCGCCATATAAACATGTGTGATGAAATGTAGATTTTGTACTACCACCGTAAATTATCTGGGGAGTGTTTGAATGCAGAAGAAAATTTAAAGATCTTTCCCGAAAGTGGCCTTCACCTAGAAAAAGTTATGATGACAATCTGAAGACCAATCAAATTTTAACTTCATTAACCATGGGAAAGGATAGATGCAGTCAATTATTGTGAGGAAATCCATATTATACGAAATGGTTGCGATCCTCTTGCAATCCAGTTACATGGGAACAATCGACATCACACCTTCCGCGCTACGGTGCAAAAATCGTTGATTGAACAAGAACGGTTGAAGAACCGTCTTTTCTGTAGAGAAGCATTTTCATCTGGCAAACAAAGTTTCCACATCTAGCTCGGAAAATGTATTGTCGAGAGGGCAATGAATCCACAGAGAGTAAAAGTTTGATGCGTATTTTGGAGAGGTGCCGTCATTGGACAATTCTTTAAAAATAAAGCTTGTGAAAAAATAAGCTTGTCAACAAGGATTTTGGTGTTACAGAGACATGTTAGCCGACTGTTTTTTTTACTGATATTTAAGACATGAACCACCTCTAGTTCAAGCAGGATGACGCTCAATGCCAGCCGTCTTAGCGATGTCAAGTGACCGTCTTGGAGCTGCGATTTGGCACCTTTTAGACTTTTTTCTGTGGTTAACTGTGGGGGATTAGTGTACTGCAAACAACTCAGAAACGATTCACGCACTTAAGGTCAATCCAAGCTAACTGTTGTAAGCTGAAGGTCCCGGGTTTATTTCCGGGATTGAAAATCTTTGTGTCTATGAAAAGCTTCTCAAATTTCGCCGCTCGGAGTCCGTAGAAAACTGTAGGTTCCTTTTTCTTGCCAGAGAAGAAATGTACCCAGAGCACTAGTAACTGCTGCTGGTCATTGGTCCCTTGTGGGTTGTAGTGTCATACACAGTTGGCAACCATCAACAAGATCTTGGAACATTGGACTGACAAAATACACAATCACTGGAGAATTTGTGTTTCATAATAAATGGTCGCATATGGTCGGAGAAGGGACAACAGCTACAACAGAGGCTGGTTAAAAAAAGGTCAAGTTCGATGTAAGTAGTCACATGCTTTTGTGAGGGTATGTGCTTCAAGGGAGTGAGCATATGCAAGTGAATCGATGAAGGCATGACTGCTCCGATGTATGTGAACAATTAAAAAAAAACTACCTAGAGCCCAGTCTGCACAGATGAGATAAATCTATTTCGGATTTCACGTTCCAACACGGTAATGACCCAAAATACACAGGGACAGTTACAAAATATTGACTGGTATGTAATGGGTTTAAAATGCTCGAGTTTCTCAGGACTTAAAAAAAATAAAACAATTTTGGGGTCCCATCAAAAAACAATTGCTCATAGCTGCAAACGACTCATATTGACTTTGTTACATTTGTAAGCATTTCATCAATTCTGAGAGTCACTGTACATATATGGCCCATCTTATGCAGTGCTTCCCAGAAAAGTTCCAAGTTCCAGAAACCCAAAATCCAAATCTTACAAAAAAAATGTCGTTCTACGATTTATGATATTAGAGATTGTGTTTCCAACATCCCCATACAACCTGATCACTGTGCGGCGGTCACAATGCACTTAGCCTCCTGTTAAACGACTTTCTGTAACAGCAACTGTAAAGTGTACCATATGTTCAGCGAAAGGGCATTCTTCTGCCATACAAACAATGATGTTGTGAAAAAGAAATTTAGTGACTGATTCATAGAACGACGTCGTCAAGCCCAAATTTAAATAAGCTAGAGGTCAACAGTTTTAGACGCCGGAAACAAATTTCCGCCACACACGGAGCCTTCAAATAAAAGAGTTCCCATTTCAGTAGCATCCTACCATTTCATTCAAAGCTGAACAGCGAAACTCGTTCTTCAACACAAATCGACTTCCGACAGCTTCCCACTCAGGCTGACAATCAATTGTACACCATTAACAAATCGATGTCGCCCATCACGAAGAAAACACACACACGACGGCGGAGCCGCACAGGAAGTGAAAGGAACCACGTCTGACCTTCCGATGTCGCACGCTGACACTCAACTCGACTACTGCAAATACGCCGCCGCCAAGTGTGTCATAAAAAGTCATAAAACAATTAACCTGACGAGACGCTCCTCTTCGAATGCCATCCATTGACTTTGTCCCTGAATGGAAGTCACAATGCAATTCGGGCCCTAATTACCCGCAGACCCTTGCCTTTGCCGTGGTGGCGGCGTTAATTGACGTCGCTACCTTTCCTGACTCAACACAAGCGCGCACACACACTGACACCCACATCCGAAACGGAACCCAGTCGGGAATCTAATGGCATTTCCTCGACATGGTCACTCCACAGGAGCGACAGCGGCGAGCGAAGGTTCACTGATTGTGCTCCTCGTCCCAGCGTGCGGTCACCGACAATTCGTTTTGCATACACACCATCAGACCAAAACAAAATTCCATTCAAGGAAATACAAACACTCGCACAGGCACACACACACACACACTCATGCAGTGACATTGTAGTGGATGACGAATAACACACAGTCGACGGCAGCAGCAGTGCCAGTGCGGAATGGCAAACGAAATAAAATTGAGGAGCATTGTTGTAACTCTTGAGGAGTCCTTATCGCATGCCATTTCCTGGATTTCTGCTGATAAGAACTACGTTTTCCCTCCCGGAGCCCCGAACCCCGGCCCACCTCGTCACTCAGTCCTAGTGGCTTATGGTTCGCTTGACTTCGAGTTCCCTCCGTTCTTTGTTCTTGACAGTATTCATGAATTTTATAATGTGGAGCTGCGTGTACTTCTGCAGTGGTGGGCGCACACAAACATACACACGCGCATAGCCACCCATTCAGGCAGTCAGCCACAGTGACAGAGAAACTTTATGGCCGAGCAGTCTCTTTGGGGGGATATCTGAGATCTATCGACAGCGGCTGAGCAATGTGGTGGATTTTATTGTTTTTAAAGGGAATGCACATAACTTGCGTATCTATGTCAGTCTACCCGAAGTCAGTTGTGGGTGTTGCCGGTGGTAATGGGAGACCACCTTGTTTTGCAATTCATTCCCGCATTAGCGAGCGTGTTATCGTCGTCATTTTGGGGTGTTTAGCATAATGAATGTTCCCCACAACTGTGGTGAGTATTAAGTTAGGAAAGCTCAACCGTTTTGGAGCAGTGAGTTCGGAATTGATAAATGCTAAAAGTGGTTTCTGGGGGTTAGGGGGAGAGTCTGGAGAGGTGGGTTCGAGAATCACTGAATTCTATTTTAAAGAGGATGTAATTTAATTATGAACGAAGCCTTAAATCAGTCAATAAAACTTACAGGTGTGCTACGAAAGAAGGGGGGAATTGCCGAGTTTTCACATCTCTGTTGCCATCAATGAAATGCTATGATGTTTTATGGTGGTAGCTTAGATCAGCTCTTTAGACGAGGATACCATAGGAGTCACTCATGTAACATACTGTTGTCAAGTCACACTTTTAATCTTGTAATGAACGCATTATCAAAACGAAGGAAATAAACAGGTCACGTCTGGTAAGCACGACTTGCAGGATTTTCGAATGTTATTGAATTTTGTTAGAGAGGGGGTACGGAGTAATGTCTTGCCACTTATTAATCCCGAATGATATCAATGTTTTGGTAACAGAGTAAAGAGAGGATGTTGCCCAGAACCTACAAGTGCTGCATCGTTTTTGCGTTTATCCTTCTGGCCGATACATTTGACTCAAAGAATATCGCCAAAAAATCAAAAAAAAAGTTTATAAATGACCGCGGAGATTGGAAGAGAGTGTCCGTAGTTCTCTGACACCGTTTAGTGGGAAAAATTTGCGCGTTTCAACGAAGAAGACACACGGATTCTTGGAAACACAATTTCAAGAATAAAAAGTCACAAGAAAATAGACTTAACAGCAAATTCCAATTCCACACAGTCAAAGCACCAAGCTTCATATTTTGACAAGATGTATGTAGGATATTGAATGAAGAATGCTTCAATATCTTTAGCAACTAACGCAATTTATTGCAACATTCAAATTGTTAATATAATTAAGTAATAACCAGCTTAATGACCAGTTTCATGTGCAAAGAAAATTGAGGAAGTCCGCTCTTTCAAGAGCAATTGATGCAAGAAGCTGCGTCAACTCACTTACCGTTCAGGGTTCTATGCCTGCACTGAACATCGAGCATCGTAGGTCCACTCTACTCACAGAACATTATAAAAAGAAATAATTTTTGACTTCTATGGTAGACGTGGTGTTTTTAAAAATTAATATCTTTGGTGGAAGACCGCTTAAAACACGTTGTTCTAACTTTGATCCCAAACTCATTTAAAGACGCTTATTGCATTGGATATATTAAACAAGGCGACGCACTGTCATGTGACGTTTTCAACATCATTCTTGAGAAGATCATGCTTAACCCACAAGTCAACATCAGAGGCATGATCTTCTAAAACTCGGTTCAACTGCTTGCTCAGTTACCACTACGCCACGGCGACCACTAGCTTGTATACCAACTTCATTACACCAATCTTCCTTTACGACGCAGAAACTTGGACATTACTTAAAGCGGATGAGGAAGCCCGCTTCCGTGGGAAAAGTTTCGTGTGCGATTTTTCGTCCTGCTTGCGTTGATGGCGTCTGGAGAAGAAAATTCAACAACGAACTCAAGAGGTTGTACGTCGACTTGCGCCTGGTGAAGTGCCTTCCGATACAACGATTACAACTTCGACCCGAAAATTCTTCGAATCCGAGCCGTTGGAACAACTAAACAGAGAATAATCTAGGTTGAGATGGTAGACACAAGTGGATAAGGAGCTCAACCAAGTTAAAGTCAGCAACTGGAGGTAGCTGGCCAGAGAGGCGTGTTGGTTAAGGCCCAGATGGAAATTCAACGACGGGAATTTTTATGCCGACCAGGAAGCCCGACACAATTATCAATAAAAATATTTTTTTGTGATTTTTTTTTTCAAATTTGATGTGAAAACTGAGTCTAATATCTATATAACGGTAATTTCTATCAAAAAAAAACAACAATCATAAGGAGGGATGCGATGATAGTTTCTTTTTGACCCCACTTTATGCATACGGGAGCCACCCCTACATGGCCCCAAATCTTAAAATTTTGCGCTTAAGACATGGCCACTATTGAAGACGTATGAGGAAACCCTTGATCGTTACGAAAGGAAAGTCCTCCGTGCGATTTTTGAATTTGCGCTTGTGGCATCTGGAGGAAAAGATTCAAAGACGAACATAATGGCTAGGCTTTGCTAGGTAACATGATGACTTGGCCCTATAAAGCGTATGGAAAACACAGCTCAAAACCGAAGAATCTTCATATTCAAGCCATTGTGAAAATTTAAACAAATGCAGATGGCACTCCACTAGCTTAATGTGTGTGACTGGAAACAGCAGTTTCACAAATCGGCCTCTTATTTAGATGACAGAGTAAAACGTTTCTTAATGTCCCCGTTGTGCCACATACAAACTTTTCGAGCCGGTCACACTTTCCAGTCGAAAATTGAGAAAATTTTTCAGAATTTGACTTGGCAGAGGGAGCGTCTTAGTTGCAAATCAATCAACTCTCTTTCAATCAACCGATACTTTGACTCCTTGCTACAATGCATATGGTGGTGCCTTAAGGTCAAGATTATAAGATTTAGATCGAAACCCTTGTCTTAGTCAGTCCTAAAACTTACACTTCCTCCGAAGTGAATCCACCCGCGTAAAGTAGAACTCATTGCTTACCTTGAAGACCCCAAAAGTGCGTTCCACTTCGTTCACTTCCGTCCGAATGCACACACGAGGGGTGACGGCGGCGTTGGTGGCGTCGCGCCATTGGCGATGACGATAACTTGGCCCTGGCGCAGTATCAGTCAGCCCAGCGCCATATCAGTTCATTAAATTCGTCCCCCATGCCTGCCTGCATGGCGGTGGTGTACCGCACATTCGGTACCAGCAGCTAGACACTCCAAATTACATTTGCGTCTCTCACTATCTCTAATTAATTTCAATTATCGAAACTTATGCTAATTACACCCGACGACGTTGTCGCAGCTGAGCCATGAGTATGAGTTTGAGCAGTGACTTATCAGCCGCACACACTGCTGGCGGTAGTGGAGACAGCGGCGGCGGCGGGCTGCGGCCGAGCGAACGACCAACTCAGGGACTCGTAGCCGAATGCCTACCTGTGCCGGGGACCGAGTGTCAACGTTCCTTTGTGTCTTGTCGCAGCACTGTGTTTCAGTTGCTGTTTCTTTGACGGATAACCAGCGTCCACCGGGCCGCCACTTGTGCTACACATGTGTACACATGCACGCCCCCGGTATCTGTTTGTATGTCAGTCCCGATAGCGTCTGAACTCAGTTTTGACGGAAGGCAACGGCGGTGGAAAACAAAAAAAGACGCATTTGCATGCGAAGCCGACATGTCACATGTGTGCTCGTAGTTTGGGAGCGATTCACGCCTCTGTGGGGCCCCCGCCGTCGGTGCCCGGGGGGACAAAAGGAGCGGGACTCCACGGTGTGATTGCTGGCTCTGGCTGGCTCTTTTTTGTTTTGTCGTTGCTTTTCTTTAGCCGAGTTGTTGTTGTGTTGTTTTTCATTCTGCACCGTTATCTGGGGAAAAATAACGTTATTTGATAAGGTTTCAGTTGGGCATGAAGTACTCTTGCCCGAGAGTTGGTGCTCGGTGACATGCCACCAATTCGGACGTGGACTTGTGTAATACAGACGCACGCACACATGCCCTGTAAGAGATTGTTAACTTCAGTTTCCAGGGAACACATTCACGTCGCGTACCGGCACCGCTGTGGGTGGAGGCTTTCACTTTGACCGTGTGCTGCTTGATGATGACGGATGACAGATTCAATGGCCGTGCACTGCCCGTCATCAAGATACCATTGACTGCAGATTGTGAATGGAGTGTTTAAAGGGACAGGGGTCGAATTTTTGGCTCGGCTGAGCGGGGCAACAGATTGCTTTGATTTGATGGAAATTCGACTGGGGCGGAAGTGAGATATTTTTTTTCACTCGTTCAACCTTTTTCTCAAGCTTTGTCAACGAAGCTTAAACTTGTAGTCCGACCGAATGAATGGAAGGGAATTCAATAATTCGGCAGTGGATACATTTTCTTCATTTTTTTGCGACATAGATACATACGTGAGTTTGCCACGAATCATTCAGGGATGGAAGAAGGAAGAGATATATTCACAGTGCACAGATTGGGGAATTTAAAATGTTGGAGGCAAATGCAGAAACATATGCTAGGTAAGTACATTGATGGGCTTGACATAAAGAACGGGTAAAGTGTTTCTCAAGATTGATGATTGTTTGTGGAGTTAAAAGCCTCTTGAAACCACTTCCGGTTTGTGTACGAATCATAGGATATCCCTCAGCTCAATGTTAATAAGATCCTCAAGGTCAACGAAGAACGCAAATTAATTTTATTCAGTTCCCAATTTAAAATGGTTTCGACAGTACGGACTGGACAAGGCAGTCGACTCACACGCCGAAGGTCCCCGCTTCGATTTCTAGACTGAACACATTAATTTTTTACAAAGTACAGCTTCTTTTTTTGAAAAATTCCTCAAAAATTTCCTTAAATTTCATCGATCAGTGTTGGCAATAAACTGCAGATTCCCTCTAGTCCTGAGAGCCTGCGCAACAGGAGTAGGTGCTAAAGAAACTATGCCTTAGTCTTTGGTACACCTTAGCGCCACTCAATTTTATTTTTGCAGCCTTAGCCACCGGATCTATATAATTCGTAAAGATTTGTACAAGGGCGAGCAGAAATTTCGTTGGCCTTGCTCCAATCCCCTCGCCCCAAGCCCATCAAGCGGTCACCTTTGTGATAGATTCGGAACTGTGTATGATGGGGACAAGTTCAAGTCACCAAAGCAAAGCTCTCTTCATTTGAAGGAGTCGCTGCTCAACATTGAGTATTGCGCGTACTGTCTTGAAATCAAAGCAGCTTGTATTTGTAATTTTATTCTTTTTGACAAAGATCATGATGAAAGCTGAAGAGTTTTAGCGGAGCGGAGTTTGAAACCACTTACTTGATTTAAAATTAAGGAAATGGCTTCAAGATTGATCAGTCCTACAGGAAGACTCAGCATAACTTCCAACATCACTTGTTGAAAGGGTACCGAGATCCATAAACATCTCCACATGCTTCAATGCAACTTAACTAACTTAAAGAGTGCGGGCAAGGTTTAATCGCTAATGACCCGCCCTGCGTTACTCCCCGTTCAGGATGGCTGTGCACAAGTTCAACTGAATATGGCGGAACTAGATCGAGCAACTTGATAAAATCTGGTCCAAAATTCTTTCTAGAAGCAAATCGTAGGACGTGGTTTTGAACTCTGAACATCTCGGGAAATCCGGCTTCAATCATTGTATGCGGAGTGTTAATACGGTGGGACCCTCCCAACACCGGGGCTTGTGGTTCTAAAGTAAATTAGAATAGTGAGCATCTTAAGAGCTTACGAGTAAGAACATCTAGTGTGACCAAATCGAATCCTATTCTTCTTTATAAAAAGGATTTGGTAGAGAAATATATGATTGTCACTGACTCCTATCAGGTAATTCACAAGCTTAAGAATGTTTAGGGTGCATTGAGCTAACGTTCTAGAAGTAAATGTGTCCACATTTAACATAAGAACACGTCAATGATTGCACAGTAAGAATTTCGCGGCACTTGAATCACTGATATACTGATATACAACTGATCAACTGATCATTGTTTATGTTGACACTGTCAGCTGTTAATAATAATAATTGAGTGGCACTACAGCCCACAACGAACCAGGGCCTAGCTTCTACAACACCTACTCGTGTTGTGCGTGCTACTGTTCTTCACGAGTAGAAGGGATCTACAGTTTTTTGCGACTCCGAACGGCGGGACTTGAGAAGCTTTTCATAGACAATTAATACTATTTGAGTGTTTTCAGCAACACGAAAGAGGTGGTGCCGTGAAAAAAATGCTAGGTGTCTCGTTCGGGAATCGGACCCAGACTTTCTGCGCGGCTGTCAACGCACTTACCACTACGCCACGGCGACCAGCTGTTACCCACCCAAAATCTTGACAGAACCGCAGAACGGTATAAGTCGCTTTACGTTTAGACAACGATGAAAGCTTTTTGCCAAAGTGAGTGCTGTGTGGCCCAAAAAATGATTGTTTCGGAAAAAATTGTGCCCGAAATGAAGCACCCTCCGCGATTGCGGTTCTCAGGTTTGTACAAAAAGCTTATGAGACTGATGTGCTAGTGGCCAACATGCAACCTGTGGCTGCTGTTGTGAAAGAGACTGCTGGCTGCTGTGGCCGAGACTCAATTCGCTCGCCATCAACTCACCATCGACCTCAAAAGCTCAACATTTCACGCACTAGCTGGAGGAGGATTCTACACAAAGATCTGGGTTTATACGATAACAAGGTCCAATTGACTCAACAATTGAAGCCGCGCGACCATTCGCTTCATAATCGCTTCGCAATTTAAGCCTTATAGAGCACCTTGAATTAATCATCGATTTTGGGCGAAAAATCAACTTTTCTGACATTTTGATCTTGGCGGGTTGCAATTACATCTAATTCTTTGATAACCTGCACGTTATCGTGGAAAAGCATATGCATGCAAATAGAGTGACAGTTTGGAGCGGATTTTAGAGATTGTCTTCAGAAAATGATGCTAGGAGCAACATTATTGACCAGGCGACCTTTTGTTCATGTAGGATAGTGCTCCGCCCCACACACGCCCATGAGTAAGTCGATGGCAACATGCCAGAAACGATTCAAGCACCAAAGGCCAATATCATCCAAGCAATTCGTAAGCTACAGCCCAAAACCATCAACACGGCCCATAGCATTTGGCAAACCAGATGGGACGCCTTCCCCAAAGGTAGGTGGACGCATGTTGTCATCCCCGTCAACGAGACCTGGATATCAAGATTCGCAGGGGAGTGCAACTACCAACTCTCACAGTTCCGTTTTGGACACTGCGGCTACCGAAAATATCTGCACAGGCTTGGTCACTGCAAATCGCCGCTATGCCCACAATTTCCAAACTTCGAGGAGGACGCAGAGCACGCAGTTTTTCACTGCAGCCGCTTTACGCAGCAGAGGCAGTTGGTTAGCCTACCAAGCGCCGACCATGAGATCTGTAGAGCACTGGCACGAGGTATGCTCATTCATTGTAACGATGCATTCAAAACTTAGGCAGGCTAAGGCAGAAAGGGCTTCCCTTCAGAGCAGAGAGTGAGTCGCTAACTATTTCCGCAATGTAATGCCTAACAGCAGTGCCGCAGGGAGAGTGGTTGAAGTGTGCAGGGTGTGGATGCGTACGTAGGTGTTTCCCGTAATCGATTATCGCGGATTGAGAATCGTGCATGCCGGCAGCTCGAGCTGCTAGTATCTTCGGAAGATTACCACATCCTTGGACAAAAACGGGTTAACGAAGATAGAGTGCGCTACTACACTTGAATGACGTTGTATTCCATAACTGAAGGAGATGTTGTTTCTTACTAAGAAAACCATCGTACAAGGGAAACAATTAATTTTTGTTAATGTTTAAAATCAAAAAGGAGATGACCATCCTGTACACTTATGCAGCCACTCATCATTCTGTAGATTTGCAAATGCTAATAAGAAAATTAGCACAGCTCGAACCAATTCAGACATTTTCACAATCTAAAAATTTTTGTCTGCAAAATAAAAGGGGTTCTGGTTAATTTGTTTTTAATGCTTTATATTATTGCACCATGTACAAAATGGTCGCCAGTTAAAAGAGTGTTGCCAATTCATGGTTCTATACTTCTAAAAGAATCCCCGTTGTATGCTGAAATTGCACTTCACTAAGACATTGGCTAATGTGAGAAGGAAAACGTCCTGTAACTATTTCTTCGACTCTCCCACTGAGACAAAAGACATCAAAGTATGAAACAAAGTTTGATCAGTTACGAGCTTCCTACTGTGGTGATCTGTAAGGTATCGTGATGTCACTGCGCTCTTAAGCTCAAGCAAACCCAGTTAAACGCACTTGTACATTTTTTTTTTAAAAAACATAAGTCGGTGAGAGTTACCAAAAAGTTCGAAATCCCATAATTCATTATCCCAGTATGGCACAAAGAGCCAACAATTTCCCCAAAAAATATAAAAAATTTCGAAATGCTTAAAATCGCAAACTCTGTCTAATAACGGGCCTTAAGGTCTTCCATTCACTGTCTCAAATCTCCCATAAGGCATGCTAATTAGTCAAACACTCATCTAATCAGATCTTTTGACCACAAAACAGGAAGTTTTCAACGAACACACGCTTTTCAGAGGGCGTTCCACTGCTTCAAACCAAAAACACGTGAATTTCTTACAGACCAACTCTACCAACAATTTCGTCAACTTTACGAAAAGTTTGATATCACTTCGTGTTGTAAAATCCTTATCCCCCTTAAAAGACTGACCGTTCAAAAATCCTACAAATCTGAATGAAAGCAACTTTTCTGACACACCTATCACGTCATGCACAAATTCTGACTCAAGCAGCAAACTCAGCCGCAATTTGATTGTGTGACAAAAATATGAACGTTCATCAAAGCCGAGCTCACAGCACAAAGCCTCATATCCGCACAGCGACACAGATATTCCCGAGATATCTCTGGAGATATCTTGAGTTTCTACGAATCGAAAACCCTTCGCTCGCCACATACAAAGCCTCTGTCTCGCTTGGTGTTGTGCGCTGCGCTCGGCCGTACTGCTAGCTGGATTCGCTGCTTGTCGCCAAAACGTTTGTGTTTTTTGTCATTTGTGGTGCTCCGGCGTTGGTGGTCGTTGGTGCGCGCCCCTCGTCACCGTCGCACCACCACCAGCCGGGCCGCAGAACAAACATTGTGAAGAAACAACAAAAGCACTCGCAATTAGCATACTTGGTCGAGAGCTGGCCAGATCGTTATCAGTCAAGTTGTTGTCGCCTTTTCGTTTGCCAACAACCACCGCCACCACCACCACCACTGGCAGTCGCACGGCATTCCATTAGAGTTCGTGTGACGCAGGGTGCGGGTGCGATGGGTGCTGTTGTGTCGCCGAAAAATGCCTGGCTGACAGTTCGCCTGTCAGACGACGGCAACAACTACAACGTCGACAACGACGCGGCCAGTGGGAGTGGAGTGACTAAACGTCTCGGAATTAATTTTCCCCCTCACACACCCCCCTCTGGGGGGAGTCCATGATTGATATGACATCACGATTAATTGGAAAAAATTGGTTCTGTGACGGGATACATTTGGGGAGGGAGACCCACCCAGTGGGTGGGAAGAGAGGGTGCAACCTACTTTTGAGTAATGGTTTCGGATTCGACTGCTTCCTTCTGGACATTATTGCCTCACTTGTCGGGATGGTGATGGATGCTCCAGTCTACATGAAAGTCAGAGTTTTGTCCAGGATCCCCGGCGGTCAAGCGAGCGGCGATTGCTGGGACGGTGAATCCACGGACTTGCCGTTGGCTGAGACGTAACGCGCGCACTCACACTTCACTCACTCACATACACGCACGGTCTGTCGGAAGGGAAATCACTTTAGGGCACGCACCTTACGGCTCGTCAACAAACTGAAGGCTGAAAGCACACGTCAGGAGGAGCACCGGACGGACGACGACGTGGGGACTTCTCGGCAATTTCCCATCTAAAGGTTTTTCGCTTGCTCCTCTCACACTTGCCAATGCATTCACGAGAGATCCCGCGTACTGACCAACGAAAAACCGTCCGTCGATTGGATGGCTGATTGGCGGCTGTTTGTTTACTTATTGGTGGGGGCGATTTTTCTTTATCAAACGACGAACGCGGTTACACTGATTGGAAGCCCGCAGTATGGACCACACGGCACGGCGAATATCTCACGACTGCCGCATTCCGAATGAATCGGATCGAATGATAGCACTTGAGTGGGAGTGCGCTGAGTGGAGTTCGCCGGAACAAAATGGCACCGCGGAACGAGGCCCACCGCTGATGTGCGGCGCGGCAATAGGAATGCGCTGGCAATGCATGCGGAACGACAGGGAAACGGAAAGAAAAACAACCAACACGACGGATTTGTTGTGATAAGGATCAAAACAAAAAATATGATTTTTCCGATTTTTTTTCCACCTCGAAAAACGCGCGAATCATCAATGGAGTACGATAGGATTTTCGGAATGTGCTACAGGTGGGTCACTGGTGGGTAATTTTGGCGCTAAGGGAAATTGATTTTGTGGGGAGAACGCACGGAAAATTTGAAAAATCACTCGGCAGCTCGAATGTGTTGTTTCGTCTTTTTTGCAATGTCAAACGTAATCGGGGGATGACTGCGGAAAATGTCAGAGAAACGTCAAAGGGAAGTCTGATGTGTAGGATTGTAGTAGATTTGTGAGTTAACGTCTTGTTGGGAATGATGATAAGGAAACTTTTTGACGACTAAATATTGTTGTATACTGTGTTCAATTCGTTTAAAATTTTCCTGACGAAAAATAGGAATTTTCTCTTTTCTCATATTTCTCATATTTCTCATATTTTCACAGCAAAATTCAGAAATTTTTCCTCAACTTCCGGACGTACCATCAGTGGTGAGGAGTGTGTCTTGGATATGAAATGGAGTGTAGTAGACTACGAAGAAAACTTTTGATGGAATGGGAATTCACAAGATGGCGCTGAAAATTTAATTCAATTTGTATTTAAAAGATTTTTTGAAAGCAATTGAGATTTTTGGGAGTGGAGAGTAAGAAATTAAATGCAGGACAAAAAAAACCTGTTCAACATAAGTGAATACACTTAGTAGAGAAGCCAAAGCATAAAACGACCTGTGCAACCTTAAGGCAATTCTTTGTTGTTCCTAAAACCAGTAATCTTTCATAAGAAACCCACGTAACTTAATGGATGGATGGAGCTTAATATGACAATAACGACTGGCAAGGTTTCAGCACTCTTCGTAGTCGTTGTCCTTAAGTAAGCTGCAGTCAGCATTTGCTAACAGGCCATCTCAGAACAA
Organism: Eristalinus sepulchralis; assembly: GCA_944738645.1. NCBI lineage: Eukaryota > Metazoa > Arthropoda > Insecta > Diptera > Syrphidae > Eristalinus > Eristalinus sepulchralis. The sequence goes on from OX122883.1 coordinate 43,676,842, forward strand.
TTTCAATTAAATTCAATCAACAATTTCTTAATATTTTTGCTTCGTTGCTGACCAGGCTGTAATATGTTCTAAATTATAATTTGGTCCCTTTTTGATGACGACAGATCAAGAGACGACTTTTTAAAATCGCTTCATTATTGAAAAAGAGATTTTACACTACCCTGGCAATAGTTTGAACTTTCGATTTGAAATAAAGTCTACTATCGGGTAATCGTTAGGTGTGATCTTCAATAAACATTTTTTGACAGAACACGCACGACCATATCAAACTGCTTTTTTCACTCTTGTTCAGTATCCGGGGCAAGTCATTAGGGAAAGTGTCGCACCACTACAGCGGCCACCAATAACTACTGTAAACACTACTGCCAAAGTCAATTGCTAATTTACGTCCCACTATATATTGGTAGATGGTTTGACAACGAGAGCTGGCAGGCACATGCAGCTAAACAGGAGGCCTACAAGGCAACGCTGCATCGAACAACGAAAGCTGTTCGTGAGCTCTACGAACAGAAAAAAAGGGAAGAGAACCGGCTTCTCAGAAGGAAAAAGAGAGAACATAAGAAGCGCGCGGTCGAAGAGATGGAGAGGTGCTATGGCAAGAATGAAGTTCGAAAGTTTTACCGAAGGGTGAAACAGCTATCCGGTGGATACAGGGTTCGGACCGAAGCCTGCCGGGACCAAAGCGGAGAACTAGTAATAGAGTCGCAAGCGATGCTGAGAATCTGGAAAGATCATTTCTGCAAACCTAGACGAGGTCAAGATAGCAATATCGAGACTGCAGTCGAACAAAGCTGCCGAAGCGGATGGACTTTACGCAGAACTGTTTGAAGCAGCTGCAGATGTCCTAGATGAGCACATACACCAGCTTATCTGTAAGATATGGTCGGAGGAAAGCTTGCCTAATGAGTGGAATCTCAGCGTAGTCTGTCCGGTCCATAAGAAAGGAGACCCCTTCGACTGCGCCAACTATCGAGTGACAAACCTCCTTAACATAGCGTACAAGATCCTCTCTGCCGTATTGTGTAATCGCCTGAAACCGTTTGTCAACAACCTAAATGGTCCTTATCAATCTGGTTTCAGACCAGGGAAGCCCACCATCGACCAAATCTTCACACTACGGCAGATCCTGGAAAAGACCCAACAAGTACAAATCGACATTCACCACCCATTCGCCGATATTTAGAGACGAGCTTTACAGTGCCATGTCAAGTTTTGGCATCCCTACCAAACTCGTCAGATTGTGTAGAATGACGATTGAGAACTCTCGCTGCTCCGTCAAGATCGGCAACGAACTCACCGAGACCTTTAATATCAAAAAAGAAGGTTTTGGACACGACGAAGCACTGTCATGTGACTTTTTCAACATAAATCTTGAGAAGATCGTGCGTAACTCACAAGCCAACACCAGAGGCACGATCTTCCAAAAGTCCGTTCAGTTGCATCTGCACTGCATCAAAGAATGACGCACAACATCGACATCTCTGACAGAACGTCACACTAGGCAGCAGAAACTTCGAGGTTGTCAAGAACTTCGTCTTCCTCGGCTCTCCGGTAAATAGGAACCACAACACCAGTTCCGAAAGCAAACGTAGAATCACTTTTGCCAATCGCTGTTTCTTTGGGCTCAAGAGGCAATTGAGTAATAAAGCCCTCTCTCGAAGGACTAAGCTTGCTTTATATAAGACCTTGATCATCCCAGTCCTACTCTATGGCGTGGAAACCTGGACGTTAATAAAAGCGGATTAGGAAGCCCTTAATCTGTTGGAGAGAAAAGTCTTGCGTTAGATTTTTGGTCTTGTTTGCGTTGATGGCATCTGGAAGATTTAACGACGACAGCGACATGCGCCTAGTCAATCGTCTTTGGATGCAACGCTTAAGAAGGCTAGGCCGTCCGCAGACCACAGCTCCGGCTTGAAAAGTCTTCGAATCTAAACCATTGGGACAACGATATAGAGGAAGGCCTAGGCTAAGGTGGCACACACAAGTGGAGAAGGACCTCAACCAACTTGGAGTGCGCAACTGGCGGCAGCTGGCGAAAGATTGTGCTAGAAGAAGAAGATCTAATATTTGGATAGTCCAATCCATTTTGTACAGCAGAAGCTGACACCCAGTCAGGTGCTATTTGTTTATTTGTCTAGAATTTGCTTAGAAGAGCGGGAAAATGTTTTGTTTCTTTTTCGTATATCGTAACCATCTTTTCTGTAAAAGGGAAATCAAATACAAGTTAATTTTTAAAAATCAATTTCTTCCGTTTATAATTATGAAATATATTGCTGTTGGCTTCGCAGTATCGCATTCTGTCGCCCCTCAATCTCCAAAGACCTTGTTGATGGTTTTGGACTGTAGTGTACGGACTGATATTGGTCTAAGCTTACGTTTTTTCCAAATTCCTCCTTTCCACCAAGTTGCAGTAATTTTATTTGTTTAGAGAGTCGCACAGTCCAGAAAAAAATTATTTATCCGACAAAATTACTGAGGACCAAATTTGGAAGAGATAATCAAATCGACTATCACGATTCATTTGCTGAGTCGATCGGACCTTTTATTCGTATAATCCGAGATCTTTGTGCAGAATTTTCAACACGCTAGTTCGAACCCCACCATACCAATTTTTGTACAAACTTGCAGACAGTAGTCATGTTGCCTCATTTCGGCAAAAATTTCTTTATAAAGAACACTCCATTTGGGCCACGCACATTGGAAAGAAGTTTTTCACATTTCCCAACTTTGTTCAACTGTAAAACGATTTATTTCAGTCCGCAATGGTATGATACTTTGTTGTAGAAGCTAGGCCCTGGTCCGTTATGGGCTGTAGTGCCACTCAATTATTATTATTATGGTATGATACTGATTTCGAGAGGGAAACAGTGTCAAAATAACCCATGATTTAAAAAAAAAAAACATTTGGTGGTCCACCCTGTATATCGTAATCGTGAACTCAATCCAGAAACCGTGGAGAAATTTATGACTGTCTCACAAGTGCTCTCTTTTGCAAGAAACTGCTCTTTTTAGTAGGCAAGCAGTGTAGGGGGAAGACGGACGTTTTTTTGGGGAACGAACAATCGATTTACCATTGTCTACCAGCAATAACTGATCCACTGTTGGATGCGTTCGAAAATTTTGAAATTGAAACACATTTTATGAAAATTCCATTTTATGTCACCATCGATGGTGCCAGCGGCGAGGAACTTTGAGCCCACTCTGAAGCCGACACAGACTCTGATTTGTTTAAGCGTCCTTTGCGATCATGCGAATCATAGTTCCATGGAATAAATTACTCAAAGATGTCCATTCATGCCTCGCCTACAATTTGACGTCATAAGTACGTATAAGCCGACTGGCTACATGTGCGAGTTATCAGCCTCTTGCTGACGTCTGACACTATCATCTGGTGCAAAAATTAGAAAAAACTTATCTCCCCAGCTCCATGCGCCTCCTAGATTGTTATTTTATAATTAGAACACATCTGCCATCTGTTGTGGCGGTCATAAGACTGAAAGATAGTGGACTCCATGCAGAGAATAAATTGAAGGTAGCTATGGCTTATGGCTAGATTATACAGAGGGGCTGGTCGCCCCTCAGATAGACGTTATTTTGAGACACAGCAGCACCAGTACCGCTTTTGTACATCCTGAAACGATAATAATAATGATGTTGAACTGACAAGACAATTGACTCTACCAACTTTGTCACTGGAACTTTCTTAAGATAGCAATAAAGCATTCTAGACAAGACAAGACAACATTTAAGGTAGGTGTGTAGGTGATCTGGTCGGGTGCATGGCTTATCTTCTTCTTCGCCTTTTTTCTTTGTTTTTCGACTTGGTTATAACCCGAATTGAAGGGATCATAATTCTTCTAATTGACTTCATCTCCACTGGTCCACCAATTGAACTTGAGAAAAAATCGGCCTTCTTGTCGCGGATCACTTCATCACGGATCACTCATACGGATCAAATGCTGATGTTTTCGCATTTATGTGATCGAGGAGTTGCAAGGCCCACCTGACTTTCACTGATTGGTATTGCTTTTAAGGATTTCTTCATTGAATATGACAATACTAACTGAGAGATGGCTTCTTTGACCTGAAACCTTTCTTAGATCTTTAAATTCTCTATTTTGTCGAGCTTCGTTGCTTCTGCTGTCATGCGAAGAATCTTCATATAAGTTGCCTTTCATTTTGCTCTCATGCATTCTGTACGCCGTCCAACATTCTGAACCGTATGCGAGCGCCAGATGTACAACAGTGGCGAAGAGTGTTCCTTTCAGATTCAAGGGAATTTTTTAGCCAAAGAGGATGATCGAGTTTGCTTGCCACTTAGGCCGGCTTAACCTAATCGTACCCGCCACTTTATCCACCATACGCTTACGTGTTGATCGATATCGTCATCACAGGTTCCTATCATAGATTCCAGATATATGAACTTTTTTTCACTTGGGAAGAACTTTTTTATTTAAATAAATATCTGAAGTGGGCCTGAGTGGATAAAAAAAATGGACAACACAGCTACTCGGCATTTATCTGGCTAATGTGGTACCTATACCCTTCCAAATCATCCACCCACATATTAAGTTCTCGCTTCAGAAAAGTTAAGTCATCACTTATGCTTGTTTTACATATGATGGGTCTTGGGTCTGTCTATCTTTGTTCAAGCAGATAATCAAGCACAGCAATATACAGCAAAGGACTTAAGGCGCTTCCCTGTTGCACACCGACTTTGATTGTGAACTTTTCTGGGACTTTGAAATGGGAACTTACTCTTTTTTCCCTCGTACAGGTTTTAGCTTAGCTTGGTTGTCCGTCAGATGCTTTTTCAAAATCAATCAGCACCATATGCAAATCCTTAAAGAATGATATGAGTATCGTATGAACCCGCACTGGTCTTCAGACAACTGTACTATTTCTCAATCGCCCATCTAAAGCCCGGTGTGACATCGGTAGTTGCACCAATCACCCTTTCCGTTCTACAAAGGAAAAAAACCCTTCAATGGTTGGGCATTGAGACGCGTCTAATAAGTTTGGAGATAAGTCATGAGCCATTTAAATTCGATTTCTCCCTTATTTGTCCAAAACTCAGGGTGTATCGCGTCCAGCCCAACCACACCTCGTTTTTTTGAGTCCTTGACCATCTTCTTAAATTCTTCAACTATAATGTAGGATACCTTCTCAACGATGGGATGGGATGGGATGGCTCTTGAAAAGCAAATCCGAGTAAACTGTTCGCTTAAAATACTGTCACCACCTATATTACAGAAGTGACGTCTTTCACAAGAAGATTACTCTGCGCACCGCCATAAAACTTAGGTGAACAAACTTCCACGGCAATACTCCTATTTTGGAAATGGCTGTGCCCTTACTCAAATCGTTTTGCCCCAGATGGTGCTTTGCTTCGTTCTTATCAGCAGCCGAAAAAGCTAAAATTTTTTTCGATTTTTATTTATACAACTCCGGTGATTGCCAGTAGTTTCAATTTTTTTTTTACTTCCGGAATAATGGATCTCAAAAATACCCAAACAGATCTGCGCCATTAAGTAGAGCAGAAATGTCAAACAGCAAAAAAACCTTAGAGATAGAAATGGTATGGAAGTTGTAGCTTAAGCGTAAAACCATAGCGGAGGTGACGAAACTCTCGGACCTTTCTCGCGGAAAAGTAAAAAACGCAATCTTATTTGACAAAAAAAAATCAACTTTTAAGAATTTGCCACGACTTAAACCGCCTGGGTATTCCTTGCTGAGGATCGACTAATTGTCCATTTGAGCAAATGAGGCTAAGAGCGTTTTCCTAAGGACCAACAATTTTGGGATTTGATTGTGTGGAGCGATGTGGTCAAGTTTAATTTGTTTGGTAATGATGGGTAACCATACGTATGTGTCTAAAACCCGAACCGTGAACTTCTGGTTGTAAAATTTGAAGAGAGATCAATTCTACTAGCAACAAATTGGTCACGATATTTAATGATCTTTAAAAAAAAGACACTGGCAAGAGAAAGTATCAGAGCTGCTTGAAACACACAAATATATTCCAAAGTGCATATGACAGGAGAATTGAAGTGTTCCAAGAATTTAAAAATCAGTGAACTAAAAACTAAAAAATTTTAGAAGTCTTCAAGCCTAACGCAATACCACAAGACCTAACGCATGTTTGAACGCATTCCTTCAGCGCAACAGAATCTTGTAAAAGTACCTATCCCCTCGCCACCCAGTTTTCAAAATCTCCCCCCCAATATATGTAAATTTGTCTGTCTTTGAAAATTACCCAATTATTGTACATTTCTTCATAAATACCTGTCAACGTCAGTCTTTCAAGGCCACTACACGCCTAGTCAAGTTTCAAAATCATGCTCTGACGCAAACGTCATCGCCGCATCAACGCGCACGTACAATTCAAACATCAGTCAGTCAATGCAATTATAATAATAATTCATTGTCACGTCTGTTGTGAGACGCCACAAATTAGCGTCAGCAGCGGCACCGCATTGAATTGACGCCTACCCACAAATGAAATTGTTATTTTCGAATTAGGCGCGAAGTCCCAAATTCAACACTACAGCAGCCGCCACTGCTCGCATGCAAATTGATAAACAAATATTGACACCTTTCAACACGACCAGTGACAGACGTCATTGTTTTGAGTCAAAAGAGGAAAATAAAGCGTTCTTGCGTGACACTTCCGAAAGCGATGTGATTCAGAGCTGGCAGCACCTGACCCCACGTGAATTAAATGTGTCACAGATTTTTTGTGTGAAATTGCTAAGAACCAGAAGTCCAGAGAGAACCACATTTCTCCATTAAAATTCGCTCAGAAGTGAAACGGACCGAAGGAAAAATTGTAATTAAGGAAATTAAATGCAGCGTCGGAGGAAGGACCTTCTTCTCGTCGTGTATGCATAAAAGTATATTTTTATCCGACCCCATATATTGTGGCCGCACTACATATAAAATAATGAAAAGCGCAAAAAAACGCGTGTATAGCGGTTAAATGTCCCGCAAAGTGCGCATACATTTTCCAAATGCTGACAGCGGCGGAAATAAAGTCTCCGGTATAGAAAAAGGTTTGCGTTCGCACCGAAAACTAATCCGTTGGGCAGTGTGATATGTGCGGAGAATATTTTATAAAAAAGAATCCTCTGCAGAGTGAGAGCTGGGGGTGGAGATATACTTGGGCTGCGGATGTGTTTTAGAATAAATTCCAATACATGCAGCTGGACGGGAAATGTATGCATGGTCAGTGTGGTTGGTTGAAGGGATTCTTGAATTTTAGCCTCACCTGGACGACGAAGAATGTGATTGATTTTGAATGTCTGCAGAAAAATGTGCTTCCTTAGGGTTTAATTGAAATGAGCAATTGGAGAACGTCTTGGAGAAGATGAACGGGGAAACTAAATTTAAAGGTGCTCACAGAGGTTTTTGCATTCAGGATAAGACCTTAAAACTTAACTTCATCGGGGTGGCGGATGGTGACAGCTTTCAGGAATAGTTGAGTCAGACCCGTTCAATTTCTCCTCCTCGTGAAGGGGAGAAACTCTGTCTTAAGAGATTACGTCTAGAGCTGACTGCGCTTTTTAACAAATACCAGCAAGGCCTGTTTCGAAAGACAATATCAGAGTATGACTTCTGAGAAAAAAAAGGACGAATTGAATTGAAAACTACAAAGGCAAATTTTCTGGCACAGTGAGAAAAGTTTCGGCAATGCCTGTACAGACCTAAAAAGACTTATCGCACCCCTCAGTACTGTTCCAGAAGATTTGTTTGGATCTACACGGCTTCGATAAGACGTCTTTTTTCCCACGCATCTGTGGCTTGGTGAAGTATGTTTTGGCATTGATACGCAACTGATGATTAAAGAAATTGACCTTCTCTAGCACGCCAGACTTGATGCATTGCTGAATCATTCCCTCTTGATATCAACATGATGAGATGTGCTGTGAATGCCTTCTGCCGTTTTAAAAGAAGTGGTCGTTGGTAGAACAAGCACTGGACCTTAGCGAACCTTGCGCACCACATTTTTTTTTTTTTGGCTCCTGTCTCATGGCTGTCTGACGCATGAACACCAGCACTTCAATTGTTTCGAACTTGCTGTGCACTCAAACTGGCTCTGGCCTGAATTTGAGCCAGGGAAGGCATGAGGTCGCTTGCTAAGCCAATTTCCAAGTTGGTTACAAAATGCCTTCTCTGAATTTGACCAGGAGTCTAAATTGACCATGACGCCGTAACTTGTTACAGGTCACCAAGTGATAACAAAAAATGACATCGAAGATGAACTTGCCGGACAAGGATCGTAGGACTCAAAGTCATGTTGTGCCTAATCGTGTCCTTCGTTAGGGTTTTCGCCGATGGTTGGGTCTTTTGAAAGCGCAGGCGGAGATGATATGACACTCCCGGATGTAGGCAAACCAAACGCATGCTCCTTAATGTATGTGAGAAATTCGTGACCTTTTGATTATGTGTTGACAAAGCAGGCTGCAGATGACTTACTAATGTACTATCGGGTCACTACCCTCTCATCAAACACCTTAGATTGTAAATTGTTTTCGCTGATGAATGCAATTCGATTCATCGACATATTCAGAACTATTGCTCTGCATCTTCAGTGAGATGGGATAGACACTGGAAGCATTTAGAGCTGACCATAAAACCTAGCAAGTTGACAGGGGACTTGTTTCTATGGCCGTGTAGTCCGCTTATAACATAAGAGTATTCACTAACAAAACTAGGATTCTACTACATAAGCATGTTCCTGTAACAAAGGCAACATAGTGGCGACTTTGACTACTTAATGTTGGGTGATCGAATAAGATACCTAAAAAATTATTGTCATATGGCTTTGAAATTTCATAACTCTGACAATAGAAACTGCATCTGGCAATAATATAGCTTATATAAAAGGCAACAAACTGAACTTCATTTTATTAAGATATGTACGTTCTTAAAATCACGTTTTTTCTTGAAAAGTTGTTCGCATTTAAACTTGAATGAAAATTCTTCTTCTTCCCTTACTGGCGAGATAGTCTAGGGTGGACCTGGGCATCGACCAACATGCCTCTCCAGCTGTCTTCGTTCAATCACGTCAATATCGTCGGCGTAAGCTAGCAGTTGAACGGACTTTTGGAAGATCATGCTCTGGTTGTGAGTTACCCACGATCTTCTCAAGAATTACGTTAAAGATGACATGACGGTACGTCGCCTTGTCTAAAACATTTTTTGGCATGGAAGGTTTCGGTGAGTTCGTTACCGACCTTGACGGAACAGCGAGAGTTCTCCATTGTCATCCTACACAATCTGGCGAGGTTGATAGAAATGCCAAGACTAGACATGGCACTGTATAGCTCGTCTCGTGGTGCGTGTCGATAAGCACTTCTTGGGTCTTTTCCAGGATCTGCCGTAGTGTGAAGTTTGGGTCGATGGTGGACATCCCTGGACTGAAACCACTCTGACTTACAAGGTTTTTTATCGTTCACACAAAATGGTAGAGAGGATCTTGTACGCGATGTTAGGGACACTGATCTCTTGATAATTGCCGCAGTCGAATGGGTCTCCTTTCTTGTGGACCGGACAAACGACGCTGAGATTCCACTCATCAGGCATGCTTTCCTCCAACCAAATTTTACGGATGAGCTGGTGTATGCGCCCAACCAGGTCAGGTCCAGCTGCTTTAAACAGTTCTGCAGTTCTTCGGAAAATTCGGACCATTATAATTTATTTTGATTTTCTGTGACCTTAACTTTTATATGAAAACGCCGCACGTAGTTGAAAAGAAATTGTGAAGTTTTCGGAGACGATGCTGTAAATACTCATAGCACATAAGGACGTGGACATTGCTGGGGTACTATGGATTTATTACTAGTGATCAACTATTTAAAGAAAACTGGATAAAATTTCATTTAGGTTGTTGTTGTACAATATTACAACAATGTAACAATGTAAACAGTTATTCACCCTGAGGCTTGACTTATAATGAAAAATAATACACATACATTTTTAAGCTGACTTTAAATGTTTCCTTTTAGTTAAAAGAACGAATAATGGCATTCACTTTTTGAAAACGATACCATATAAATGTTGGACATGACAATGTCTGAGATGGTCTTTTTGGAAGGTCGAATTTTGGGTCATTCGTTCGGGTATAGCGACAGGTAGCTCGCGGATAACCAAGTAGCTGACTTATTTCTGAAGACCTGAGATTTAACATATCCCCAGATAAAGTAATCAAAAGGTGTGATATTGTATGATCTCGGCGGCCAATTACCAATTTACCACAAAAATGATTTTTCAACAAATCCATTGTTTTACGCTCTGTCTATCTCGTAGCGACACATTCTTGAAACTAGAGCTCACTAAAACCATGTCCTTGAATTTCAGGAAGCGCATAGTCCGTTCACATGAACAGCGGTTACCATTAAAGGCAGCAGACTGATTTGCCTCATTTTGGTCTTACCGTACACTTTCTGCAGTTTCTTCACCGCGTACTGGATGTGGTCTAACCGGTCGCGTATCAACTACTAATGTAAACTTTGACCCTGACTGAATTGCCAGGGGCAGTAGGTCGTTTCCAATAGGTCGATTATACGCACCGTAAGATCTTCGATTTTATGAAAAAATATTCCTCACAGAACACTGATTTTCGTAATGGTGTAAATCTTTCCGTATTTACTTGCCACACGATACTAAACAAAAATGGCAAATCAGATTGATGCGAGTCATGTGTGATCTGTCAGAAAATGTTCATTGAAAATGAAAACTTGCAATGAATAATCATTCATGGACGAAGTAAGATGAATCGATTGCAAGGCCAAGATTGACATATGTATATTTTCAATCATTTTCAACCTAGGAAGCTTTAAACATTACTGTTCTCTCGATTTATAGTTTTGCCAGATTGAATTATTGTTGCGAGAACTATTATATCTTAAAACCGTCCGACCACAATTTGTACAAAATTCTTTCAACCACTTTATGTATTCACAATGTCTTTTCTTTACTTAACTTCAACTACATGTGTGTTCCTTAAAGTGTTCTTAATCAATTTCAGTATATTCCAAGAAGGTTTCGCAGCAGCCAATGCCTTAAATTATCGCTTACTTCACAAGCGGTATCTTCATTCAATTTAAAAATCACATTGTACATGTTTCTTGCAGCCGTCAAAGTAATCCTTTCAAATGACAGACACCCATTACCACTCATCCTTCAAATTGTTCATCATTCCAAGACTCTGCCCGCCTTCGTCGCGTACGACCTCCGCGCTGCTAAAATAAAGAAAAGCACAATTTAAATCGCGTGCCAAGTCTACATGGCCTTGAGACAGCTGTGCCTCTCATAGGGGGATGTCAAGTGGGGCCTCACATCAGTATTCCGACTGCGAATCGGCACGAACCCACCGCAAGGTTGTCACCGCCGTGTCGTCGCCATAAAACGTGGTGAATAAAAAGCAAACTTCCCGCAGAGGTGGTGGCGGCGTCGCCTCTCTACAGCAGTAGCGCATCACAAGTCACACTCACGGAAGTGACCTCACCACAGAGCGCTCCCTGTCGGCCCCCGTTTGCAGTGCAAAGTACCAGCATGTGTGTGGACATTTGTGAATTCGATAATAGCGTCTGCCACCCGCTCACATGATCGCCGCCAGCCCCTCCTCCGACGCAGCCCAAGAGCCGTTCCGCAAATAGCATCGTTACATCATGTGACCTACCCGCGTCAACGGCATAAGTAGGCCTCTCGCACGATTTTCCATTTAATTAGAGGCGCGCCGATGTTACCAACTGCCCGGCCGCACGTTTATCGTCGACCTCTCTGGTTCCGTTCGTTTATTTATGCCGCGGACGTAAACTTGGAAACTTTTTTGCGGTTTGACAGATGGACGTGTCAAAAAGATGCGCAAAGTCCAGTGCTGCTGCTAGTCATAGCAGATGATCGTGATGCTGACCGCTTACATCAGAGGCCCGCACTGACGCATGTACCAGTGGAAATTTCCTCACAACAAATCGAACAGTCCCGCCTCCTGCTGAGAACCACAAGGACAGCGCCGCGATGCGCAGTCAAATTATATGCAAAGTGAATGTGGGGAACCGAGTTAAAAATATTCACCTTATTGTTGTTGGCTTAATAGGTTTTGTTTTGACATCCCAAAGTGGTCATGGATGCGAACGCGTCAGCAGTGGGATGAGCCAATGTACCGCGGAACTTGCATCATTCGCCAAATTCATTTTTTGTGTGTTTTGATGGCTTTCGGGAAAGAAGAACGAGTTTGTATTTGTTTTCTTTCAGCGCGAAGACTGGACGAACGCTGCTGGCGAAACTGACATGTGATCTTAGCCCCACTTAGGAGTGAATCGATGCACGAAGATGGACTGACATGTTGATTGGGGGTTGGCGTGCGGCGATTGGGGTTGTAAATGCGTTCGTTGAACTTTGTGCGAGGCGGCGACGACGTGAGGTTGCACCTGTCACCTGAGGAGTATTTTGTTTTTGTCGTTGACTGGAGAGTTACAACCTCGATGGCGTTAAACGGAAAGATTTGTATTCAAGATGAAGGCGTGTCCTAACGTCGTGGGTCTGGCTTACTGTAAATTTAGCCTTCTTCGTAAATTTTTAACAACATGCGTCACAAAGTCTGACGCAATCGCCATTTGGTATGCAATCAGGCCTTAACTCCTACCGTCAGGTGACATCCACCAGAAATGGACCTGTTTTAGGCCGTCTCCATTTATTGACTTTCCTCCCCTCTTTATCGCATGTATACATTCCCCCGCTCCACCCTTCACACGTAATGACCATCATCAATCACAAGTGAAAAGGAATTTCCATCTCTCATTTATAACTGTCCACGGTGCTTTATTTCAAGAATGCCACTGAATTCATCCCCTGAATCTGTGCTCCACCAATTAAGCGACAAAATCCCCTCAACACCTTGACTACCGCCCGATAAATTTCTGCACAAATCCAATTCCCAAGACTTCAACCCCTTCCGCGTCGGTCGTTGGTTGCCGTCGATTAAAAATGTATTCACCTGTGTCTTTTCTAATGGAACGAGACAGCGACAGTAGTTGCTGGGGCCGTGGTTATCGATGAGGTCAATAAATTTCAGCATTAAGCCCACTGAAGCTTGTAAAGCATTTTCCGCGGTATCTTCCATTGTTTTGCATACAATTCGAAGGTGTTTCCGATTTGAATAAATTCGTTTGGAAATTGTCCTTAACGGATTGCTGACGTGGGGGCTACTTATAAAGGTTTCTTCTTATTCGAGTTTGCGAGAATGATTTAGAAATGCATGTTTTCCATTTTGCGCTTTCGAAAGTAAAATCTAATAAAATATACACATCGATAAATCTTTTGAAAAAGTTGTAATTCCTTGCCTTCCTTGGACCAAGCCATTTATACCGCTGCCTTGATGTGACTCACAACATGTGGTACTTTGGGTGAAATCTTAACCAATCTTCCGAACAGGATGTCGGTCTTAACTTTAGAAATTTTGGTTTGTAGTTTATCTCGCCTTTCGGGGATTCTTTGTTTAAACATGTCCCTTGCGTAACTTAACAGAAAACTTTTGAACAGTCAGATGTAACAGTCAAATCGCATGATCTTGGTGGCCAATTGAAACCTCTTACGCAATAAGGACCTGATGGTGGGTTTTATGTGACTTGTTGCACCATCTTGTTGCAAACTTATATCGTCCTTTTATCGACCATAACGTTCTAAAGACGGTTGACTACAACCGTCTGTTCATTGCCATCATTGAAGAAAAACCAACTCTTTTATCCATTTTTTTTTTTTTCGGAAGCTGGAAATCGCCGAACACGCAAGACTCTCACAATCAAAATAAATGTACTATATAGCTGAAACTGTAAACATATCTTCAAGACGAGTGTGCCACCATAACAAAATATACCAACATACAAAATCTATGCACGTGCGCACAAAAGAATTCAAACAAAGTGTGTATGTGTTGTCGAAAATGCGTGCTTGTGGAATCGATAAGCCTCTTCTTCAATGGATTAGAAATTACCTTTCGAACCGTTCAATACAAGTCGTGCTGAATGAGTCCAAATCTGGTATCCACCATATTAATGCAGGTGTTCCATAGGGCTCCATTCTGTTTCCGACACTCTTTCTCACTTTCATAAATGATCTCTTGTATGCTCCTTCTAATCCTATTCACTCCTCTGCTGATGACAGTTCCCTCAGCTTCTCATATTCGTTCCCTGGCTCACGTCCCTGCACTTCGGCCGTAGACTTGGAACGGCAGCGTATGTTAAGCATATTAAATTCCGACCTTAACAGCATAATCGCATGGGATATGTAATGGTCAGAATGAAGTCAAACAAAAACACCAAATTTTGAATATTTATTTTACGCTTATTATTACACGTTTTTCCTTTACCGTATTTCAATCACAACTGGCTCTATTTGTATTATTCCTCTCTTCATTTTCTTGTTTCATTATACTTCCTTCGGGATTTCTCTTATTTTTGTGGACTGCCACAACTCGGCGATCCTGACTCGAAATCGTCCTGATTTCGAACTTTTTCTTTTAATTTCCGTCCATGGTTTGAGGTTTGCCACCTCCCACATACCCTCATACGGAATTTGTCCTACTTTCTCTCTACGCCTAATCCACTATATTCTCTTAGATTTTCCTTCAGAAAGTCTACTACCATCCCTTTTTGTCCCACTCCGAACAGTAATTCACTAAGTTGAATAGATAACATACTTGAAGTCGCCAAAAATGCTGCGAAATGTCTATGTTTCTTAAAACGATGCAAAAAATACTTTACCCCCTCTGATCTGGCTACAATTTTCAAGGCCTACATTCGCCATAAGCTCGAGTATAAAGCTCCTATCTGGTCTGGTGATCTCAAGACTTCTCTACACCTACTGGATAGAATCAAAAAGCGAGCGATAAAACTTATAGGAGATAAGCGAAGTCGATTGACTCGTTAGAACACCGACGTAATGTCGCGTCTCTGTCACTGTTTTATCACTATTTCAACAAGAAATGCTCAAACGAAATAGCCAGCTGCATTCCTCCCCTTCAAGAATTCACCCGCAATACACGCCTCGCTAAGAATGCTCATCAGTTCACCTTTAAGCCCAACTTCGGACGTACAGTAAAGCTAAGAGACTCGTTCTTTAGCCACACCACACGAATATGGAATGCTCTTCCCAGCTCAATATTTCCCTCTCATTACAATCCACAGACATTTAAAACCAATGTGCACCGGTACCTCCTCTCCCTCTCTTTCTCTATACCTTCGGCCCGTGCTGTTACTTAAATCCGGTCACTTAAGGGAAGTCGCAACACTTTTGCGCGCACCAACTATAAAAAAAATGCGTCCTTGAAACTAAAAAGGGTCTAAAAGCAACGACTTGACTAAATGAATGAAATGCAATATTTTTTTGAAGGATCCACGACAAGGATTAGTAAAATTAAATATCGCCCAAATGTTCGCTTAAAGCTTCGGTGCATACCTCTATCCGATGGCTTATGTTTTCAACTAACTCTGAGGCATAAATAAAATTCGATGTCGTTAATGTGCTCAATTATCTCATCCTTTAGCTCTTGAATTGTTCTTGACTTATTGATGTGCACTTTTTCTTTTAAATATTCCATATCTAACGGTGTCGAATCATATGATCACGGCGGCCAATTAACATCGCCACGGAACGAAATAACGAAGCCTCTTCTGGCGCAAAAGAGGCATTGTTTCGTTGGCTGTGTTGCACGTGGCATCATCCTGATGGAAGCACATAACATTCAGGTTCATATCATTTATTTCTGGTCACAAGAAGTGCGCTATAAGATTGCGATGGCCGAGCTCATCTTCGAAGAAGTACGACCCAATTACTCCGTCAGCTCATAAATCGAACCAAACAGTCACTTTTTTAAAATGCATCGACTTTCAACAATCACTCGTTGATTCTTATTTGCCCAAATGCGGGAATTCTGCTTGTCCACGAATCCACTGAAGTGAAAGCATGCCTCCCGTTGAAGATGATTTTCTTTGTAAGGCACCAAATGCATTTTGATTCGAACACCCATTCTCGTAAAAGGCTTCTGCAATCTTTACGCGCTGCATTGCCGTTGGACCACCCCTTATATTCATCAATGTTAAGAAACGAACATTAAGGTATGTATGTTTTGAGATGCTGGCGACTGGAAATCGGAGATATGTACATGGACTTACAAGACTGTGTAAAATGTTTTGCGACACGGCAGCAATAATTAAAGAGTGGATTAAACAATCCATTTAGTGTGAGCTTTTCAATCACATTCAGTACAAAGCAGCTCTTTTCAAAATACGTCTATAAGTGGAGAAATGCACCAACCAATTGGGAAATAGAAAGAAATACCCAGAAGAACAAAAAAGGTCCACATACATACTTCATCTCACTAAATTAAATTTTGCTAAAAAAAATAACTCTGTAAACACATTCCTCTAATGAAATATATCGAATAAGGCACCTTCTCTATAGACAGACAACAACCAAAGGCAGGAGACGTGATCCCTGTCAATGCGACTGAGATTCATAGCAAGGTGACCAAAGATTGAGTGGCCCATTTATAAAGCATTCAGCACCTTCTTCAACTGTTCTATCAGGCCCAATGATTACAGCACAGTCAAAGAAGCCATCAAAAGCCAGGTAGCATTTTTGAAAGTACCAACAGCTGATATTTTATTTTCTAGCCGGTCACTAAGGCACTCAGTTGCAACTTACAAAGAGATTAAGGCTCTTGCCAATAATATTTGCGAGCTCCGTTGTTTATCAGGCAAAGAAGTGGTTAATGTACTTGCAATGAAGACAAAAATTAAATATTTGTAAAGGGTGCCCAGTGGTAAGTGCATCGACTGCGGCGCAGAAAATCTGGGTTCGATTCCCGGACGGGACACCTAGCATTTTTTCACGGCACCACCTCTTTCGAGTTGCTGACAACATTCAAAGAGTATTACTTGTCTATGGAGAGCTTCTCAAATCTCGCCGTTCGGAATCGGCAAAAAACTGTAGGTCCCTTTTACTCGTGAAGAACAATAGCATGCACAACACGAGTAGTTGTTATGGGCTGTAGTGCCACTCAATTATTATTATTATAAAGGGTGTCCCAACAAGAACGCAAAATTTAAATTTGGCACCATCCATTTGGGGTTACAATAATGCTCCCAAAGAGTCAACTTGAAAGCGATTAATGGAAAAATTTGCTGAAACTGGTTCTGCAACTGATGTAAAGACAACAACGCGCCTTCGACCAGGTCGATCGACCGAAAATATCGCAGCAGTACGTGATGATGTCGCTCAAACTCCATCCACCTTAATTCGACATCGAGCTCAGCAAATTGGTGTTTCCAAATCCACTATGCAGCGAATTTGGACGAAAGATTTGCATCTTCATACATACAAAGTTCAATTGACTCAGGAACTGAAGCCAGCTGACCATACACAGCGAAGGGAGTTCGTTAATTGGGTATTGGAGAGACAACATGAAAATGCTGATTTTGCCGATAAGATCCTCTTTAGTGACGAGGCCCATTTCTATCTTGATGGCTTCGTCAATAGGCAGAATTGTGGCATTATCTCGAGTGATTCACGAGAAGCAAATGCATCCTCAACGTGTCACTGTGTGGTGTGGATTTTGGGCTGGAGGCATCATTGGACCTTTCTTTTATGAAAATGAGTCAAGTCGAGCACAAACAGTCAATGGTGTTCGGTATCGTGAAATGATAAACAATTTTTTTGTGCCTAGAATTGAAGAAATGAATGTGGAGCTGATGTGGTTTAAACAAGACGGCTCCACATCTCATACAGCCAGAGAAACAATTCAATTGCTGCATCAGTCATTTCCCGGTCGTGTTATTTCGCGTTTTGGAGACCAGAATTGACCGCCTAGATCGTGAGATTTACCACCATTGGACTTTTTTCTTTGAGGTTTTTGAAGTCGGTAGTTTATGCGAATAAGCCGACGACAACTTAAGCCTTAAAAGACGGACACTGCATTAATAAAATACCGCAGAGTTTATGCAAAACGGTCATTGAAAATTTCATTAAAAGATCGCGTATGTGGCAGCAAAGCCGCGACGGCCATCTGCCGATGTGTTATTCCACACTTAACCTCATCCTGTCTACTTTACGATATAATAGAAAATTCACGATTTTTTTTATTTAAAATTTAAATCTTGCGTTCTTGTTGGGACACCCTTTAGATGTGGCACTACAATCCCACGAGATACAATTTTCTTCAAATGTTGTCAATTCCCTCTAAGCCTAGATTGAGATCAAAAGTTGTTTTTTTGCCCAGCATATCAGCCTTAACTTTACTTGAATCTGCTTTTGATAGATTTTAAAATGAATAAACGCTGTTTTTCGTGACTTAATAACAAATTTCCAACAGTATTGACAAAACAAAATCTAGAGTTAATTAGCGATGGTAGATTTACAACTTTTTTTCGAAAGCAAACAACGGCTCATTTCAGGTAAACCCCCCAACGAGCAAACGGCTACCGATTCCGTGAATTTACGTCAAAATCTCCTTCACTTCACGCCTAGTAACAGATTTATTCAGTCAGCCATTACAGATGAACTGAGTTCCGAAAACGTGTGCACAACAATCTTGCCAGCAACAATCTCACAATGTAAGCGTTTTCCCCATATCTCATGACCTCAACAACAATCACAAGACCCGATACCCCAATATCAGTGCAAACACCCTTAATTACACAGAATCGATTAGCACGTCTGTCCACTGTGTTAACATCTCGACACATCCGTACTTTCATTTGCCAGAAGCCAGTCAGCCAGCCAGCCAGCTAACGCCTCGTCGTCGCCGCCACCTGCCCCCAATAGACGACAACGACGACGATCACCATAAGTGGAAGCACATGCCCGGTTTTCAAGTGACGTCTCGCTCAGAAGAGCTCTCCCCGAACACGATTTGCGTTTCCAAATGAATCACACTCGTAAAATCAAAATCAAGCCTGCAAAACGAATGACGTGATACCAACCACCAACACACACACAACGGTAAGTCGTGCCCAGTCGGGCGGGAATTCTTTAGAACGTAAAAAAAGAACACTGCAAGCTCTACGTAATCGTGAGCGGTCTACCTGGGAGCATACAAGTTGCTGGTAGAGTTTCAACGAGTTCTCGAATTAGAATTGGAAAGTATTCTCCTTTTTATGGCATTCGCGGAACGAGGGCTTGTCAGTCGCCGCTCTTGCTGTGAATTACTTGACTGATTCATAAATATTAATAAGCTACTGCTTCTGCTAGGGGGGCTAGTCGAATTCAGTAAATTTTTGCCGACGACGACGCGAGTGCGAGTGACTTTTTGAGAAGTAGGAATTTAGGGTGAATAGACGTGGGAAATGAAGATAGGTTTCGCCTGGGATTAGTGATGAGTCACTGAGGTGGGAAGAGTCTGATCTGATGATTGAGTGAAATCATCCATCATTTCAATTCTGCGGGGTGGACTGTATAGTTTGTAATAGAATTGAACATTTCCTGACGACTGTACGCATGAGCGACACGTGTTGAGACGGCCACCAGTTCAGCCTTGACAACCACATCTCTGAAAGGCCTTAGATTTTGTGACTCATCAGTCTGACTCACAGGCGAGGTTGAAGAGTTGTAACCTAGCCTCTCCATAGGGACAGGAATTACAGGCCAGTGTTAAAAACATCTCAGTATAGTTGAGGGAACACTCTGATTTTACTTCTTTTTTTTTGTATCTTTCGTTTGTCTATGTCCTGTCTACTGGCCACATTCTGTCGTTTCGTCACTACCCATTCCACACAAAGTGTTGTACCCTTCTCCAGAAAATTGATGTAGATGAAAGCCTGTGAATTACCGAAAACAGTAAAGCCGTTTTTGAAAACGGTGAATGTCTACTGTTTTGACTGTTCTTTGGTATCGTTTGCTGGAGTGAACTCTTACAATTGATCATTGGTCACCGGTGTGTACCAGTGGATCCATGTTTCGCCAACAGTCATGAAACTACGTGGAAACTTCTTTCGATTGTGCTGGAACAACGAAAGACACTGTTCTATTGTCCGGAGTAAGCCATTTCAAATATTTTACGAAGAATGTGACTTTTGACACGGCCACTGCCTCAGACATCTCAATCAGCGGATGATTGCATTTACTGACTTAATGGAAATAATTTCATTGGAGTTGGAGTCGAAGTCAAGTTTGCGAAGAAGCACATAATTTAAGGGAAGGATGTAGTTTCAACTTTTGCTTTATAATGTCGGGGTAATGGTGTGTGGAGCGATCACTTATTTGGGAATCATACTACCACAGTTTTGTCTTCAAACAAATTTTGACTCTTGCCATTTCTTTCACTGTAACCCAGAAATAGACGACTTCCGGGTTCCTGGGAAACTCCCTGAACTCTCAAGAAATCCAAGCGGAGCCATAATTCCAGCGAATTGGCATTTATTTCGAGAAATGTAATACGAGACGTCTTTCGAGTGCGCAAATAGTGGAAGACTTTGATAAGCGTCAAAAATGTGGAAATGGGTTCGAGGCATTTTTTTGCATGCTCTTAGGGTAATAGGGACAAAGAATAGCCGGCGGTGCTCAGGGTGGGTGGTCAAATCGGTTCATAGATAAAGATGAAGCTCCTGGTCTTAGAGAGGGTCTTATAATTAAACTAATAAAATAAATGGCCTGCCGCTACATCCCACAAAAGACCTAGGCCTAGCGCTTTGTGTAACTACTTACACATTACATTTGTTTTATCACAAGTAGAGAGGAACTACAGTTATAAACCGACTTCAAACGGGAAAATTTGATTAAAAGAAACGCATAAAAACGGAACAGGAGGAGAGATATGTGTCAAATTGGCACGTACGTACGCAAGAAGGCAGCTGATGGTAAAATAACAAAAAAGTACAGTGGAGCCCCATTGATCTTGACGGGCAATCGCAACGCCTTAAGTACTTTCTGCATTCAGTTCAGTTTACGATTGTATGTTAAGCGTAAATCGTTGAAGCAGACGTCTTCAATGCAATCAGGACCAAAAATCGCACGCAGAACTTTTCGCTCGAAAAGACTATGTAATTGGAGGGAGGAGGGCATTGGCACACGAGGCAACGTCGTCGTTGATCGCACTCGACATGGCGAGCTGCCAGCAATATCCTCGCTTGTACACTGGTCAAATTGACATACAGACTCCTCGTGGCACCCTTTGGATAGCTATCTCAACACCTGATGTGTGGGGAACCGCTATATACAGCGAACCCCCCTATCCGAGGGCTAATTAATAGGCCGGCCTACCAGTCTGTAGGTTGTGCGTGAGGTTAACTCCACATAAGACAAATTACATATTTTCGGAACGGCTCTTATATCTGTTTCTTGTTCTTTCTTTTCTTTTCGCATTTTTTAAAAATTATTTTTAAAACATCTCGTCATATCCTACCGTTATATTTCATCCCACTAGGTATTTTTTGACTCTTATCCTCATATCTTTTTACATTTAATTGCAATTAATTTAAACTTATCATTTTATTTAGATCGTTGCATAGCAGGCATTAGAAATAAGATGACTTGATAATGCTCTCATCCAACAGTAGCCATTTGATCCTTAACTGACTCATCTTAACCGCCGCCGCACAGTGGTGCCGAAGCGGAAAAAAAACGTAAAATGAAATAATCTTCTCAGCCAAGTGGTATTGGTTTTTGGATTCTACATATTTGAGAACCTAGAAAACCAAAATTTTATTGACTTCTAATGAGTTAAGAGTTGACCTCAAAGTTGGAACTTTTAAATTTAAAAAAATTGGACGTTTTTTTCAAGAAAATTCGATGTGGTATATTTTTAAAAATAAGCCATTTTAGAACATGGTGTTATATTTACGTGTGTGAAGATGGTGTTATTTTACGTGGACGTGTATTTAGGCTTCAAACTGCATCAACAGGTTTTTTCATTTTGACCACCAGTTTTCTAGACCAGTCCTTTTATTAAGGCCACCTTTTGCGGGAAGTACTTACATGTTCGGTGGAGCGTAACAAAAATGCTCCAAGAGGCTTCAACGCAGACTGCGTTTTTCTGAAAGCTTAAAATATTCTCTATCGGCGGTGCAAATATAAAAATGTGGAGCAATGTCGGGCATTTTTCGGCATTTTTTTAAATCTTCCTACGATTTCCCTTCTAATGCTTGTATTGCGCAAATACCATGGGCATGATCCAGGAAGAGAGATTATTGCTAATTGTAATATTTTAGAATGTGAAAGTGTTGTAATAATAGAGTTTATTATTTTTATTACTGTTTTATTGCAATGTCGTAAAATTAACATCCTGTTTACATAGTGGAATAGTAAGGAATAGTAGGAAAATAGTAGAAAAATGTTGAAATAACTTCAACAAGTACTTGATCTCACTGTAAATAGGCCTACGATGACTATCGATTGCACTATATTTCAATCGCAAAAAAACGTTAGCCTTACGCTTTTGACCAAGTGGGGTTGTGATGGATCTTCTGGGCAAATGAAGATTGTTTATTGTTTGTTCATGATTTCGTTGGTACCGCTGCAATTGATGGAATTGAATGTTAATAGTTAAATTTGGAAAAATCTTCGATTCTCTTCAACACGTAGGTCGGTAAACTTTCGACTCAAGAAACGACCGAAACGAAATACGTGAACAGAGATCAAGAGTTGAAAACAAAATTCGGAATTTACA
The DNA here is from genome assembly GCA_944738645.1 of Eristalinus sepulchralis. Taxonomy (NCBI): domain Eukaryota; kingdom Metazoa; phylum Arthropoda; class Insecta; order Diptera; family Syrphidae; genus Eristalinus; species Eristalinus sepulchralis. Next base: position 43,699,505 of record OX122883.1, read on the forward strand.
TGAAATAATAATTGCAACTAACACTTGTGTACTTAAAGTAAAACATAAATTGCATTTCATCATGAATAATGGTAAACTACCGAAGGCAGTACAAGCTCGTCCTCTGCAAGTTCATGTTTTTTTTTTGTGGCGCGAGACCAGCACAAATGAATGACTTAATACTGCTACAAACAAAAACAAGAAATGAAGAAGCTCTGAAATGGAATACTTACTGTACATACTCGTAACTTATAATTTGTAGATTTAAGCATGCGAGTGCATTAAAAGTGGATATCTTAAAGCAAGGAACCGGTAAAGCTTATGATGGTAACACTTTTTGAAGATTTTTCGAGAATCCTTCATCAACAGCAGAAATTAAATCATCAACAGCAGAAAGAGATATGTAACTTGTAAAAAAGATTATGCCAGCTATGGCTATAAATATATATCGCTAGTATAATATGCCAGCAGCGATTCAAAGAATTCTATTCTACGGAGCTGATATAATATCATCGGCAACGTTGACAGTCGAATCATTGTCAGAAGAGGCCCAGAATAGCCGAAATAAGGATTATTGGCACTACCGAATTAATAATAGCAGAAAATTATCTCGTTCGGCTACGAATGAAGATACAAATCATCAAATATTGGCATCATCTGATCTCTGGTTGACATATTTTAGGCCTGAACCGAAAATAAAGGATTCACTCCCAACTAGTAGTGAAGCGCTAACCTTATTACACTAAATTCCGACCTTACAATTTTTACAACGAAAATATGTCAGTAAATTGTATTGAGTATAATTTTCCTTAATAAATTCGAGTTTCAGCTTTGTTTCGAGCCTAAATTTACTGTCGCAAATTGTTATTATATATTTTTTTATGCAATTAAACAAAAAAGTGCGTTTTTTTTCAATTTTTACCTTAAGATTACTCCGTAATCCTTCATGCTATATCAACCATTTTGAGACAGCAGGAGGACCTTACAACACTTATACTACGTTCCATATTTCATTAAGATCAGTCAACAGGTTCAAAAGTAACATATTTATTTCCGCGGTCTCCATACACGGGCACCACTGTGCGCCGTCGCAAGGTGATCAATCTCTCCTATACTTTAAAGTACTCTCCGTAGAACATTGCGTCCGATTGCTATTGTTGTTGTTAAATAAAAGAAATGAGTATCTGAAGGACGTTGGGCAACTCTTCACAAAACGGTTTCACTTCATCGCCTTTTTGCACATTTCCTTATCTCGCTCTAGCATTTATATTACACAAATATCAGAAACAGAAGCTTTTTTATTCTTTATCACTTTACTCGAAATTGTCATCGTTCACGGAGGCTATCGCGTTGCGTTGTTCCACCAGTTTAGCACAACCCTCTTGCTTTTCTTAGTCCAGTTCGTTTTTCTTGCAGTCATTTGCGCCGCATATTATTTTCGAGTCTCATGGCTTTTTCTTCTTACTGCGACACATGCCGGTGTCCATTCTACCCTCTCACATCGTTGCTCAAATTTAGTTCTTTTCCATCGCACATTGGCTTTGCCTTCCTCTGCATTTTGCCTGAAATCAACTCGTTTCCCCTCGTTCTTACTGCATACTCTCACGCAACCCTCGTCTCACATGCCAATTCATTGCGCTTCGTCGCATTTTTTCGTACCACAAGTATCTCCTCTCCTTCAGATCGACACACGCAATCCGTCCTGAGTCACTGCAGCTTGTTGTGACTGGCTGCAACTCATTTGTTATGACTTAAGTCAGATTGTGTTTCTTTCTTTTCATCTCCAGTGCCCCACCCACAGGCATTTTTTGCAAACTTTCACATACACATTCCCTGTTTATCTTTGCCCCACCACTACCACTACCACGCCAGCCGGCCGCCTTGAGTTGTTTACAGCCACCGATGCATACCGTCGCTCTGTCAAAACGAAACGCAAAATCACAAACAACCTTATCGTCAACTCGGCCAGACACCCTTGCACACGGAGCCACATAAAATGTGTGAAAAATTCCCCAAACAGCGAGGGGGGGCATAAGAGCTACTACCGCCCCCACTGAGGACAAACAAAAATCCGGATGACCCAAAAAACTTTTTCGAAAATAAATCAGTCCGAGGACACCCAGATGCGCGCCGGAGTGACAGAGCGCAACAATTGTTTATAAGTCCCCATCCCCAGCCGATGGCCCCATCGCACAACGACGCCACCTACATATGTACATATTTGCCGCGCACTCACGCATCCCACAGCACGAGCGAACGGGCAAGTGTATGTATCTGAGAGAACGGCTATTTTTAGCGCCCAGACATGACACTCCACCACAGCAGCGGCGGCTCTAGCTGGCTTCCTCGTGCCGGCGGCGGCACTGTGACAACTCAGCCGCACTGTCGTTTGCACTGCAGACCACCCGAGGTGGGTGCAGGTGTGTATGACATCACCGCCAACGCGCCTAGGTTCGGCTCTGGCTCTGGCTCCGGAGCTGGCAACGAACAATGGTGTCGATGACGTCATTGCTTTGTAGGGCACACGGTGTGGGTTGGATCGATGAGTTAACACGTTTTGACCTTTTTTCCTCGCCCGCCCCCTTCCCCCCTTTGTTCCGCCCACGCCGCCAACAGGAGTCCATATGCGGATGTCTGTGTGAATCCACTCTCGTAAAAATCGAAATCATCTGAGAGCGTTTCCGGTGCTTCTGTGTCGCCGTTCGTCGTTTCTCGTGTGTCGCTGCTCCGGGCTGAGAGCTGCCACTGCCGCTGCATGCGCGCTCTTTCCTTTCCTCTCTCTGTTCGGCTGGCTGAGTGAAGCGTGTTCTTCGGGCGCGGAACATCGGGGGAGCCGACAAATTTTATCTTGCGCTGCAAGTCTGTATCTGCGCCCGTGGAAGTAGGTAGGGCGTCAAAAGCACCAACTTATCCACACTGCCTTTGTTTACTGCTCGCGCGTTGCTAAGCGCGTTCGAGTGCCTCCCTGCACCGCGGATGCTTGTATCTCACGTCTGACCTTGATTCCGCCGCAAAGAGTGGGCCGGAGAATAGCCCACTCATACACACCCTGCCAGCGTGGGAGAGAGATGGATAGATATGCGCGTCCCCCGGCAGCTGGCTACGACGTGTGGGTAGTCACGAGTCCTGGAGAAGGGGCACGTTTTACGAGATCGAAACAAATGTGAATGTATCCCGGAGTCCTGATTGAATTATGTAACTGTACCGTTTCGAGTAGGCGTTCGAGCGCACATTCAGGAATACCGAAGTACACGCATCCATGGAATGTGTGAATGTGCGACAGTCGATTCGATGCCGATTACGTCAATGGGGAGAGCCGTACGTCATAGGTTGCCAGAGCAAATGGCCAGCGCACAAGGACGTGACTTTTGCGCGAAAATCAAGTGGGATGAAAGTGCTCACTCAGCAGTGGGGGATGCAGTCCTGCGGGGTGGTTCGTGGAATAGGCTCAAATTGATTTGGGGGAATACGGTAACATCATTGACGCACGTTAGGCCGGAGGAATTCTTTTGGGCCGCGAACGCCTACGCCAATGAACGGTTGTAGGTGGGCGTAGGACGTTCTCACATTATCTTCCCTCATTAAGAATGTCAGAAGGATTTCACGTAACGGGAATTGAATGAGAGTGGGATTTTCCGTGTTTTTGGGAGAAGGTGCTTCCATCCACTGAGTGGTTTGTTGAAATGTCAATTGAAAGTATGGAGGTGTAAGTTTTGAGAGAAAACATTCTTAACGAAAAATCACAAGGGACTGGGGCCAGACAAAGGACTTTCTTGAAATAAACTTTGAAAGTTATTTCTAGGAGATAGATGGCTTCAGGGCCTGTTTGTTGATTCATTGGTCGTAAGTAGTAAAAATTCGTGTTCTACTTTTATGTACTTTTCGGTTGTACATTTGAGCCGAATCTTGGTTTGATAGCTTTTTGATTTCCAACAAGTGCTTGTCAAAGGTTGTCTATTGTGCTGTTCTTCGAGATGACTAATAAGAGATCCTGGCAGGATGTGTAGACCTAGATATTGTCGCAATAAGTAAATGTTGAGTGCCTGAAAATGGTGATGTTTGTTCGTTTACATTATATGCTGTCCGTTTAAGAGGAAACAATCAAGTCGGGACAGCCATGGTGTATGACTGTCCATTGTAATTCAATGTGAATCTTTCCCAAGTGGAGAATATAACGATGGAAGAGAGGCAATGTGTTCGTGCTTGTCTCAAAAAATACAGAGCACCTCGAAGCCGGGTACAAGAAACTCGATCGCATACCACGAGGTCGTGTGCCGAAGTAAATTTATTTTACCGGAAGCGTTCTTGTAACTTGATTAAGCCATTCCGAGGCTTAATCCAAAATTCTCAGGATATCCATTGATGATTGGTAAGTGACTCCTCTACTAGGGCGATATCTGAAGAGTTTTTTTTTTTTTTTGAGGTTGGGAAACACTTTACTGGAGCGCTCAGACTCGAAAACTGGTCCATTGTACTACCAGGCATCAACCTACATTTACTGTAATTTCTTGGTATTCTGGAGGAAAGCCAACAAGTGCTTAGGTTTTCAGCTCCCACCAGGTCAGCGCGAAACAGCCTTCGGCTCTTCTGAGCAAAGGCGGGATGTGGACAGATGAAGTACTCTGCAGTTTCTTCACCTTCTCCGCAGGTGACGCAAAAGGTACCATCACTACGCCAAGCACACGTACGTGCTAAGCGATGGTGCAGTGTCCCATTTATACGCCAACAAGTTATCTGCAGTCTTTTTTGCCTAGAAGTGACAGAAACGCCGCGGATTTCTTGATAACGTTTAAAGGGAGCACTTGGTCAGCTTGTATCCTGGAGAGTCATGCCATCTCTGGTTGTGCTGTCGGAAGACCCAACCGTCGACGGAAGCCCTTACCAGAGCGCGGGCAGATCCAAGGTGGATTCGGGCCGTACAAATGCCTCTTTGGATCCTTGCGTAGCAAGTTCACCGGCAATCTCGTTTCTCATGATCCCGTGGTATCCCGGGACCTAGACAAGACTTTGTGAACTTAGTCTTGCATTCCTGTACTATCTTGAAAGCGATTAAAGGGTTGAGTAAGGCCTTAAGCACAGCCTGACTGTCGCTACAGAGGCAGATACTTCGCCCCTTCCACCTGGGGCGAATTAGTCCAAATGATCTCAGGTTTGAAAGATCCCTCGTTAAATGTTTTTCATGATTTCATTGCATTTTGTCAGTAAATGGTAGACCAGAGTGAGGTGTAAACAACAAGAACATCGTCTCTGTAAACTTCACAAATTTTCTTAGCGGCTTGTGACGCTCTTTTACCTCTTTTATTATTTTGTTCCAAATCAGATATTTACTCACCTTTAAACGTATGTATATAACGTATATAACGGAAAATGTGATTTCAAAAATCTCTTCCAACAAAATGAAGCTTAAGTTATCACCTTTTACATAAGCTTTAGTATTGACAAGTGCAAGTCATATTACCAGAGGTATTACATTTCAGAGTCTTCTGAAGACAGTTTAATACCGACATTTTTCGAGCACACAATAGGAGTTACATTTGAGTAGCCGAAGAGTCCAGGAGGAACTAGGACCAAGCTTCTTCAGCAATTACTCATGTTATGCTCAAAATTGGGATAAGGGGGGACACACAGTTGTTCGCCGACTCTGAAAGGTAAAATTGAAGACGCTTTTCATAGAATTTGTAGTGTTTGAGTGTTGGCAGCAACTCGAAAGAGGTAGGTAGTAAGAAACTCAAGGAGAAGAGGCTAGGAATCGAGCTTGGGATGAAATCAGGCTCCATTATGCCCTAAAGGAAGGTAAGTTGGTACAGCTCTTGAGACCTACTTGTAGTGTACTGCATAATTAAGAACCACCACCACCATCTATATGAATCTCAAAATATTCCCTGATTCGGTGTCTGACAGATTTTTCAGCTTTGCAAAAAAGGCACTGCTTAAAAACTGCAGACTCCCAATGTCAAAGCGTTCTTCCTACAGCACCTATTTGGGATTGAAATGACAACTCGGGATAGTTAATATTGCGCAAGCACTCGAAAGACTTTGACTAGTCACATAATCAACACTAGGATCCTCGAGTTAGATAGGAGAGGCACTTCGAATGCAACTACGGTCATCTTAGAGCCTAAAGAAATACCTTAAGGCAGATAGGGGGTTGAAGACAATCTCCAAATTGTTGCTTCTCAGTTGCTTTAAGCTGTATAAGACTGTTCCGCAATTTCCCTAACTAGCAATTAACATCCCCCAAACAGATACTTTCAGGGAGTTTACCTTCCATATAAATTCTTCGTATTTATCCGTTTTTGTTTCAAGCCCACAAAAGTAAGCAAGTTTATGTGACACATGAGTCTCATGCACGCCCTGGCGTTAAATCATTTTAAAGTGACTAATCCGTTGAGTAATGTCCTGTGATTAAAACAAATGGCGCCGACGTCCACATAATTTCCAGCCAACAACAAAACCTCAAAACGAAAAAAAAATGCCGTCAGTAAACGTCCACATGTACGTGTCCTTATCACACCACGCTGAAGACTCGAACCACCCACGCCTTTGGCACTTTCTTTGTGTTTTATTGCGTCGCAGAGGTCATTCCCCTTCGCTGTGTGCCAGGTGGTAGCACAATTGGCACAATTCAACCCCCGCATTAATTAGATTTATTGACAGCGACGACCAGAAAGAGTCGGGGGCACCGCAGACAGCAACTCAAGAAAAAACACACCAGCTCAAGGTCCAAGATGTCAGATGAATAAACGAAACGAAGAGCGCATTGTAACGACACAATAAAGATGACAAACGATAAATTACATCGGTGCCGACGCGCCTTTTTGAGTGATAAATTAAAATGATTTCTATTTGTACTGTTTTTTTGAAGGCGGTGTTTTTTTTTTTCTCTGCCAGACAAGGTTATCTGAATCGGCTTCGTAAACAAAAACACCGCATTGGGGGTGACGCGATGTCTGAAATGTAAATTTTTGACCATAATTTAATAACTGAGTGACAGATTGCTGCTGCTTGAAATGGCAGATGGTCTACCATAATATTGTGGAAGTTGACGAAAAGCAATATGGCGGAGAAGAGTTGAATCAACTTTCAATTGAAGGGAATTGAATTTATTTTCTATTTTTAGATAGATGCGAATGTTTGCGATGAATATTTTTAGAATCTACGAGTACTAGTGGTGAGTATTAGTGGTGAACTAGTCGTCAAATATTTAAAATAATGGAATGACATTTTTATGGTTTCGTTTTCACAAACTGTCCCTCTATTCGTCAGTCTGTCACACTCTTCTTATGTCCTACATGTATGAAGCGACTCAAAAGAAATATGAAGAACAGATTGTTAGACCATTTAACATTGGAGAAACATTAAAGCGTGTCGTCCGTTGGTGAAAAAAGTCTTTTTTTCATACTTCTAGGTTTCCTTTCCAACATGTTGATCCTCTATCCGAAGCTGTCAAATTTTTATGTCAATCTGATGATTAAGTAACAAGTTGCAGTGCTTTAAGTGACGCTTTTGCGATTTTTAAAACAATGGAAAAAACAGACTTTCGTGTGCTGATTAAACATTAGTTTTTGATAGGAAAAAATACCGTGCCAACTCAGGAATGGCTTGAAAAGTGTTACAGGGACTCTGATCCATCAAACCCAACTTTTTGTCGGTGGTATGCTGACTTTAAACGTGGCCGTGGACAGACACCAAAGATGCTGGACGATATGAAAGGCCAATTGGGGTGGTTACACCTGAAAACGTCAAAAGAGAACACAAAATCATTTTGCAAACAACAAAAGTGAAAATACGTGAGATAGCTTAAGGAGGCAGTATGTACACTTTTTCGCGCGAACATTTGTCCATGAGAATGTTGTTTTCGAAATGGGTGCCGCGTTTGTTCATAATGGACCAAAAACAACAACGTATCGATGGCTCTGAGAGCTGTTTGAAGCTGTTTCGACAGACTAAACAGGACTTTTTGCATCGCTATGCCTCAATGGATGAAACATGGATTCACCACTGCACTCCGGAGTCAAATCGGCAGCCAGCGGAGAGGTCAGCAGCCGATGAACCACGGCCAAAGCGCCAAAAAATACGAAGGTCGTCTGGCAAGGTTATGGCATCCGTATTTTGGCATGCGCAAGAAATTTTACTTTACTATCTTGAGAAAGGTAAAAGGATCAACAGCGATCAACATGGCATAATTGTCCATGTAGTTAATTTTATTTAAATTTTTAAACGATAAAACCTTTTATCACCTTAAAAGTGCTACTCTTTTTCTTCAAGTGGCATTGCAGTACAGACCTCTCCAACTAGCTTGGTCTCTAGCCAACTGCCTACAAGTTCACACTCCAAGTTCGTTGAGATCCTTCTTCACTTGTGTGAAAGAAGCCATCGTCTGGTGCGTTGTACCAATGGTTTGAATAGGAAGACTCTTCGGGTCGGAGCATTGTCATCTATCCCCTTTAGAGACCCAACCATCTTGAACGTTGTATCTGTAGACGCTTGAGTGGTCTTTTTATTTCCGCCTCCAGATGCCATCAACGCAAACATGACTAAAAGTTGCACCTAAAACCTTTCTTTCGAAAACACAACGCACTTCACCATTCACTTCTATAACGTCTAAACTTCAACGCCATAAAGCAGGACAGGGATGTTAAAGTCAGCTCTGTGTTTAAGGGCCTTACTCCATTACAACGTCAGCCCAATGAAACAGCGCTTGGCAAGGGTGGTTCTCCGCTTAATTACGGTACCTGTGCCAATTTACTGCCAATTTACTGTGGAGACGAGGTAGACGAATCCTTTTGGGATGCTTTGTCCGAGCGGGGCGACGTTGGGCTTCTTTCCTTGATAACAGCATATTTTTATTTTCCCCCTTGTTTACCGCCAAACTGATTTAAGAAATATCCGTTTCAATGCTCGATGTGTTCACCCAATCACAGCAACGTCATCCGCACCGTAACGATCTTTTTGAAGTTCGTGATTGAGATCGACTTGTAAGTTTCACACAAATTTCTTAAGATTAATGTTGAAAAAATCACATGACGCGTGACCATTTTTAACATTGAAGGTTTCAGTGAGTCCATTACCGACCTTTACGAAGCAGCCAGAATTCTCAATCGTCTACACAATCTGACGGGCTTGGTAAGAATGTTACAATTGGACTTGGCACTGTATAGCTCGTCTCTATGCACGCTGTCATATGCGGACTTAAGGTTGACAAATAGGTGGAGGGTGTCGATTTTTGACTTCTTGAATCTTTTCCCGGATCTACCGCAGTGTGAAAATCGGTTTAAGAGCGGATTCTCTGGCAGTAAACCACAGGGCGAGTATGTTTTCTGGCTTACACACAAGACGGCAGAGAGGATTTTCTATGTGGTGTTAAAGAGACTGATTTCTCTGTAGTTGGTGCAGTTTTAGAAGTCTCCTTTCTTGATACTGAGACTGATGGGGCATGCTTCTGTGCCCAACCAAATCATCTTCTGCTGCCTTAAAGAGTTTCGGGTATAGTCCTTGACATCAGTCGGAACGACGGCCGAAATTCTTGCCCGTCGTCATTCAAATTGTGTGAAACATTCTGCCTAATAGTGGTTTGTTGCTCGCCGGCGCCGTTTTACAATCAAGAGAAATTCTTCTCATCTTAGCCTCAAACCATATAAATTGGAACAGTCTTCTTCCTGAAAAGAAGCGTTTTTTTCCATTTTCAAAGATTTACGTAAATCAAGATGTCTTAAAGGAACTCAACTCATTCTTCATCTGTCAAATTCTGTTGACAATGGCTTTAAAATGGCCGCTGATTTCTGTCAAAATCATATCTTTCTTCCCCTTAACGTTACATTCCACCTCCATTTTGTCGTGGAACTTTAAGCAGTTCATCACCGAGAAACTTCCTTTTTCTCACACAATTCGCTTTTCACCATCAATCATTTCACTTAGTTGCTAATGATCTGCACCATCAAGCACATTTTGGCTATTTTTACCTTTCCTTCAAAACGAAGCGTGTGTGACTCATTAAGAAACAAAGTAAAATGCAAAAAAAACAATGCGTAGGTTAATCAACTACAATTGGCGTTTCGCCCAAAGAATTTTCTGTTGACATAGGCCGGGGATATTTCGTCATGTTTTTCTTCTTCACTAGCGCCGCCGCCGCGCCGCACATTGCGCTACTTAATACGTTTCGGATTTTCAGGTTTTCGTTTCACTTGTCCTCGCCAAAAATAGCCTCAACTCCGTCGTCGTTCAAATGAAGCAAACCGAAACAGCAATCGATGTCTCGCATGTAACAAGTGTGTGAACGTGTGCTCACCAAATTTTTCAGTCGCGTGCTGTAACACAGACAAATTCCTTCAAGGTCTTGTACGTGTAAGCGATCACAAGAAGCTCGTCGTCTCGACAGCGTGTAACAAAACAAGAACTGGTTAAATCCAGGAAGTCTGGGCTTGTTTTGGTGCGCGCAATGTTTACTCGATGTCCGTACCTACGCCCAGTCTTATCTGCTTATTAAAGACCGCTCATTTCGGCGGAATTATTGTGCTGACAGATCCCCCGAACGGGAGTGTGAGCGTTGAACAAAAACACGGTTAGCCACTGGGGGCGTGTTGTTGTTGTTGGACTCGGTGACACCGCGACGGCAATAAACAATTTGCGTGGTTCCAAAAAGTTCAAAAAAATATGTTTTCGTCTACTTACCGCACATTATCATCTGTCGAGCTGATAGGCGGTTCAAGGGGGTATGCTTTAAATTTAGGAAGGACGCCTATAAATAACTCAGATCTCGAAGTGGGGTATCCTATCATTTTGGCTTGCGTGCTCCGCGTCAACTCTGGTGTCCAAAAGTCACAACGTATCACAAATGTCGTGCTTGTGCGAAAAGATTGCCCTTTGGTTGCTTTGATTTCTTTCAGAATTCATTTCCAATCTTATCGACTTACGGTTCAGCCTAGAACGGCCTTGCCATTGCCTTGTCATCAAAGAAATTTTTGGCTCAATGCCGCCAGCAAATATAGCAAAAAACGTCAAAACAAAATGATAGAGAGGAAAACAAGAAAAAAAAAACAGTACACGATCCACTGATTTATCGCCGCATGGGGGTTGGAAATATGTGCGAGATTGTGAGTCGAACTAAGATAAGGGAATATAGGTTAGATAACTCCTTACTTGGGCACCCGTTCCTCGGCTAGTTGCGGCTGGCTGTGTTAGAAGGTGAAAACGATTGTCTTGCCCAAGGTTATCGTAGTGTGTTCCAAAAATAACCTTAAATCTAGTTTTGAAGGAGGTTCGGGCGGTTTTTTTTTGTGGTCAGTTTGTGGTTTTGTTGTTGTTTTTTCATTTTCTGTGATATTCGAAATCTGTAAAACTTCAAAAACCGTATTCACACCTCGATCAGAATCGATTACTTATTTGTTTGTATTATTTCTTCTAACAATTGACCTTCTAAATACAGAGTGGTCACTTCTCATTTACGTGGCGTCGCATGGCTTAGCTTATGTCGCAATTTGTTGTTTACTAAAGTCTCCTAAAATTAATCAAAAATAATCAATTAAACAGGAATACAGTTCAAGGAAAAGTAAATTGTACAAGTGCCTCTTATACTTACACATTAATGGTTTCGTTTCTTTTTCAATAGCATTTCATACAAAGTTCCCTTTGATTACTTTTCTTTATGATCTTGTTTTTTTTTAAACCTTTAGGTACATCGGTTTGGAAACTGAAGGGCCACAATTTTTATATGTAAGGATCTCAATAGCAAGAGGATGGTGCGGAAGAAAATGTGCAGGACCAGAATCGAACCTGGAATCTTCAAAGTGTGAGTCGATGCACTTACCCTCTACGCCACGCCGGCCACTAGAATCTTTTTTCATAAGTTCTGGTGATACGAATAAGCTTGCCTTGTCCTACCGGACGTGTTAATGTTATAATGGTCTCTTTGCACTCTTTTTCGCTTTGTATTTGCATTATGGGTGGTCGGCGTGGCGTAGCGGGTAAGTGCGTCGACCCACACGCAGAAGGACTATGTTCAATTCCCGAATGGGACAGCTTGCATTTTTCACGGTACCCCCTCTTTCGAGTTGTTGACAACACTCAAGGAGTATCAATTGTATATGAAAAGGTTTTCAAATTTCGCTGTTCAGAGTCGGCAAGAAACTGTAGGTCCCTTCTACTCGTGAGAGAAAAGTAGCACGCACAACACGAGTAGTTGTTGTAGAAGCTAGGCCCTGGTCCCTTGTGGGCTGTAGTGCTACTCAACTATTTGCATTATGGCCTACTTCTTAATTTCTAAGCCTTATATGTATACTTATTTTCTGCTTACATAGCTTGATGTCATGTCCAGCGATAGCACGGAGTGTTCCCGCAGGTGATCTCCGTGACAAGATGTTGTACATGATGGAATGCGTAATGCACATGATGTCGGACGAAAGGAAATATGTATTTTTTGTTTATGCATTAAGCATATAAAAACCATATAAGCCATGTTCCGTTTATTGTCAGGAAATAGTTAAGTAAATATAAGTAGTTTTACGTTGTTGTGTTGTTTATTTTAATTTTACTTAAGATTAGGTTAAGCTAGTAGAAAAACCTCACAGATTATCAATCTAATTAACTTTTCTTAGAAACAACCTTATAATCATCATCATTTTCTTTTCTATCCGAATTTTCCACTAAAGGGGTCACGGGCGATATGCGAGAAATAGCACGGAGAAATCTAATCTCGGCAGCCTGTATTCGCGATCTTAATCCTTTGGTCATTATTCAAATTTCATGAGTGAGAGTTAGAACAAACATCGAGTCATAAACCAATAACTTGGCTGCGACTCCACAAACTGAGTCAAAAGCCAATAACTTGGCCGGGACTCCAATAACATGTAAAGTGCATGCAACAGGCGTTTTGGAAACAACTTTATATACATAAAACAGTAAATTCATTTCGCATAAAGCAATTTAAAACTGGGTTAGATGTAGATTGACTTCAGGTCAGTAAGCCTGATTTAAGAACAATTGGTAAGATAATGTAAGCCAGTTTCAATTATTTTCCTAATATTAAGAAATCGGCTTATTATGCATTTTTTGGCACTGCTCAAGGTCGCAAGCGTACTGAATCTGCAATTTCATGAATTGAACATTGACTGCTGCAAATTTTGGGAAAGGAACATTTCAAGACAATTTATGCGATTATGTTAAAGACCTCAGGCCACTGAACTGCATAAGACGATGAACTCAATTGACAACACATACATACATATATGACATATGTACATATGTATGTATGATGTGGACAGCAGCACGATTATCGTTGCTCAGCTTACCTTGTTCTAAAAATTTCGCGTTAAATTTGGCTTAAATAAAAAAAGAGAAAGAGAGGGAGAGAGATTAAAGAAGGGATGGAGAGTTAAATACTAATACATAAGAAAGTGAAGAAAGACAGCTGAAAAAAACTATGCATCACTTTATGAGGCTGGAAGGAAAATACATAATTAAACTAACTATATATAACCAACCTTCTCCACATACTTTGCTTCTTCAGTTTCTTCTTTCCATGGGCCTCAACCAAAATGCCTCTCCAGCTAGCACGATCTCCAGCTGCCAGATGCCTCCAATTGCGCACTCCAAGGACTTCTCCACTTGTCTGCGCCATCTCAACCTAGGCTGTCTTCTGTTGCGTTGTCCCGATGGCTCTTATTTAAAGACTTTTCTGGGCGGAGCGGTGGTGTGCATACGCTCTATATGACGTAGCCATCTCAAGCGTTGTATCCGAAGACGCTTGACCAGGCGCATGTCGCCGTACAGCTCATAAAGTTCGTCGTTGAATCTTCTCCTCCAGACGCCATCAACTCAAAACAGGACCAAAAATCACACGCAGAACTTTTCGAACCAAAAATGTTAGGGCTCCTCATCTGCTTTTAGTAACGTAAAAGTTTCCGCGCCATCAAGGAGGACTGGGATGACAAAGCTGTTATACAAAGCCAGTTTAGTCGTTCGAGAGAGGGTTCTATTACTCAAAAGCTTCTTGAGCCCAATACTCTGCATATTCCACTAAGACTACCCTGGAGCTATGCTAACTTATGTTTATATAATTACAGTTCTGCACAACACAACATCCGTTCAACATCGTTTGACTAGTTAGGTTCGAACCCAATAGTGCCGATACACTCTTACAAAGTCGCATCAAGTCCTTATAGTCAATCGCACATAATGCACATAAACAGAATTTTAGTCAGTTTCTAAATTAAATAAATAAATAAATAAATGACCAATGGTTTAACCTACCTAACCGCCTCTTACGCCGGAATCGACATTAAACTGTGGGGTCCTCTGCATCCGTGAACTAACAAAAGTGCACAGAACACGACCGGTCACTGAAAAATCTAAGGTTCTTGTCAATTGTGGTGATACCCAATAAAAAGGCACGAAACATCGGTTCCCTCCGTTTTGGCCAACGAATTTTCAGGCCAAATAGCGACTCATGGAGGGTCTGAACCTGAAATATCGCTGACTTCCATATTTGACGGACCTGAACTCGATGCTTCCAGCCATCAAGACCAAGCTGTCTTACGTCCGTAATGACCAAATCATTGATTTGGTCATTCTCTCCACCTTAAATCAGGAAGTCTTTGCCTTCCTCACAGACAGGACCATATATCTGGTGCAGTATTTTTGTTTTGCTTATCGTCCAGCTTTTGGCTTCCTTTTAGCAGAATCGTTTTGTGGAGCATAATTCATGGGTTGTCAGGAGTCAGTAGTTGTTTCGACGAACGGAAGTATCACCGATTACTAACGGCGGGCGGCGGTATGTCGCATCTCCAGAACGACGATAGTGACGTTTTCACCAAGGTGGTGAGTGACCGATACGCTCTTGGACAATATTTTATTTAACTGTGTCTTTCAAGACTTGCAAAAGGTGCCAAGTCCTTAAAGAAATATATAAATTCTTCTTTAAAAGATAAAACCTCTTAGATGTTCTCCCTTATATGTTCAAAGAAATTCTAATCATTGTGAGCTTAGTTTGATTGAGGCATGGAACGGAAGATTGGTTCACATTTTGCCCAGTTAATTTAGCTTCAAATTTAAGCAATCTCAGCCGCATTTGTTCTCATTTTATTTCTTTCTAGGAAAAAATGACTTACGTTTATTCTTATCTGTTCCTCAATGCCTCCTGTCACTTTCGGCAGACCCTCTAGACATCACATACATTTTCTGTCTGACTTTTACACTTTGAACGGCTCTCTACGGGCGGCGCTGCTGCTACTTGAAGTATTCCAACGTTTGCATTAAGATAGCAACTCAAGGTTATGTATTGTGTTTAAAATTTCTTCTTTTCTTTTCATTCTGTGCTTATCACCGTGATTCTACACCTTTAATCTTTGATAACATGAAACAGTAAGTCATTGTTGTCAAAAATTGATAATTTGCAGACTCAGCCAAGACTGAATTTAAGAAGATAATTTGATAAAATGTCAATGTGACAGTTTTCAAAGCAGGAACACGTGGAAAGTGAACGAGGATCTGCTTTTGAAAAAATGTTTGACTTTGTCGTCACTGTCTTAAATGAAAAATTCTGTTACGTAACTGATGAGGATTCAGAATTGGTTGAATTTGATCCATAATCCTTCGTCCCAATCTGCAATCAATTATCTGTTTGAAAGGTTGAGGTTAGATGGAAGTCGATTGGAAGATTGCTGTTAGTGAAATCTATCTTAATTTATTTAAAATGTCGCTTCAAATCAACAGTCACTTTCACTCGCGTCACCCAAAGTCCATCATCCCTATCCCGTTTTGAATGACTCACGAAACACAAAACGTAAAAAAATAATAAAACAAGATCCCGCCACGGAAGTCTGTCTAGAACGTTCGACTGGACCACCCTACAGCCGCATGGAGTTCCATCAAAACAAGAAAGGTCCCCATTAGCTTGTTAAACATCTCAATAACTTGATAAACCGCAGATCAGAGGTCGCTCGCGCGTTCTCCGCCGCCTCTGTCCAGTCGGAACAGGGTGCCTATTAATTAAAATTACCCACGATGTCGCCGCAGTTCAGTGTGAGGTTATCTGCGAAAACTGAATGCTGTTTGTTGTGCTAAAGGTCGATCCCATTTGAAATGTTTTCGATGTTTTTTTTGCCATCATACGATTGAATAAGACTCTTCTGCAATTGAGAGAGTTTTCTTCCAATCCAAAAGGTGCTCCAAGTCTGCGTGAAAATTATTAAAAATTTCTGTTTACTGTTTCGATTTCACCTTAGATGAGAATGTCAGGGATTTATTTTTCCTCCCAGAAAACTATATCTTCCTGCTTCTCCTCTACATTTGCCCCACTTCCAAATGTATCAGATGTCGCTGCCGGCAAACGCACGGCGACGCGCAGCAAAACATTTGCGTTCAAAAAAACAAATTCGTGCGAGCAGATTTACGCTTCATAGATACTCGTATGCCCGCGCAATCTACAATTACGAACGAGTTAATTATCACGTTCGCTCAGACGCGCAGCTGGAGCAAAGCGAGAGAATCTTCCGATTACTCGCTACCAATCGTAAGATGTTTCAATTTCGTTTGGCACTAGCACACACGACACACCGACCACGACGAGATGTTCAGAAATATTCTAATCAAGTGACATTGTGCACGATTGCTTCACGTGGACTCCGCACGTCCATTGTGTGTTTTTTTCCTTTTCCCGTGACTGTGAGTATTTATAGCGCGCAGATAAATTTAAATTTTCGTTTATCTACTTTTATCTTGGGCATATTTTTGCCCAAGCAGACGAAAAGCTTCCATTGCGCAGATGAAAATTAAAAGCTTTGTTTGTTTTCTCTAATCATCTGTCACTATTGTTACGGTGGCAGGCTTGCTTACGTGACAGATTGTGATTATATTTTAAGCGTGTGTCAATAGAGCAAACATTGAACTCTTCTTTAAGCGTGGATAAGCATTGGTTCTGAGGTTTTAGGAGACATAAACGTGCCGTTAGGCATAAAGTCTGAGATTTGATAGCTTTTCGGTGTCATTAAACGGAAATCTATGTGCTTTAGGAGATGCGGACTCCGGCGAGACATGTGACATTGAAAGTAATCAAGGAGATGTTGTGCGTTGGGGTTCTGATCCATGACGACTTCTACGTTATAGAGCCCTTGTAAAATTTTATATAATTGTAAGAGTCAAATGAAGTATGTTGGTATAGGGACTGTAAAAGAATGGCGTCGGCAGAAGCTCAGGCTCAAAACCTATAATCATAATGGAACACAAACCCAAGAGTTAACATAGAATGTAGCTGTTTTTCATTTTAACTCCTAGCATTTGAAGGCTGCAGGCACAGAACTTCCATTGTAAAATCGCATCACAATCATCATTTTCAGGGGCCCGCAAGTTTCACTGAAGGCGTCGCGGAGCAATGGTGCACAGGCCGCTCAATCCTCCACCATCGACTCTTCAAGAGCTATTCCCAAACAGAACCAGGACTCTATCCAACCACCTCGCCCTGGGTCTGTCGAAAGGTCACATACGCACCTGAATCCGTTATAATGCGCGTCTCGTAAGCCTTGATCAAGGGAACGTCCGTACTATGCGGCCAAATCATCGAATTATAGCCCCTTCCGTCCAAAGAAGAGCTGCTAAACATTGAGTTTCCCCACATTGTCGAGTTTCTCACTCCATCCGAGCGAGTCACTCCCCCAACAACTCGGAGAAATCTTATCTCAGCTTGAATTCGCGATCCTTTTTGGTTATAACCCAATCACTTGTGATTGCATTGAAGTCGCAAGTGCCTTTTTTAATCTTTAAGAATCCACAGATCGGAGCAACCAAAATACCTCGCTTCCAACATTACCAAATTAACCCCAATTCCCCATAAACTCAAACTGTATTCCCCTACAATCAATCCGATCGTCTTCCGTTCAACTCCAGCAGCAGCAACAACAAATTACGCAAACAGTAACCAAATGCATTCGAAAATCACATTAATTCTCTAAGCCACTGCCTATGTGCCGTTTGGCATGATTAGCATTTCAACAGATCACAGTTCAAGACCAAGACCAAGAAACCTACTCGAATCCAAATTCCAAACGAATTGACATCCCACATCCAAGTCCATTCGACTTCGACCATCAAAGCGGCCGGTCCCCGACAACTAAACACGAACCGCGAACTGTCAACAATTCAATTAAATGGCGCGCAGTTCATCCAAACAATTTCTCACAGTGCACCACCCCAGTGGAGATAATCTTCCTTCATTTCTAAATAAAAGTTGAAAAAGGAAAATTATAAAAATTAAACAAACAAGCAGCAGTGACAGTGGCGGCGACGGCAGCGGTGGCGGCGACTACGACCGCGATCGACGACAGCGTCGGCGACGTCGACATAACAACAAATAACGAAATAGTGGGCTTGTGCGAATAAAATCCCTAGAGCACCAGCACAAGCGTCGCCGCACACAGACGCAGAGTCGCGTAGTGGCGGCACGGCGGCGTTCGTATCGATCACGTTTGCCGAACGTGATAGGGGCGTGCCAGAAATAAAAAAAAACACTCATGGCATTCAACGAAAACAAAACGTGTTCCATGGAGAAATTCATCTTCGACGCGCTGGCAGCTCAGAGGTTTGTTTGTAGTGCTCGCTGATGCTTGTTACAATTGTTGGACGCACTATCGCTCCGTCGCACTCATGTGATTAAGCTCTAATCGCTAATCGCAGAGAGGGACTGGCGTCTGCTACTGGAATTCTCATTTACGCCATTCTTTCTATTGCCTTGATTTGCAGGTGGCAATCAGCGCGGCGAGGGGGAGAGAGAGTGTGGGCACATTGACACTGATAGTCTGGCAGAACTCTGGCACGAGTCTCGCCTTATCGGCATGCACCTTTGATAGGTATGGGCAACTTCGTCACAACTTGTGCTACGCCCGTTCCTTGCGTATTTATCTTAGCCTTGTTTACAATCACATGACGCGCCTATACATAAGTACACGCTTTTATCAACAAATCTACTGTGGGTAAGCTGATTGTGTGGGGAGCCCGATTGCCCACGTAAATTGTTTCCTGAACGGTCACTCGCAGAGCACATGCTCGTTGAATGCCCGCTGGCGTCACAACGTACAGCGGCGGCTGAGGTAAATGTGTACTTGCCTAAGCGGTCATTCATTGATTGCTGCCACCGAAAATAGTTGCAACCATCCAAAAAAAATAGAACTAGCCACCCCCACTAATATTGCGCCGCGCCGCCGTCACGGCGGATGTGGTAAAAAGGTAGTGCTGCGCGCTAATGATGATGCAACGTGCTCGAAGATTTCGTTTGATGGGTGTTTCTGTTGCTTTTCTTGTGTTCACAGTAAAGACGTGTTCGGTTTGTGATGTCTGCTGAGGGAAAGAGGACGGAAATGCCATTCATGTTTGCAATGCAGCTGTGCCTTACATCTTACATCGAAAGAAAACATCCATATTTAGCGAAATCTTTCTTGCGCCACCTAAAAAATAGGAAAAGGTTTATCTCCACGATCAAAATGAGGACAATGACGACCTTCTTGCCGTTCTTACTATTTTTATAGTGCTCCCAAAGCACATAGCTAAAACAGGTGTAGGTAGTGTACTTTATTCAATACCACAATCTTCGTTAAATGTAATCATGTTAACTTTTTTAATTTACCGTTTTCATGATCGTCAACGGGCAGACTTTTACCTTCATCAACGTTTCTATTTTATCGTGTGATTCATCGTGAGGTTTGATTTTTAATGGACTTGTTTTGATAGTTCACGTGTGACTCCTATCAAATTGCTTTGTCATTTTTGTTCAGCATCGTTTGGCAAGTTATCTGGCAAGGACTCACACCATAACTGTGTCTTCAAATTGTTCAACTGTATTACGAAAACGAGTTTTGTGTGAAATGGACTTGCTAGGAAATAATTTTTTCTTTATTTAAATTTGCTACTGTACATTGGCAGCTTAAATCGTGTGATACCACACCTTTGTACTATTTTCTCTTGGGATATGTGAAATCCCAAACTTTAAGGAAAAAACCAGATAAGATTAACGCTTAGGAAGCAAACATAACTTGGGTGATGCGAGGATATTTCAAATGGACTACCTAAGGCATAGTCATGTCCAACATTTACATGATATGGTTTTCAAAAACTATATGGCATAAACTGTTCTATTAACCGATTGTACAAATTTTAAGTTCTCTTTCAAATTAATGTGTTTTATTTTAAATTTTAAATCAAACCTCACAAAGAATTACCATTTATAAGGAAACCTTGACACACTAGGTTTTTTTTTTTTTTTCAAAGCATTGATGAAATAATGTCACTATCCTTATAATAAATTTCATTTATCTAATCTTTCCTGCTGTTCGATTGAAGCAATCGATGCACGAAATTGGCACAAAGTCCAGGAAATGTGCTATGAAGCAAAATGAAAAAATGTAGCATATGACTCAAATCAAAGTGCTAGCAACGTTTACCTCTCTTGGAGTCAAAACTGCATACACATATGTTATGTGTATCAAACAACTATGATTAAACAATCAATCAACTTTTAAAAAACTCAGTAAGTTTTGACGCAAACAACTAAAAGTTTGTGTTATCCGTTTACGAAGTGCAAACAGGTTGTTAAGCTTATTGTTGTTGAGCTGAGTTTATGTGTTTAAAAAAAAGTGTAGGAATTAAATGTTTTTTTCTTCTAAGTGTTCAATTAATTTCATATTAAATTTGTTTTTCGATGCATAATACCTACAGCGCTAGCAAACCGTCATACATAAGAATAGGTTTTCACTAGATGTAGTTTCAAAAGTTTTCTTAAAAAAATGATAGACCATTAAACAAAATTGCACATTCCAATGAAATAGAAATAAAACACATCTCGGCATACCTTATGCCAGAGTAAAAATGGAGAATCTTGGAACATTTTCCCATTGCTTTTTTTTTTCACTTAAGAGAGCATTCTTCTTTTTTTAACAATCTCTCATGAGTTTTCGACGTGGAGATCTGGGGATTGAGGAGCCAATTTAAAACATTAATATTCTTTTCCACATGCCAACGTTTTACCATCTTTACCATCTTAAACGTATACTTGCGGTCATTGTCGGGCTTGAGCCGCCAAACCAACAGCCACTCCCATTCCAGTGAGCTCCACGGTCGCCCCACCACACTACGCCTCGCCTTTCGGTCTTCTCGCGTGTGCATAGCTTTCCATTACGTAAGGTTCAGGTGACCGCTAAGCACATTGCTAAAGCACACTTAATTGATTGATCGAATCATTGTGATGCCACATGATCGGAGAAATTTCGTTCCCATATCCATTGAAGTCGTCTAAATTCTACCCATCCCCTTCATATTATTGGTTCAGCCAGTTAGTTTCCCTTAGAAGTTTCTTGATCTTTCCTTCTTTAACGTCAGCTAGCTCGTCTAAGCTGCTGTAGAGTATTTTCAGATCGAACAGTTGCAAGCGAAAGACAATTTCCGAGGTAATGATGTATGGTTTCATTGTGGGGGGTACCAAGCCTTCTTGCATGCCTACCCATCAGGCAATGTCCTGTGAGTACCCCCGTAATGAGACATGGTTATGTTCTTTGTCCGTGCAAAACTGATCTTTGTTCACAGCTGTCTTCCCATTAGATCCATGCAAATTTAATTTAAACTCATCCGAAAATAAGACGGTTTTCACCCACCGCATGGACTTGATCGTAATCCGGTTGTTTATTTCCAAGTTAAACTTTTGCCATAAATTTGGTGTATTTCACATTTATTGAAGAATGTTTAATTTAATAGTTCCTATATGTTATCACTGCTGGGCGGTTTTTTTATTTTAATGAAAAAGCAGCAAAAATTATGAAAACAAAATATAAAAGCTAAACCGTATGGAAAACAATTTTTTATGTGGTTTCCGTGTACTGTGCCATGTTGTGTGTTGCTGTTTGGAGACTTCAAGTAGTTCACCTAATCAGCTGGTTGACTATTTTTAAAATATAAAATGACTAACGGACTCTTTTGCTAGTGAAGCAGATCTGTATTGTGCTGCACAAGAACGCTACGGCGTATTTTTTTTTCTACAATTGTTCTCTCCATTCACATGTACAATAAATGTCCTTCTAGGAAATACATTCACGCATCTGTGAAGGAAATTTCAAATTTTCCGAATCGCTAATCTGTGTATGGAAAGCTATTTTTAAATGTTTTGTTTTTTTTTATTTTCTAAATGTGTATCTTAAAAATTGTTTTTACTGTTACACTTAACTATGTTATTTAAATATTTAGTACTAAACTCTTCGAACTATATCTAACTTCACCTAAATGTAAGTTGGTCGCAGAGAATGAGTCAGACTGCCGAATACTGATGATACTGTTACCACCAGTAAAAATGCTGCTCCTTTTCACTATCCATTCAGTCACGGTTTGAAATTTCCTGGAAAACCTCCACTTCGCTGTTGTAGAACGGACGCCTATCCATCGTCCTACGTACTAAATTATCGTGATAGGTATCTTTCAGGTAGTATGCGCCAAATTTCAATTTATACTCTGACACCATCGCACGCGTCATATGCCTTAACATCAGCCTATTGATGAAATCATCCACTCTGTTCATGTTGACCTCGTTGTACAAAATCTCGTTGCGGTGGTATTTCTTGTAGTCAAACTCTGAAGTTTTGTATTTCTTAATGAGGGTATTTCTTCATCTGAGAAAGACTCGCACTGAACCACACCAGACAACCATCTCAAAATTCTTCAACTCATTCAACTACATATGTACATATATCTTCAGAATTTTGTCCTTCCATACTGCTAGTTACGAACCTGTACCAAGTACCTTCCCGAAAGGTGCGAGTTGTTTGCCAGTTTTCCATTGACTCATCTTCACGGGATGCCTGTTTTAATTTGCCCAGCAACCGCCACAATCACACATCGCATGGATGATCCCAATCTCCGGCCGAACAGTTTTCCCCATTGACATCAAAACACACATGCCCTCCACTCTCTCGTGATATCGACGCCGTATTCCGAAACACTGACCAGAATGCTTTGCTCTCAGCAAACATCACAAAAGAAATCTTATCTGCTGGACTTCCGAATTGAATTCCGCTGCCAAGTGAAGAAGATCTTAAAAAATTCCTCGTCGGGGAATTCACAGACAATCACCGTGCAGCCAGTTTCAGTCCAATCACCTCTCCTCACCGCCTGTGAGTCACGCCCGCCGAAGGAATGTGCAACCATCTTTGCATTCCGTCCGGCTGTACACCGATTAAACGAAATCTTGTTGGTCAGCTGACCGGTCCAAGAGTCAACCGATCACTCGTGGCGATCGTGAAGAGGACGGCGACGGTTCTTCGCATTTTTTGTGTGACATTCGCCACTCGCGTGGGCGTCTCCAGCACATTCTACAGAATGCTTGGTTCCCAGCATCATCATCACGCTGCCATTACGTAGGCAAACGAAATCAAATTTCGTTCAACAGGCCAATTACGACACCACGAGGCCACGTGCACAGCACACAGCATCGACCAGCAAAGCGGCGGGCGGCGTTTTTTCCGAGAATTTTGAAATGCCAATTTCGAGTGGAGGTATGTAGATAGCCAGCAGCACGGTAAACCAACGCCCACACAAACGCCAAGCCAGCATAGTGGCATCAGTTCGTGTGATTGCGAAAAGAAAACTCCCCCGCTTTCTCAGGTTTCCAGCGGAAAATTTTCCATTTCCTCACTCCCCCTCCTTAACACTCCTACGTAGCAGACACCCACTTGGGATTTTACGTCTTCCTAGCCTCCGGCGCAACACACACTCATCGCTGCTCACCATCTCCGCAATCCTCCCGTCAACCCCGCACACTGTTGTTGTCGCAAACATCGTCAATCGTGGTCACAACTCACGTACTCCGCCAAACAACGCGAATGAAGCGAAAAAAGAAAGGAAACAGACAAAAACCGGCCACCACCCCAACGCTATACACACCCACAAATACCCAGCGCAGCCTTGTGGAATATTTTCCCATCTCCGTTTCGTGTGTTCATTCATCTCTGTTGTTGGTTTTGCGGAGTAGAAATGAGAGAATGCGCCAAAAACAAAATAAAACCACTCGCTCGAGCCACCCCGCACTCTTCAACAAACGAAAACAACGTCGACGACGCGCCAGCAGCAGCCAAAACCAGAATCGCACGTCGTCGTCGTGTTCAATAACACAACACAGCCACACTCACACATGTTCCCCACAAAATTGACCCTTGAACAGTTGGCTCGAAACAGCGCACTGTTCACGTGAACACTCGCCGCTGAGCATGAGGTCAACGCGTGAACAGCAGCGGCGCCTTGACTTCTGATTGGCGAATGACGAACGAGCCCCCAGTTTTTTGTACATCGCACGTCGCCGCTGCTCATTCTTGACTGGGCGAAGGAGAGGAAGAGACACAGAGAATGAAAGTACAAAGTTCCCCCAGTGGCCGCGGCATGGCCGGCAACAACAACAACCGATGTGTGGTGCGGTGTAGTTATGAATCAGAGCTGCTTGTGGGCGAGGTGCTGGGACTGAGTGCGGGACGAGATTGCGTTCCATCGACGGCGGCGTGCAACGTAATATCGCGCCACTCACACAGCAGCGAGCCAGCCCACACACACTGTGACGGCGGCACTGTCGTCTGGATTCTGATCAACTGGTGAGCGCATGCACAGCAACCCAATTCCCATGATAAGTGTGCTATGAGCTCCCTCGCCCCCGGCAGCTACTCGCCAACGACGACGTCAACACAGCACAACAAGCCCGTGAATAGCGTTGGCACTGATGTAGTGTAGAATGGTGTGGTGTGGTGTGGTGTGGTGTGGCGCAGTCGTGGTACATTGAAGTTGGGTGGCGGAACAGGAGTGGGCTGCTGTTACCGCTGCCGCTGATAGCGCTGTACGGTGCGACGGGAATTTACTTGGCGCGAGCTAATACGCAAACGACGAACTGTTGAGACGAATAGGGTGTTTCTAAAATTTGTTTTGCACTATATGCGGCAAAAGATTCATTCGATTGGCTGGCCTTTGAATACCAAATTGATTTTTGCTTCCAACAGATAGGTACCTACGTGTTGTATTTCATCTACGACGAGGAATTGATATACAAACGTATGCAGTGCCTGCGATATTTTTAGCTCAAAAAAAAAGGAAACTTGTTGACAACTGCATCTCCACTCCATGAATAATATTGTTGAATAGTATCACAATAATTCACTTTTTGAAAATATTTTGGCAGCTGCCAAGAATTGAATGTGCTGAGGGATAGGACTGAAGGAAGACAACTGCGTCGTACTACCGTTCGCTTGACCACACAAAGGATTTGGAATAAGATAGATGTTCAGATACAAGACATTATTTGTCTGCTCAACGTTTTCATGACTTTACTTTCGAAAGGCAAAATAATGAAAATTTCAATAGGTAGGCCTATCGAAAAGCACTGACGTTCTATGCGCCCGGTTCCAATGCAACTCCATTCTGAGTCGGGAAAGTCCCCGCAACCGCCTGGCCTGAATTAGCATGGTAAAAAATTTGAATCAGACCAGTCAGCCCCTCGTCTTTGTCCCTGATTTCTGGTATTGAAACCACGATAGTCCTACAAAGAGGCCTACCGTACGGGCTGGCTGAAACAAAGTTTCAAGGAACTTCCTGTGACACCAGAATATTACTTCTGGTCAAGGTCGCACTACCAGTCGAGTTCCAGCAAGACAAAGACCGGTCTTATGACCGGTATCCCACCAAATGGTCTTGTGGAGTAATGCATAGTGGCAAGGATAATCTTGACATCTCGCCGGGTTGTATGCAACCAACGGCGACTCCTGTGAATTTGAATGATTTGGTTTCCGTAAGCCGTGGGACAGATTCTAAATAAATCAATAACTAATTCAGTGACACAAGGGGCCACAAGGGAGCAGGGTCTAGCGAGATGAACAAGTCAGCAATGGAACATGTCACCTTCGGTGTGAATCGACGTACGTACCTTACACACCACAATGGCGGTGCTGAAGGAGTCAGATAATTAAAAAGCGATATTTTTTTAATAGACGAAACACTTATTTAAGACAATCCGGACAACTTGAAGCGGTGTCTCCGTGAGAATCAAAATATCGGTTTAAGACTGAATTTCCCCTCGGTCTTCACAACGATTGACCCCCGACGACGAGTTAACAAAATGAAGACTAAAATCGAACAAAGCTGCTTATGCAGACCGTCCTTCCGGAGAACTAAAGAAGTTTAAGGATGTTGTGGATGATCTGGTTGGGTGATTGAACCGGCATACTCTGGAATTTCATAATCAGGATGAATGCTTTTAAAACCTTCGTGTCGTTTGTCTGATCCATAAGAAAGTTCACCCCTTCAACGCCATATACTGTAACCCATACAAGATCCTTTCCGCCGTTTTGTGTGAACACCTAAAACTGTTAAGATCCTCATCTGTGTGTTTTTAGGTCAAAGGAAATACAAGATACATAGATCAGAACTTCATACTGCGGCTGATTCAGGGAAAGGGAGAAGAAGTCATAATCCCTCTATCGGGTGAACAGAAAGAGCGCAGATTGTTACATGTCTGGTTTTTACATTTTTGCCAAACTTGTCAGATTGTATCTCTCTGTTCTGCACCGACACCATCAATGTCAAAGAGTCGTAGACAAACTAACGCACTGTCATGTGACTTTGGCTATATACCTGAGAAGATTGTGCCAAGCTTACAGGCCAACAATAAAGACACGATCATTCGAACGTCTATTCAGTTACAGGCTTAAAGGATATTGATATGTATGGGTGAGCACAGGAAGTCTTTTGAAACGGATGCAACCAAAATGTGTCACATAAGGACACGAAACATCGACCATTAATGTGAATCGCCAATCGCGTTATTATTCTTGACAATCAGGCTCAAAAGGCAATGGAGAAATTTAGCCCTCTCCTGGATGTCCAAACTGACACCTTGATCAACCTATTGTCTTCAGGGGGAAAAATTTGCTCTATAGGCTCTACGGCGGCATACACCTCTCCAAGCCGATTCGGATATTAACGGCCGAAAGTCTAAAATAGCGCACACAAGAGGAGACTCTCATTACAGACTGTCATGTAAGCATGTTTTGATGAACTAAATACTTAGTGTAGTTGAAAACGCTTAAATTGGTTTTCAAGGACACATGAAATTTAGGCATGGACATAATTCAAGAAAGATAGAAATACTAAAAATTTCAAATTTCTTGCTATTTTGAATCTCCTTAGGCCCTAAATCAGAAAAAAAGTCAAATCGTACGGCTTAAGAAAACTGTTAGTTCTTTTTAGGAATTCATAAAAGAGGAAATATATCAGACATTAAAGGATGACTAAACATTTTGTGGAATCACCAGCCGCTTGCCGACGTGCATTCCCCCATTAGCTTCAATATTTAATGACAAAGAAACGTGTTTAAGACGTAAACAACTTTGTTTGGACTGTTGGCCATCCAAAGTAAAACGCGCTTAAATGCACGTTTTGTTTTTTTTTACGTTGTCTATGTGTACAAATTACGACAATGAAATACAGTCAACAAAACTGTTTGTTCCCCTAAAATATTCCTCAATTCAAAAACAAAAACAAAATCTTTTTAAATTTTCCACAAAATTTACACCCAACAACTGACACCGTTCGCGTCCTTGGGATTTCGATAAATTCTATATCATCACAAATTTAACCTTCATTCCGACCAGACACACCCTATAGTCGTTCATTGTTCACTCTCACACCCCTGTCGGGGCATGTAGTTCCCCCTCAATTGGCCGGTCAGTCAAGCCACTGTGTAAACTGTAAGTCAACTCACCGCCACGAAAGGGGAGCAAGAGCACAGCCAGTCAAGGGGCATGGCACCGCAATACGGCCAATACGCCGACTGACGACAACGTCACGCACCCACACTGTTAAACATCTCGAATATCATTTCTCTATTTCATTCTTTTTGTTCGCCCTCCCAGCACACAGCGACAGCAGCATTGTGTGTGTGTATGTGTTGTATTCTTCTTCTTCTTCTGCTTCCACTGCCTCTTCCTGAAAAACACTCACCGCCTGGCTGACGACCGAACCGAACTGAACTGACTCAACAAGCTAACAACACGAAATGCGAATCTGCAAAGCGTTTCATTCGTTTGTTGAATTCCAATCGGGAAGGTTCGTCCGCAGCCCGTAGTAAAACCAGACCAAGAGTGTGTGTATGAAAAGACTCAGTTCACTGTTTCGAATTCAAACCGAAAAACTAAAGGAACAATTAAGTGCTATTTCTCTCTGCAAACTCAAAGTGTGCAAGAAGGATTCAAAATCCCTCAGTGGAAAGTGAAAAAAAAAAAATCTGAAAAAATCAGAAAACAGAGTGCTAAACTATTTTGTGAACAATTTTCCGGATTAAAATGGATATTGCAATTTTGCCATCACCCCCAGCCACACCGCCGTTAGGTGGTCTCTTCAAAAACGTAAGTTCCAACCGGGGATACATTTGTGAACAGTTTGCGAACGGAATTTTCGAGTGAAAGTAATGTCTGTCGGCAGTATAGGGCACGCATGAGAAGGAAATTCCCTTGGGAAGGGACACTTCCGAGTTCAAGTTGATCTGTTCTTTTAAATAGTGGAATTTTTGAATTTTTTGTTTTTATCCTCTGAAGGGATGAAGAGAAATTTGGAGAAAGAAAAACGCAAACCACCCAGTAGAAGGCTCTCTGTAACCCACATCACACACACGCACTCACGGCCTCTTTTTTTCCCATCGCCACCGACGTCGTTTTCGTCCATCTCAGTCGCTCTAATTGAATTTCTAAAAACAAACCACCAACCATTTCGCTTCCACTCACAGTTCACTGAACGATCACGCAGTGCCCGTTCATGTATCAGCTGGTGTTCACGTGAACATGGCATGGATTGTGGCTGACTGGCTGCTGACGCGATGGCCTGGTATATGGCGATGTCGATGGCGATGGCATTCATCCGGCCTAGAGAGTATTACGTTTGACGCGTCTCACGTACTCGACTAGTGATGGGCGATAATAACAACACCCAGCGTGTGTGCGGTGTTTGTGTGAATGTGTGGAGGTCGCGTGTATAGATAGGAGATTGGGAATGAATTAAGAAGGCACGATGTGTGATGAGTACGGACACCCACCCCTTTTTTTCGGTATGCTGGGTGATATTTTCATTTCCGTGGGTTTTTCTTGGAAACTTCGAATTGACAAGCGGGGGAAAAACCAACCCACGCTGAAGACGCGCACACAAGTCAGATCACTTGACGGTGCAAACCTGCAGAGGACGGTGAGAAGATAGTGGAAGAGCGAGAGAGAGAGAGAGAGCGAGTGACATTTAAGGTAGACTCGGATCTATGGGTGGGTGGTTTGCTGATGCCCTTTCTTTCACAACCTTGATGTGCGCCTTGCCGACGCTGTGTGGATGACGGCCGGGGCAGGGGGCGACACCGTTGTTGGGGTGAATGGAGAAAGATATTTATAGACATTGCCAAGGCCCGTGCAGCACAATACGAAGCTATGACGTAGTTTCGGGTGCTCGTTTGACATTTTTAGGTTATCGTTTACTTTTGTGTTTTTTCTCTCTATGTGTAGATTGGTGGCTGATTTGGATTTAAACTTCATCACGTAGCCACAGGTATATACCGCGTGACGCTTATGATTAGACCGACCTTAAAATTTCTTTTGCGTGTATATGTACAGATTTCTTTGCTGTGGACTTTACCACTCGATTGGTCGCATGACGTGTAATGCATGCAACTGAAAGTACTCTTATCGGCATTGATATTTTTTCAATGGCATTGTAGTTTTAATTTTCTTGGAATTTCCGTTGATTGTGAAATTTGTGTACACAAACACGCCTTTTTAAAAAGTCTCATTCAGTCTCGATGGTTGCATCAGCATATAACAAAGAAAAAGGCGAATCTTCTGGAAGTGAATTTTCGCATGGTAACTGCAGCCGCATCCACACAAACGATTACTCACTTTATACTTGAATATGTTAAGCAAAATTGGCGTAATGACGAGATTCCTTGTTGTACATTTGTCTACGATGTCATGACCGATAACTAAGCAAACCGAATGTTAACAAAATAAAAGAGCCAGTACAGAAACTGATAACAAATGTGTAAATACGCTGACTATGTGCAGATGATGGTTCGCAGTAGACATTCATTTATTTGTTTGTTATATCAATTTATTTTGCAAGACAAGAATTTTGGAGTTTTCGTTTACATTTTAAGTACGATTTTGATTATTGCCTAATCTGCTGTCTCCTCCCACTTTGTGGCCGAGTTTTTGTTTTCATTTCTTATCAATGTAATGCGCATACATTTTCAAATGAACTTCCTTCGTTGAATCAAAGGGAAATATCTTCTTGAGAGCGCAATAATGGCAACCATCGACGGAAGTGTCAGTGCATGCATGACAAGTCATTGTAACTGCACTCTGCATTATGGTGCATTCACAATTGTCATTGTATTTTTTATTTTTTCTAAAGAATTCTGTTTTTAATACGTAATGTGTTGATCACTGGAGAAGTGGCTCAAAATTTGTAGAAGACTTAGTGACTCATGGGAATTAGTCATGGGGAAATTTTAAATAGACCATTCTTCTCTTTTAAATAAATATCCCTCGGAAATTTTGAACGTTTCTTTTTATCTGCTCTTCCGACTAACCAAAACACTCAGTTTTTTCCTATCTCATTCCTGTGCAGCTAATGGCAATAGCAGAAAAATGTGCTTAATAGTGGTGTAAAATTGCATCAGATTTTGTTTTTGCTCAATTATTCAAATTTATCTCAAAGAGGAGGTCTTTTTTACATTTTCTCTTATATTTTATTTTATTGCCTTGTCATACAGGCGTGTCGGTCAGCCAGGCATTTCTCGCTGGATTTTAATGCTGTCCTTGTTTTTTTTTTCTCCTTCATATTACATGATGCAAGACCGTAGCAATGTTGCAGTTGCTCGTTGGAATGGTCGACGATTTGACACTTTTGATGGATTCATATGTGCTGCAGGCTTTTTGGCACCAAGCGCTCAGATTTATTTTTGACTTTCGCCCACGAATAGGAAAATTCCAATAATTTTTTTTCTTGTTCCTCATCTTGGTATATAATATTAATCATTAAATTTTTTCTTTTTTCCTTCCAGGTTGAAGCAAACCTTGATGAAACCTATCTAAAGGTGAAACTTGAGTCTCAAGTATCACAAGATCAACAACCGGGTTTTGTGACCCCGCAACCGTCGGATAATGAAGATTCCGACTCAGATGTGCCGCCCTTCAAGAAACAGCGGCTGGACACAGACGTCCCACATAAGAAACAGTTCCACTCCACTGATTTCTGTGGAACTCCACCAAATCTATCGTTAACGCCACCGCCAGAGCTCGACTTGAACGGCCTGCAACCTCGAGCTAGCGTTATAATGCATGTGAATCGCTCCGGTGTATGCTCCTCCTTGGAAAACTCTACATCGTCCGATTCAAATTACCTGGACACAGAATACGACTCTGTGAACATTGTGCGAAAGTTGAAATTCAAAATGGGTCGCAATCCGATGGCAGCCGATATCGTCACGAAGTCTGAAGAAACACAGGACGCTGAGATGAAAGAATGCACTAGTCAATCAGAGCCAGCGTCTGCGCAACAGCAACAAGTCTCGCAACAACAGTACAACAACGTTGTGCTGCCCTCACTCGCGCCTGCAAAACCACACCAGCAACAGCAACAATCCCGGTCACAATACCAAGTTATTGCGCCTAAAAGTATATACATCGCCACAACAGGCTCAGCGCCTGCACATCACAACCAGCCCACTCTCATCCCCACTCATTTGCTTCTCTTCAATCCCGCGAGTGGTATTCTACAAAATCTGCAATCTGCGACGCCGTCAAAACCCCAGCCATCGGCAGTGCCCACTGCAGCAGCGGTTCCGGAAAGGCGACGCGTCTATGAGTGCCAACACCCGAACTGCGGCAAGAACTACTTCAAGTCCAGCCACTTAAAGGCTCATCAGCGCGTCCACACCGGAGAGCGACCATTCATCTGCAAATGGGAGAACTGTGACAAGCGCTTCTCCCGCTCCGATGAACTGTCTCGCCACAAGCGCACCCACACCGGTGAGAAGAAGTTTGTCTGCGGCGTGTGTCAGAAGAAATTCATGCGTAGCGATCACTTGTCAAAGCACGTTAAGCGCCATGGCAAGGACAAGTCACAGCAGGGCGGCGGAGCATCAGCGACAGCCGCCACGACCACCGCTGTGGCCAACAGTCAAATCATTCACCTGCGACCAATCATTCCAGCACCAGTCCATGTACAAATCTGCACGAACAGCAACAGCAGCATCAGCAGCAACACCAGCAGCACCTGCAGCGGTGTCAGCGACTTCCGAACAGAGTTCCAGCTGATGCAGTAAATCTCTCTATCTCTACCCCCCTAAGTTCCATGCTGGGAGTCTCTCTTTCATTCCAATCGATTGAGATTTTGTTGATCAATTACCCGCGCGAGCACCGGATGCACGCCCCAAACCTGGATTTTCGTTTCTCGTTTTCTTAGAAATTCACTCGTACGATGCGGCCGCATCCCATCACCGCTAGGATGTGAATCAAACAAACAAAATCTTAAGATCTTTATCAACTGTGATATTTAAGTTTTTTTCGTAATACAACTAATTTATTGAATTAAATGTAAACACAAAACAAAAATTATGTATATTATTGTATCTTATGAAAAGAAGAACAAAAAATGAAAAGATATATATGAACCATGAACTAAACTTCAAAAAAAAGAAACAAAACACTTGAAATATATATTTTCAAAATATCTAAACGAGGCGTTTCATTGAGAGGAGCGGTGGTCTTGTTCACAAAGGCTGTTCTGGAGGCGTGCATGTGTCAGGGGAAACTGAAAGAACGTCGTAGGATGAGTCACATGGAGAAAATCTCGCGAAACTCAAACGAAGTGCCTTTTTGGGGTAATGCTGCGTTAATTACGAAATGACCAGGTTATGGAATTCGGATTTTAATCTCTCTGTGTACCTTGATTGAATCTGTTTCGCTTTGTTTTCTCTCCGTGTGGTCACACGGGAAGCGCTGCTTCATTAGGCACACAATCATCGGACGGAAGTTGTCCATCGCGCTGGTGAGTGTGAGGGGAGAACAAAAACGTGTGCGAAAATGAAATGTTGGTTGAGACTTTGTTGTTGAGGGGTTTCTTCTTTTGGCGTATCACCAAATCTGTGTACATCTGGTAAGATAAGAAATATAGTCGCACTAGAAAGCCAAGATGTGGAAAACAACTTTCGATTTTGAAAGTTGATCGGGAGGAAGGTTAATGTAGAATTTCTAAGAGCGAAAACGTATATGTCGCAGGCTACATTATGTGTTATCCCACCCAACTGCCACCGAATAACTCGTAATTATAGCAATTGAAGGAGCTCAATTTTAGTAGTCGCGTACGCCTTCAACATTTCTGTGCAATAAGTCACAAGTCGATTGATCCTAATTCCAGGGCGATCAAGAAATTAAAATTATAAGACTTAACGTGATAGAAAAGACGTAATAAAGTTGACTTAATATTCTGCTCCTGTTTTCGCAAGTAAAACCAAAGTCGTACAAGGGGAACGAAACTGATGTTGTTTCTGAAGTTAAGTGCAAGGTCAATGATGACGAAGCCTGTAATCTCTGTGATGTAGGCACTGCCATACAGTTCCTACGACAGAGATTAGCTGCTCACAAATTGTCAACATTCTGCAAAAACAGCACTGGCTATTCATTGCGTTTATACCCACAGCGGCCCTATCGCGATGACGTCAAAATCTTACAAACGGAGTAACACACTTCTTCTTTGTCTACTTTTAATTGCGCTACAATCCGGGGTGGACGGAGGCCTCAATCAACATGTCTCTCCAGCTAGCATGATCTCTCGTCAGCTGCTTCCGGTTGCGCACTCCAAGTTGGCTAAGGTTCAACTCCACTTGTGTGGGCCATCTCAACCAAAGCCGTCGTCTGTTGCGTTGTTCCAATGGCTCGGATTTGAAGACTCTTCGGGCCGGAGCAAAGGTGTCCACTCCAGGTGTCCAGCACAGGGCGACATGCGCCTAGGACGAATCCTGAGGGTCTTCGGGCCGAAAAGGGATAACGAACGAAGAGTAGCTGCCAAGAGCTTCACAGAAACCCATCTCAGCAGAAATCCAACATCGTAGGTGAAGCTGGAGAGTCCACACGCAACGTGCAAGCAAAAGTTATATCGTCAAAACTCGGTTACAAACTCGACTTAGCTTAGGCATTTTAAGCGTTGTGTCCAAAGATTTTTGATCAGGCGCATGCCACCGTTCAACCTATAAAGTCCGTTGTTGAATCGACAAATAGGTGGTGTCGATTTCCACTTCTTGGGTGTTTTCCAGGATCTGCCGTATTGTGAAGTTTTGGTCGATGGTGGACATCTTTGGCCTGAAACCACACTGTTAAGGACCTATCAGGTGTCTGGAGTTCACACAATACAGTAAAGAGGAACCTTTACGCGATGTTAAGGAGACTGATTCCTCGATAGTTGGCTAAGTCGAAGAGGTCCCCTTTTTTGTGGACCGGACAAACGACGCTGAGATTCCACTCATCAGGCATGCTTTCCTCTGACCATATCTTACAGATGAGCTGGTGTATGCGCCCAATCAGGTCATCTCCAGCTGTTTTAAACAGTTCTGCGGACAGTCCATCCACTCCGGCAGCTTTGTTCAACTGCAGTCTCGATATTGTTATCTTGACCACCTCTTAGTCGGGGGAACAGAATTCTCGTTCACATTAAAAGAAACATTCTGCCTAAAAGCGGGATTTGGGCCGTCATTGACGTTTAAAATTCTGCAGAAATGATCTTTTCAGATTCTCAGCATCGATTGCGACTCTCTACTAGGTCTCCGTTTTGGTCCCGGCAGGCTTCGGTCCGAACCCTATATTCACCGGATAGCTGTTTCACCTTTCGGTAAAACTTTCGGGCTTCATTCCTATCATAGCACCTCTCCATTTCTTAGACCGGGCGCTTCTCATGCGCTCTCTTTTTCCTTCTGAGAAGTCGGTTGTCTTCCCTTCTTTTCTGTTCGCAGAGCTCAGTTGTAGAAGCTAAGTTCTGGTCCCTTGTGGGCTGTAGTGCCACTCAATTATTATTATTATTATTAGAGCTCACGAACAGCTCTCGTTGTTCGATGCGGCGTTGTCTTGTAGGCCTGCTGTTTAACCGCATGTGCCTCCCTGAACTCGCCGTTAAACCATGGGTTCCTTCTAGGTGGTGGCGTGAAACCCAGGACATCAGCGACAGCTTCTTTGATTTCTTCTTGACAACGTTTTCATTCTTCTTCAATTGCAGTGCAGGCAGCGTCGAATTTTGGGAAAGTTTCAGGGAGACTAGGTCGGTAAAGACCCCAGCGATCTGTTGCGATTGTAGCTTTCCAACGTCAAACCGTTTTGTTCTATCTCGACTCCTTTGCTCTCTCAAAATCTGAGTTCTTACCTTGGCTACAACAAGGAAACGATTCTGAAAGGTTCGGATATCGAGTATACTGACGGAGTGTCTGATGTCGATCGCAACGTGATCAATCTGATTGACGGTTGATTGATCAGGGGATCGCGAGATTTCTTTTTGGGTGTTGAGGTGTGGGAACCGCGCACTACTCACAGAGAGGTTCCGCCCCGCGGCGAAGTCCACCAGCCTGAGTCCGTTTACAGAAGTGGTGTCGTGCAGGCTGTGTTGCCCCCTAGAACAATCTTGGTGTCTTTGCTGGGACATCGATCGTGCGTTCTTTCTGGGAGATTATAGAAATCATCCTTGCTGTTGTCATCCTTCTCCTCTGTCGGGGCTTGATCCTTATCATAATAAAAATATTAAAATAATTCTTAGAAAACTTTTTGTTTTGTGCGTTTTTTGAACCACCCTTTATTAGAAGTTTAGCGTCTGAAAAACCTGTATTTGATTTTGCAGATAAGTCTAATGAAACAAACGGATCTATGCAATTTCGCTTTGATTGAAAACCGTTAGAAATATAACATTTTATACGAAAGGCACCTCTCCCTCTCTGTCACTGTTTTCATAAAGCAAATGTTTCAGTATAGGCGATTATTAAAGCAAAAAATTGTAATCTATTTAAAAACATTTTTGTTCAATTCT
Organism: Eristalinus sepulchralis; assembly: GCA_944738645.1. Lineage (NCBI taxonomy): Eukaryota > Metazoa > Arthropoda > Insecta > Diptera > Syrphidae > Eristalinus > Eristalinus sepulchralis. Next base: position 43,735,577 of record OX122883.1, read on the forward strand.
AAATTGTGATAATAGCCTTCCAAAGGAGTACAAGAAATCATTACGCTGTAGAAGTTATAAGGGTTCGTAGGTATTACTTTTTTCTTGGCATAGGACGACGAAATAAAATATAGTTTTCTGATCTTATTCAGTTAGCAGTAAGTGAAATCATCTCAAGATCGCAGACTTGTGCAAAAACTCCTCCTGGGACTACAAAAACAGAAAAATAAGTCTCAACTAAAGGCAAACTGTTCAATTTCGGTCGTTTTCGTATACCTGATGAAGATAGTGCGTAATAATGTCTGTAAGCATATTCATCCCTTGTAGCGTTACGTTTAATTTTCAAGTATTCACTTTATACATTACAAATAGAAAACCTATGTAACCACATCGGTTAGAAGTGTCCTTCTAACGTCACTTTATCCAAACCACACCTTCAATCGAACATTTAATGGAGCCGCAAAATTACTGGACACAACAATATCAACACCCGCTCTAACACAGTGCCAGGTCAACGAAGAACCAATGCAAGAAATCCCGCACGCTCTGCAAGCAGAGATCTTTCAACTGGAGAATACGAGCAAGTTCAGAATATATTTAGACTCTAAGCGCGAACACAACAGGATTCAATTGATTTGCCATTGGGAGGATAAGCATTTGCCACATATTCCTCCAATTAACGTAACAATACCATGTGGGTAAAGTTTTGTAAGATATGAAACCCCTCACTATATGCTATGTTATGGTGCTTGCAGCGGCTTATCCATTTAAGTCACCAATGTGTTCACTCCTGAATGAGGATTACTTGGGGACAGAGTTCTTGAAGAATATCTACACGAACTTAGTGGTGCGAATTGGAAGACTGCCTAGACTTTATTCGTTGACGCGGCTGTTAGAGGCGTGGGAGACAGCCGTGCGACAGACGTTCTCACCAAAGCGTGTCGCCGTGGCGGATTTAACAGAGATTTTTGGTGTGTGATTGTAAAATAGAAAGTCTTGTAATAAAAGTAATTTTTTGTTTGTTAAATATTTCATTTTTGACTTTTTCTATGTCATTGAAGCATAGCCGCCTACATAGGAGTTTCTGCACTAAAACTGCATGATTGATTTTATTTCCGTTGAATTGTTCCAGAAAGCTTTTACAACTGTTCCACATTGTACTTCGAACACCGCTTTGCTGCCACTATAGGTTCGACAGAGTGGATTCGCTCTTTCAAGCGAGCTTTGAGAGTTTGATAAGCATTTGCGAAAGCAGACGGAAAGCTACCGAGATCTGAGTACTTATGAATTTCGCTTAATTTTTCACTTGTATAATGTGTCAATGTGGATAATCATTTCGGTGGCGCAAATATAGGTTTGTGATTCTGTGTGAGCTGTGCAATGACGCGATTTGTACATACACAGCATTTCAGAGCTCTTAAATCGTTTAGAAAACATACATATGTAACTCTCAACTAGAACATTTCGTTCTGTCTTGTAGTCAAGCGTATATTGGTACAAGGTTGAAAAAGATCAGGTTATGGAGAGCGTGTTGACAGTACTCCACCGAAGAGTTATTGAATCAGAATAACAGTGCCACAGAGGCACACAAGAAGAGAAGCATTTAATCACCAATCGGTGGGTATCCCTGGTGTCTGTTGAAGCTTAATGTTCAAGGGGCAAACCTATCTCAAACTGCAGTACCACACAGAGGAGATGAAGAAGATAACTGAGAGAAATACAGAAAAGGACAATCTTCCCAAACCGTAGCTGTACACACATAACTTCACAGTTAATCTCTTTTGCATTCCGTATACCCCACAAGACAACCAAGAGAAGTGCATCAAAAGAAATTCTAATACAATAAAATGATAAAAGGTCTTTATTGGATATGCAAACGTGCATACATACAATTTAAGGACAATTACAAAGTTTACTTAAGACTATTACATGCTGAAGATAGCGGAGAAATCGTTAGAGGGAACCGAGCTTGGTGAGCAAGCCTGACGCACCGACATCTCCCACGTGTCCAAGAGATGCGAGAGCGAGTAGCACTTTGGTAGTTTTGCGATTCTGGCCGTCAAAGCATTCTGCACGGCCAGTAGGAACGGAGTGGCCGAGTACTCCTGATCGGTGAGTGAGCAGTTCGGTGATGTGAATGGATATTCCTCTGAAAAATTAAGCTGGCGTTAGAATTTTGCGGAGGGGAATGATGTGTGGCGTGACTTACCAGGAATATTCACGCTTACCGGCGGAACGCACGGCAAGCGCTTATCGTCTAGACAGCAAATAAGTTTGATTGTCTTGTTGTTATTTTGTGCAGAGGTGTCGACGGAGACCTTGAACTTCTGGTCTAGGCGGGCAATCTCGCCCTGAAGCACATGCGGGATTTCGGCATGATGCTCCTCGTATTGGATGCGCGGCAGCTTGGGTGGAGGTACGCGAATGTCGGTGCCGAAGAGAAGCTCCAGGCTGGGTTTGAAGGTGCGGCGTAGCGTGTGGTTGGCCAGAGGGCTCTGAAGAGTTTGACTTGTAGCTTCCACGAGATTGGTTGAGGATTTCTGCAAGAGAAACCGATAGTTCGAAGCCTTGGCGGGAGGTTGGGAGACGTTTGGACTTACCCCGAACTGATTTCCACAGTAGGAGACTATATCCATTTTCTCTAGAGCTATCTCGCACTTCATGAGGGTCTCCAAGGGCACCCTTTGTGAGGGATTGCACAGAATCTCGAGGAGTTTGCTCATTTTTGTTATCTTTTCGACATCTGCGTTATAGAATTGGGTTTGTGAGCAATGGGAGTTTTGCTGGAAAGCCGCTGACTTACCATCGTTGCCGATCTTGGCTACCATGCGCTTAAGAGGCTCGATGTACTTCGTGAGCTGCTTGTACTTCTCGCGGTAGAGTATGTCTTCTTGTGAGTTAAAGGGACTGGTGGCGGACACCTGTCCTGGAGTGTTAAGAGGAGCATTCGGAGATTGACGAAGTGCTACAGAAGTTCAAAAGGATATTAGTTGGGAGCTGTGGAGGAAACTTAAAGCGCTTACCTCTTTGGTTGTTGTTCATGAGATTGGACATCTGGGGGCTCGAGGAAGGCACCAAAGCTGGACTCGGGATCATCTGGAGATTCGGCAACTGAGCTTGCTGCTGCTGTTGTTGTTGTTGCTGTACCTGCTGTTGCTGTTGTTGTTGTTGTTGTTGCTGCTGCTGTTGTTGTTGTTGCTGCTGTTGCACCTGTTGTTGTTGTTGCTGCGCTGCCTGTTGTTGCTGGGCTTGTTGTTGCGCTGTGACCTGATGCTGTAGTTGTTGTTGTTGCGGCTGCATCTGTGGCGTCATCCCAGCCGGAGAAGCCACAGTGGGACTGGGACTTTGGCGAAATGGAGGTTGGCCGACATTTCGGTTGACCGGGAACATCGTTCCCCCCTGATTGATGGGCATGTTCTGCTTCTGCTGCATATTGGGCATGTTGATAATTTGATTGAGATTGCCTTAAAGGAAAAATGAAAAATGTTAGCGACTATTGGTACATTATGCCGTCTAATGAACTTACCTCCTTGCCCAGCATTTGGGGGCATTCCCACTTGAGGTCCAGCATTTACATTGTTACCATGCATCTGCCCCTGCTGTGGGAGGTTGGGCATGTTTTGCCCAGTATTCATAGGGCCGTGCATACCCTGGTTGACTGCTTGCGGCCCAACATTCATTGCTGGATTATTGTTCATTCGTGTCATGATTTGATTCAACTGCGGGTGGTTGAGCCCGATCTGAAGTGTTGGATTCTTGAGAGGTTGCGAGGCAGGCCGTTGCATACTCACATTCATTTGGTTTTGGTTCATTTGATTCATGGGAATTTGAGGTACGTTCATCGAGTTCATCGGCTGACCTTGCATCTGCATCTGGTTCATCTGTCCAGGCATTCCGAGTTGGTTACCCATCTGCTGGGGCTGGTTGCCCATTACGTTCATGTTGATGTTGGTGTTCACGTTGCCCATGTTATTACCCATCTGCATGTTGGATGGGCCCCCGCCTCCCTGAGGGACATTCCCTCCCATAGGAACGTTCATTTGGCGAATACCTTGCATATTCGGCATTTGTTGACCGGGACGTTGCTGTGTGGATAAAAAATTAGTTACGGATCCTGTTTGGTCATTTGTCTGTACTGACGTACCTGATTCAGAGTTTGCAGGAGATTCGATGCTGGCACACCAACGCCTTGCCCAGGAGCCATCTGATTTGGTTGGTTACCAGCCATAGGCATCATTTGCGCATTACGATTTCCCTGGCTGGCTAAAGTCTGTAAAGCGTTCAGTGGATCCGGCATGCCGTTTGCGTTTCCCATGTCAGCGTTCGGAGCCTGTTGGGGTTTTCCACCTGTAAGAAACAGACATTTAGAGGGGACATGTTTTGAACAAGGACTATTTCTCAAATTATCAAAACAATTTGAAACTGTCTTTTAAAAATTTTTAAAATACTTACGGCTAACCATTTCCTTGAAATGCATGAATAACTTCGCCACAAGCCCCAGATACTCCTCTTTTGTTCGAGCCTTCTTGTGTATGTGATTTTCCATGACGCTTGCATTTTTCGTCGGATCTTGTCCACTGTTCTGCAGCACTTCATTGCTATAAGGTTTAAAAACGATATTTTACACAAAATTCGAATGGGTACCATCGATAATACTTACATTTTAGCAACAACACTTTGACGGAATTTCGGGGTTTGCCAATCTTCAGCCATGGTCTTGAGAAGCAAGGAGAAATTTCTTTTAGAAAATGTTTTGAATTTGCAAAGAACACAACCACTCAGAGCACTTTATCAGTACAGAATAAACGTCAATCTGTAAGGCACTGCCAACGTAAGGTTTTCATTCATTAATTTCTTTTCAGTGCTGCCAAGTTAGGTTTGATGCTGAATAATTACATTCAATAAAACTGGTATATCGTAATTACTGCAGGTAATTAGTGTATGGCGTACCTGCTTTTGGTGTGGTAAGGAGTAAGATACATATAACTGCACTGTGTAGCTGCACCGAAAAAAAAAATAAAAAATATTATGGAGTGATTTCAAGGTTTGTAGGAAATTATATTATTGTTAAGATCATAAGAGTTAATCTTAACTTGATTTGATTAAAAAATATAGATTGTGGAAAGCATTCATATAAGGTTTCAGCTGCATTGTAGTATTGAGTTGATTCCAAAATACGTTTCTACAGTAGAAAATATTTTATAGCCTGATTTCATTCCTTAAACATAAGTGAATGAGGTAAGTGGTGCTGCAGCGCATATGCGTAGCTTCCGCTTTGATTATGATAACTACTGATAGCATACCCCAGTAGGCCACAACATGGAACAAAGGAGCACAATACATAAAGTTTGAAGCATTTAAAAACGGGAATCGTACTGATTAAAGGTGAAAGTGGCCATCAAAGTGCAAAGGGTTTCTACTTGGTTTCATAGAAAGTTGTATAAGGAGAAGCATAGGTTAAGAAACTATACACTTATTTTGGCTCGTACAAAACACATGATGTGCACTGTCATATAATGATTTGGAAATTCCACCTTTTTTTATGAAAGACGGAGAATTGAATCGCATCTTATAAAGTTGGAAGTCAATGCATTAAACTTAAAACTTCTATTTTCAAAGTGTACGCTACATTTTGATGCACATGCCTTGAATGTCAAATGTTGTATGTTAGTTTCGTTTAAGTACTTTAGCAGTTTCTTCAGCGTATTTACATTGATATCGTTCTTCAATAGACATTCCAGAATGTTTCAAATTTTTAAGGAGTTTGAAGATTAATTGAGCTTCGATAACTCGGATGAAATTGTTTGGTAATAGCATCAAGACTTGAAGTTCTCTTATTCGAATGTCTCGAAAGCTCGTAGTAATTCTCAATTTCGATAAATGAGTCTTTTTTCTTCAAATTACATCGATGTTAAGTCTGAGATTACTTCGATGGTGCTAAATATTCGTCACGGAGAGAGGATGGCGTAATTTAATTCAACTGTACATGGAATTCAAAGCAAAAAGACAAGAAATATACTCGGTGCTAGGTTTACAGGTGGGTAATGTTGTTGTTGATTCGAAGTTTCCGCAGGTTAAGATATTTTTGAGATATTGAACTGTGAATCCGTATCTTCACACCTCAGCAATACAGATAACAGAGAAAGTGATGAAAAGTAGAAAGTTGTATGGAATGATTCAACCAACAAGGATAACAGCAGAGAGAACCAGAATGGTTCAACAAAACAGAATATATTAAATAAAAACTATGCTCCTGCACATACTTTGTGTTACATTAAAAAAGGTTTGGAAATTCAAAAAACATACATATCAGTTTTATTTATGTTGACAAATTTAAGCTATATTCACAGGTTAAGAGTAAGGGAACATACAAAATATTCTTCAAATTATTTTTTACAAAAGTAAAAAGAAATTCTTTTAATTAGACACGTAGAAGCAATATCTATTTTGTCACTAGTTTTTACTTAAAAAGTCGTCCAATTAAGGAAAGGTTTGTATCCAAATAAATATGAAAATTCTCTCCATTTATTAAGTATGCCCACTATAATAGTATAGTAGTAGGAGCCTATGGCCGGCTACAGTTGTTCTTAAATTAACTAACACAGAGTCATCCCTTATTTACGTATTGTTTTTTTTTTTCAGTTGGCTTAAGATCCACTATAAAGTGCTGATTGCCCATCTTACCTCCTTGGGTTCATTTTTAACACAGGTTCAAAGGCATTAATTGAGTGGCACTTTATTTTTTTTTTTTTGTTTTTTTTTTTTTGCAATTTGTGTTTATTTAATTCATGTTACTTACATGCTAGACAAAATTACTTAAAGCTAGCTTAATTAGGTGAATCATATTCTTAGCCTATCTTACTGACCCTATGCAGGTACTCTAAGTTATTCTGATCTTAACCAAATATTAATCTGCCTTTCGGCGTCTGAATTTATTTATTGCTTATCTAAATCTTAAAGTTAACTTACATTATCGACCAAGAAAATTTAAAAAAACGTGGCTAAAAGATCTCAATTTTTATTTTTAAAACTAACTTAATCTACCTTAAAGTAACTTAACCTAACCTAAGAATATAATGTATGTAAAGCTACATTAAACTATGTCCGTAACGTATTACGGACGCGTGCACCAGGGCTTATGCATCATGTATATGCTTCACATATAGTGACTATACGCCGTGGCGCACCAATTGAGTGGCACTACAGCCCATAACGGACCAGGGCCTAGCTTCTACAACAACTACTCGTGTTGTGAGTGTGAGTTCCCTCACGATTAGAAGGGACTTACAATTTTTTGCCGACTCCGAACGGCCAGATTTGAGAAGCTTTTCATAGACAATTGATGCTCTTTGAGTGTTGTCAGCAACTCGAAAGAGGTGGTGCCGTGAAAAAATGCGAGGTGCCCCGTCCGGGAAACTATCAAACCTTGGGTAGCGTCACTTTCAACAACAAAGCATTCCCACTGTACCGCCGATTTCCCAACAAAATGTCCAAATCCCACAACATTCACTGTGAGATTCCGGGGAAATCCGAAGCGTATGAACTTGTCAGAAGCGGTCCCAGTTCATTGCCCACCCCTCAAGGAGCATCGTTTATAAGCCGGACACGATCGGTACAATTAATCATAAATTACCCGATTTTACAACTTACCGTATTAATAGAACGGACCAACTTGACTAAGGAATTGGGCATATCAGCTGTCGAAACACTTATTGCTGTCATCACTGGACACTGGGCCATGAGAACGCACGCACGCAAACTGGGTAGGGCTTTCCTACAACGACTTTTGTTGTAGCTGTAGGGACGGGGATGAAGCACTACAAACGTCTTCCATTCTTCTGTTTGTGTGTAGCCCTCTCTAAATGAAAAAAAAATCCACTTCGGAGCATACTCCTTCGACGATCTGACCGAACTGAATGCCATAAGCGTTTGGCTATTCGCGAATTTGGTAACAAACTCCACATGGTGTTACGTCACAGGAAAGGAGATTCTCGACCCGCGTAGCACTACAATAGTCCTTAACTGGTCTGAGCAATTTGTGCACTTTTACCACCTATCTACTTAAACTGTTACATATTAGATGTGTTTAATAAAAACTTCAGTACAAGTGAACACTAAGTAGCTAGACACTCTACGTCGTTGATATGGGTTACAAGTTGATTATAAATTACTTCTGATTTAAGTGACATGATTAAAGTTAACAAGATGTTCCCAAAAGCTGAACGACTTTAAATTTGAGCTAGTATTTTCACTTTCATAAGCTAAACGAATACAAAACACAAGCAAAATCGTACCACTCGACATAGGGACGAAATTGTCCGTTTGAGAAAATTGTTCACTTGAGAACGGTTCAATAAATTTTCAGTAGAAAACTATAAACCCGAATTAAAAGGAAAGTGAATTCTTTCAACACCATCTCATTTTCACATGTGAAAGAGTTTTGCCTTCTGACAGGAAATGAGCGCCTTATATGTCAGTATCTGTGGTCGCCGTTGTGTAGTGGGTAAGTGCGTCGACCCAAACGCAAAATTTTTAGCTTCGATTCCCGGGTGGGACTACTCGAAACTCGAGTTGCTCACTCAAGAGTACATTTTCTCGATGAAAAGTTTTTCAAATATCGCCGTTCGGTTCGGAGTCGGCCACTACAGCCCACAACGGACCAGGGCCTAGCTTTTACAACAACTACTCGTGTTGTGCGTGCTACTGTTCCTCACGAGTAGAAGGGACCTACAGTTTTTTGCCGACTCCGAACGGCGAGATTTGAGAAGCTTTTCATAGACAATTAAAACTCTTTGAGTGTTGTCATCAACTCGAAAGAGGTGCTGCCGTGAAAAAAATGCTAGGTGTCCCGTCCGGAAATCGAATCCAGAGTTCTGCGCGGCGGTCGACGCCCTTACCACTACGCCACCGCGATTAGATAGTAGTGTTGCTTTGTTAGATAGTATTGTTGTCTTGCTCACACTCCCAGTCTTTTCGCCTCCAATCAAGTATTGATCATTGCAATCGTAACATAACAAAATTCAAAACTATTCAAAATAAACAAAAGCAGTACTACTTAAATGGTGTATTGTTGAAATTTCTATAAATTTGCAGAAAGCAAGAAAATAAAGCGAAATTGAAAGCTTTGAACTTTGACAGACGAATAATGGGAGATACAAATTTTAGGCATTCGAATCAAGGATATCCGCAATCTTCATTTCCGTCCTCCATTTTGATTTCAGTCCCCATCTTGTCAACATTTAAATCTTCACTTCAGTTTCATTCAAATTTTTCTACAACTCCAACTTCAAAATCCTCCAACAAACTGTTGCTCTCCAATCAGCGAACATCTGATTTGATCATAAAACCCCATTAGCTCCAACTTGGCATCACTGCTCCCCTAATAACCTGTCACAACAAAACTTACCCTCAGCAATTTTCGAGCATGTCAAATAAAACAGGCGCATCACCTTCGCCCCACTCGCACACCAAAGTCTGTCGACAACCGACAACGACATACCTCTTCTGTCCGTGCGCTCTACCAACAGAACCCAACTTATCCACCACACACAGTACTAAGCAAACGTCGTCGTCGTGCAATCTATTCGTGTGTTTTGCTGACACGTCTAGAATTTCTGTTCTCCCTTATAATTTTTGTTTTTTCTTTTCGAAAAATCTGTACACACGACCTGTGAAATTTGCAATCGGTAAGTACATTTGCAAAATCATTGAGGAAACATCGTAGTCCAGTTGAAACAACGCAGCACGATACGTTTTTATAGGAAAATATGTTTCTACTTCTGTTTACACCACCGAAAGAAAATAGGGGAGCACCTCTGCCATTGGCAGAAGAAGAAATTATTTTTCCTCTATTGTGTGTCACACATACAAGTTGCTATGGTCACACACCAAGGCAGAGGCGCAACCAATAATAATAATAAAGTAATCGTGGTGTAGATAGACAGATAGATCCGTTCTCCCGTACGCTCGCAACCAAAACAAATCCTCTAAAATTAGAACAAGCGTTCTACTCTCATTGTATCATCGTGTCGGTGCTGTGTGTTTGGCTTGGCCTAAATCTTGTTTAGTGTTGCTATGGTGTCTCACTTTAAATCATGTTTTCTGTTTCGGTTTCCGTGTGCAGATTCCCAGAGTGAATGCAGAAAGTCTAATCAGATGTCAAATTCAAGACGATAATGGACTCGAACTATGCAAACGCGGGCGGTGGAGGAGTGGGAGGAGGTGGCCATGCTGCAGGAGTCGCAATCGGCATTGGGGCAGGCATCGGTGCGAGATACAGTGCGAACTACTACAAGGAGCCAGCAGACAGCTGTCAGCGAGCCGTCTCGTACAGCACATACGAACCATATGTTGGCAGTGGGACAGGCGTCAGGTCGTCTAGCACGTATCCATATGATGCCGAGGCAGAATTTAAAGAGCGCACTGGCATGGGAAAAGCGAAGACTAGTCATGCGGCGATGCCACCGTTGAGTGGGGGAAAACTACCGCAGCACTCGTACAACCTGAACAACTGTTACGGAGCATTCAGTCAAAACGTTAGCGCCATGTCGGCGGAAAGTGCAAACTATTACGCATACGCCTACAATCAGCACCATCCGTACCAGCAGCAGCAGCAACAGCAGCCGTACCATAACCAGAATCAACTCGAGCACCAGTACAAATACAATATGACTGCTAAGCCCACTGATAACCAACACCAGCAGCAGCAAACGCAAACCCATCAGCAGCAGTCCCAGCAGCAGCCGTTACAGCAACAGAGTATTGTGAACGCCATGAAAATGTCCACACCCGAATATGGATATGCGCCGTACCGCCATCTGCAGCATCCCTACTACCACCCCCACTACCATCAAGCTCTTTCGCAGAAGGGCGCGGTTGGGGGTCTTATGAAAACAATGCCAGATGCCAACGCTATGCCATATGCTTGCGGCAAAAGCGCGCCCTATTCAACAGGAATGGGCGGTGGTCGAGTGCCACAGTACCAAGCGAACTACCCTTACCACCCGCACGGATATCCAGCCGCGGCAGTCTCTGCAGGACATCATACATATCAAAGCCAAAGTGTCTGCGACGACAGCCGCTGGATGTGGAACGGTGGGAGCTCTGTTGACTACCAAAATAGTTGTCGAAGTGCATATCCCGCGTACGTCAACAGCTCTGCTTCGAAGCAAAGCAGCATGTGGTCGACAATGAAAATGCAATACCCAAACTCGATACCTACAGGATACCCCAGCGCCACGGCGGGTGCAAGCCCTAGTTGCTGCGCCGCTACCCAGAACGTTAGCAGCTACTATCCACCGCAGCAGTACGTGAAGCACCAAATGCAACCCATACCCAATGCCTTTGATGGAAGCTCCAATGATCTCTACAGCAATCCGCAGGGGAGCACTGTACTGCCGCCTGTGACTCCCCCAGGCAAAGTCTACACCGATCTCAATGCTCAACATCAAGAGAACTCATTTCAATCGCTTAACGTGTCGTCATATCACCAGCAAAGCAGCTGCAACGCGTCCACTACTCTCGACTACAGCTCTAGATACTTACAGCCGCAGCACCAACAGCAACAGCAACAGCAAAACAGCCTGCCCACATCCTCATCCTCGGTGTCATCTCCGTTCAGTCACCATTACTATCACAACCTCCATCCATACGCCCACCAAACCTTCGCAGCCTCAGACAACCAGGAGTCACTGTACAACCAACAGCAAGGGGATACGAAAATCGGAGTCACTACAAAAAGCCAAAGCCTCAGAGACTTCCTTACCTCCTGGAATGAGGACGAAGACGAGTGCCCTGACCGCACGATGATCTCCTCAGATGTACCATTTATGGACCAAATGCACCACTCCTCTGACCATTACTCGCAGCCGCAAGAGCAGCAGCAGCAGCAGCACAACGGTGCCAAGCCTGGTACCATCATGGAGAACCACTTGCAGTTCAAAGGATCCTTCACCTCCAGACCAAAGATCCACGTTGGCATCACGGTCGACAGCACGGTCGAACCGGACCAGTACATTAATCTGCCCGATATCATAATTGACATTGAAAAGTCCAATAAGGACGTAGTCAGTCTCCCCGAAGATATCCTAGTAACGACCATTCCGAAGATTGAAAAGGAAGACATCCCCATCAAGGAAGAGAAGCTCGACGAGTCAGACGCAGAACCAAAATCAGCCGTAACAACACAGCAACCCGTAGAAGTCACCAAAGCCAAGAGAAAAATCCGACGAAAATTCTTGCGACACAAACGACTATCCCACAAGCTAAAAGTCCGGCTGACCCAACGCAACCACAGGAAGTCGCGCGTCGTCCGTAAGCTTCGCGTCAGAAAGCCCCCGCGCGGTTCCTTCAATCCACTGTCCCTGAAGTGTCTATGCGTGTCGCTGATAAATTCCGACAAGTTCCGCAACAGAATCCTCCTCGGACAAAGCGAAATCGACAATTTAATCCACTTATCCACCGACAATGAGGTCAAGATCGATGGAGCAGCAGCCCTTGGACGCCACTTCACCATCGCCACCTCCCCAGCGTCCGCACCACCATCATCTCCAGCCTCAGACATACCAAAGCTAAGTGACCTTTGTAAGAATGCCTTAAATAGTTCCTTCGATAGTTCCCGCGATGTATTAGTTATTAATTTAGACGAAATCTTAGATAGTGATAATTTATTCGTTGTTCAATGTGATATCAATGAGAACATACTAGAGAACTACGTCGACGGGGACCAGGCCAACAACGGCCACGGCACCCACACCAACAGCCTGACCCCCGATGATCTGGTAGAAATATTAAACGATAACAACAATAATTACGACAGCAGCACCGGCAGTGGCAATTACATTCCAACGTCGCTGACCATTCCGGCGACCGCGTGTCCCCCTGCCACCGCTGACTCCGCTACCGCCCTCAACGGGAAAGCGACAGCGACAATTAAAAAGCGAAAACGTTGCTGCTCTGTCACAGAGGTGAGTAATTTGCCGCTTGATAATGCAGTCGAGCATAACAATTCAAATTCAACAAACACACTGCTGCGTACCACTGGCGAAATTCCCCCCGAGTTGCCGAACTCGCCCTGCTCCCGTTCGTGCCCTCCAGCACTGCTGTGCGGCAGCGGTCCCCCTTCACCGTCGTTGATTGAACAAAATTGCCCAACACAGCAAATCACGGTGGGACACGAACAATTGCATGAAATGCTGGTGCTGTCCGGAATCGTACACGATGTTCTTCAAAACGACATCGAAAACGATGGTGATCATTGTCGTCAACCTCATCACCATCAACAGCAGCAGCAGCAGCGGGAAAATTCAAACGATTCGATTGCTGCTGTTGACAGCCCCCCTACCGCAGCGGATGACAGTGAATTGCTAATGCTCGTGTCCGCAGTGGCCACACCATCAATCCACCACGAAGAGATCGTACCTGATAACTTGAAAAAATTTCAAAATGAAAAATTCTTAAAGTACCTGCACGCGAAGTACGTGCAGGGCAACCTGTCCGAGTTCTATCATGCGAATCGAATCATCAAGAAATACAAAAAGCGTATAATTAAGAGAATTTTAAATATTGTCCGATGAGCGACCATGGCGGCGGGGGCCAAGGTGGTGGAGAGTTTCAAAGTTTTGTTTTCGAAGTTGTGTTACGTGTCGTCGTTTTTCCTTTGTCTTTTCCCTGGCACGCGTGAATACGAAATCGCATTTCATTTGCTGGTTGATTAACGGTTTCTTCTTGATTTGTGATTGATTTCTGTCAAATTCAAAATTTTTGATCAGTGTAATTTCTTGAAAAGAAAATGCGAACAAACCTCATTCTAAACGACGTTGATGTGAATTTTAAGGGGAAAGGGAAATGAAATTAATGAAATTGGAGCAATTTTTGCCCGAGATACCAATCATGTTGATTAGCGTTATTTGAGAGAGCGATGAGACAATGCAATTTGAAGTGAGTGCCGTGTGCAATATCTGTAAAACTAAGATACTCTACTCCAGTGATATTTTTTGCATTCCCATTCAATGCATGCAGTGCCTTGGGTGTTCAATCACTTGAAAGTGTTTTTGTTTTCAATTTATTTCAGCAACAAGTTGTGTCCTTCGTCAGTCACGAAACGTCGCTGAAAATTAGCATTTTTCTGCGTGGTATAATATGTAGAGTGCTTTAGCAACCACTGTGAACCTTGATGTTTTTGTGAATTTGAAAGAATTTGCGGTCATTTTTAGAGGTGTTCTTTTCGATTGCAGTTGGATAGGTTGGATTAAATTTAATTCCAAAATTTGCATGTTAATGCCGTTTAGCTATCTCACCTTTAATCGAAGGTTAAAAATTAGAAATGTTTTTTTTTTCCTATCTAATCTTCCCTATCTACAATAATTGTTAAAAATTCAGCTACATATGCTGTTAAAAAAAACCTTTTGTAGGGGAGATTTTGAAAAAAAAAAACACCCATAAGTTCTTAGTTTAAATTCTCCCAAACGTATAACCCATTCAGAAGCACTGTATACATTACCGTCAACCGTTTCACTTTTATTTCATTGTCAGTGCATTTTAATGCGCCCACGTGATCAATTTACATAATTTATACTCGTCCACTTTAGTGCACGAGATAACCTCTTCCCAGAGACCCTCTGAAATCTTGATAAGGAATGAAAGGAAAAAAAATACGTAATACTGTAACACTTCCCATGAGTTCGTCAGCCTGAAAAACTTTCCCTCTCTACTAATCGTTTCATTCGGACACCTTGACCTCGAATCAGAGCTGAGGAGCTCAGCGGAACTGGCGTCCGAAGAATTATTCTTCATCCACGGTGTTATTTTTTTTGCAGCCATTTGTCTGAGGTGGAAAAGGAATGTTGCGTAATGAATGTGTGTTCTTTGGTTTAATTGTCGGACTTGGTTTTGTTTTGTTGTGTTTTTTATAGTTATAGTGGAAAATTGCAAATTTGTGTTAAGCACCATTTGAAGTTCAGACTGGTGATTGAACAAAGGAGGAACATTAAACGTTTATTTAAACTGCTTGCCCTTGATTTTGAAGCGCAATATCAAGGAACAATATTAGGTTTGTTCGAGTACTCGTATATTCAACTATTGTGACTACAAAATAATGCAATTTGTGCAGGGAGCTTTCACGACAGGAAGAGTTCTTTTAGACTCTGTTTACATTAGTGTGTCCAGGCAGTTTTTCCGTGTAATGAATTGTCGGTATGGGAACGCTGGCTTTCTCATATTGTTCCAATTTCCTTCATTTGTTACTGTAGGCTTCCCGAATGAAATT
The DNA here is from genome assembly GCA_944738645.1 of Eristalinus sepulchralis. Lineage (NCBI taxonomy): Eukaryota > Metazoa > Arthropoda > Insecta > Diptera > Syrphidae > Eristalinus > Eristalinus sepulchralis. Next base: position 43,750,821 of record OX122883.1, read on the forward strand.
TTAATATTTGTGTACCGAACACAGATATTTGTCTTGCACACATTTTGGTTATATATACATAGGGTTGGCAACGTTGCGGAGTTTTTTGGAAAATAAAAGAAATTTTTTTCATGGAACAAAATAACTTTATTCTGCTATGTTTCGCCCATTCTGAGCAATGACCTATTGACACAATTCAATCAGCATCATAATTTCATGTTCATGAAACTTCTGGTTTTTATCACCTACATATAATGATTTGACGTGATCATCATTATTGAAATTTTTACCTTTTAAGGAGATTTGCTAAGATCTGCTAGTTCAAGGTCAGGGCTTTTTGGTGGATGTGGCAAGACATCGCCACCTAGCTCCAATAATTTTTGCCTTTTGATGTTGTTAGAGCTGTGACGAATCCGTTGCTGTTGTACTGTGACGATTAGAATCGATTATTGCTTTGATTTAGGCGTCAACAATTTCAACTGGACGACCAGAGCGTTTTTCATCTTTGAGTGAAAAATCACCCGAACGAAATTTGGCAAACTAATTTTGACACTGCAGTTATTTTAAAGCTTCGCCGCCATAAACAGCGCACAAGTTTTTGTGAGCTTACGATGTGGTTTTTCATTTTCGGAAGTAAAAAAGCAAAATATGACGAAAATGTTCGTATTGATTTTCTTTTTTTTAACTACACAAACGATCAAAATTTTTTTTTTTACTGTTTGACAGTTGATGTACCAACTTTTAAATAACAAAATGTGTTTGACATTTCTGAATCTAAAAATTCAACGAAAGCCATCTATGAGACCCGCAATTACTTAGTTGCCAACGCAATAGTTTAAAAACATTATTTAATTCATAGTTCTTGAGAATTATTAAATAAAATGAAAACAGCGCTGACTATCTCCACTAAGTTGAAATGAGCGAATCAAAATAAATTCAACACTTGGCACAACAGTTTAAACAGTATCTTTGAGAGAGAAATATCCCAACCCTACTATTTTTTACGGTTTTTAAGGAATTTTTTGTGACCGATGTGCTCTTGAACATCACCACCACTTGGGCTAATCGATTACTTGTATTTTCTACTCTTCTAATTATAAATGTTGCAAAAGTTTTCAAAGTTCAAGGAAATTTTAGTACACCATCTATTTTACTAAACAGTGAATAATAAAAGTATTTGAACAGACCTATATTACTTACATATGATTTTTGCATTTTTGACAGAATTTGCCTCCACTTGCGTTGTAGAAAATTTAATACTCGAACAGACCTATTTCGAGTTTTATGCAATGCTTTTATAAAAACTCGCGACCGGCGAATGCATCCAATCAAAAAAATAGATAATCATTTCAAAACCCTCAATAATGTCCCGCATTAAGGTATTTAACGTTATTCCCAGAGAGTCCTAATCTCTTCAGTTGTTCTGTTGTCTATGACTGCAAAGAGCTTAATTCCTAATTGACTTTTAAGTGAAAAATTTGTTTCTCTTTTCCTTTTGAATCAACCGATTTGCATCGCTCTACGCTTAGAATGCACTTCCGCCCAGTTTTCATTAGTATGAATTCAATACACAATTCAAGCATCCACCAACTATGGAACTTTAAGAAAAAAAAATCATCCTCGCCAACAAAATCTTCAAAGGGAATCTCGAGCGTCTGCAACCTCCCAGTCGTGTATGCACAGCGGTATGCAAATGAGTTGCTTTACATCCATACACACAATGTACATGACACTCTTCGGTGTTATTTGAAGTTCGTCGGTACTTGTGTATATTTTGCATTTCTTTAGAAATTCTTCAGACTATTTTTCCCTCCTTCGTGTTTTTTTCTTGTGGTTTAAGCATTTGGTCGGTGAACTTTTGACATAAATGTTTTAGGCTATCGCTAGTGGTTGGTTGGTGGTTTGAAACGATCGTTGAATAATTCTGTGCGTTAATGCTCATGAATTTTATCATTTCAGTGTGGACGGGGTTGTACTGGAAAAGTTTAATCAGTTTTTTTTTTCTTGAGATTATAAACTCAAGTGGACAGGAATCGAAGGGCAATACTTCAAAACAGAGTGAGCTCAAGTCACGTAAACTATTTCTGGGGATATTGAAATTAGTTTCTCTTTCTTTTAAGTTCAATAGACAGCAGGTAGGTTATTTTTCGTTTGAGATAAAATTCATTTATTTTTTATACGTTTGAAAAAAGTTTTTATTGGATCTCGGCTGCATTCTAAATATTTAACCTATCTGAAATTAAGCTCTTATTGACAGTTTGTGAGTATTTTCGTTTGCGTTTCAAGTTCCAATATACAAGTTCAAAGGCATCTCCGGGAGACCAATTTGCCACTTGTCGGTTTGTTAAGAAAGTTTTTCCTTTGAACCCTCATTTAGCTAGATTCCGGCAGAGGATGTATTATGAATTCCAAACAAGCTTTGTCATCAAATTATGGGAGTGATAGAATCTAGAAAATGAAAATTATTAAAAGTTTATATTAAAAAATCTGGAAATGTAGTTGAAATTGCTCAAAATGCTGCCTAAATTTCGTAGTTACACCCCAATCCCAGACAGAATCCAGAATTGGTTTCTGCCAAAAATTAATTTTCTGTATTCTACAATATTTTCAGAAAATTTCTTTTCGCAGTTTTGGGTCTTGGAATTTTGGTTTAAGAGAATTTTAAACTTTTCCACTGTTCTACTTAGCCCATTTCAGCTCAGAGTGCATATCTGTTATACCTTCTGATAACGAGTAGCGCGAGATTAGCAACGGTCCACTAAATCCACGATTGAGACCAAGGTGATCCCACAAACACGCAAATTTGTCGCTTTTTTGGTTCTCCACAGTACTTAAAAATCCAATCTATTACTGTTTACGAATAATTTGTTTCCCTTAGGACTCTCGTTATACTTCTTACGCTGACAACAGCCAAGGCTTTTGTGGATGTAGTCCCAAGTTCATTTCTTTCTAACTGTTGCAAGAAACAAACAGGTAGTTTAGACAGTTTTTTGTTCTATTTTCGTCTTCGCAGTCCCAACAGAAGTCATTGAATACGATTCCAAACCTCTCTGCATAGTTACCCATCAGACAGTGTCCAGTTATTACACCTGTAGTTATTTTTTCTCAATCTATCTTGATCCTTCATCCTTGGAGAAAAAACGGGAGGAGAAAAGAGAATAAAATAGTTTTTGCCTTTTTATTAAATTTTGCACCACATCAGATTTTAGATTTTTCAATTCTTTTTTGCCCGAAACCGAATTTGTCACCTCGCTGTATTTCTGTTCTGGTATAAAATTGCGGACCTGGCAAAATTCCGAGTCCATTTTTACATAAAATAATGTCACAAACGTTTGTAAAGTTATCTCCACCTGTTCTTGCAGTTTATTCTTTTTTTTTTTTGTTTTTTATAAATTATTTCCCTATTAATTGTATCGCGAATATAGATTAATTTGTTCTTACCGATAAAATTTAAACTTACAATTTTTGGGTAACAAGTATTTGTTTTTCATCCACAAGGTCTCTAAAAGTAATTAATTTCTCAACTATAAAATTATATTTTTTACTGAGTTTGGCCACACCTTGTAATAAAAGTGAAAAAATAGGGATGTTTTTAAAGATACATTAATGATGCGTAGTTTCTTTTCGACACAGTCTTTATTCCAGCTGCCCAATTTATGCATATTATTGCCCTTTCAGTTCGAAGGCTGTCTAATTGGCCATACTCTTAATTTGCAACAGAGATTTTTTTGAAATTTGTGTGAGGGTGTCGAACTTCACATGGACTGAGGTTAGAGGGTAAAATGTATTTCAATCCTAAATCAGCGTTCGGAATTGGCATTAAACTGAAGGTCTTGTTTTAGATAATTAATGCAGTTTCAGTTTCTCAAATGACACCAACATTCTTAGAAGAGAAGGTAGTTAAGAACAGCCAAAATTTCGCCTTTTTCTGGAACAAAACATTTTTAAATATAAACCATTGTATTGTATGAAAAGCTCGATGTCCCCCTCTTAGACATATTATTCTATATTTTCAAAGAGCTTAACACTAGCTTAACACCACTTAAAAACCCAGTGAAAACCATTGGCGTGCATTTAGCTGCTTCCACCTCTTACTTTCTTGTGATTTTCACTTACCAACTTTCAAAATCATAATCTAATACTACAAATTAAAAAAAACTCCCTTAACCTGCAGCAATCGTTAATTTCCAAGACATACCGTCTGTGCCAAATCCACTTAACCTTTCAGTGGTGTACTACTCAGTGCCAGTTTCCCTCACCAGGATACATTTCATAGCCAAAATACATAAATCACTCACTCCTCGTTGGCAGTAACTATCAAATAGCAATCTTTACTGTGTCACCCTACCACGCCATATCTTTGGTCGCTGTTTGCTCTAGACGATTAGGAATTGCCTTGAGGGAGAAGTGTGAATGCACGCACCACACATGTAGTCGGTATCTTTATTTGGCACCCATCGTCTGTTTGTCTATTCAAATATTAAGCCCAGAATTACCATGCTAGTTCTATATGAAATTGGATTATTATTATTATTACGCATTCTGGTGTAATTCAATTAGGATGGCAATTAGTTGAGGTAGCATCACGGAGGGTGGTGCGGCAGGCTGACGGCCGGTCATGATTAGATTACTTTTTCCCCCAAAAAATTCCTTTCTTCCGTTCTGTGTTTTTCCGCAGTTCTGTTGACGGTTGGGCTTAGTTTTTTTGAAAATCACCATTGAGTCGTGCCTCTTCGTGTATAAATCAAGTTGAAATCTTAGGACTGAGATCCTCGTTCATGGCAACGATAAGATCTTATAAATTTCAAATAATCACACTTGCTCAGATTATTTTTATTTCGAAATCCTCAATCCGTTTCCGGGCTCGTGGTGTTTAAGGAATAACTGTGTTGGTGTAGTCGGTTAGATATAGAGATAGAAGGTAAATGTGTGTTCATATTCTTTCGGGAAATTAATCGATTTCGCTTTCTGATTGGAAATTCAAATACAGGCTGGATATGTGCTGGTGAATGTGTAAGAAAATATAAAATTCTAATGTGTAAAGATGTGAACTCGGTATTTTTTAAGTTCCGTTAATAAATATAGTGAGGTTAGAATAAACAGCAAAATTGTCTCTTCATGTTCTATAATTTTTGACGGTTGCAATGGATACCTTCTTTCCCCACATTATTTCGATCTTCCTTATTCCAGAAAACATCAAAACTTAGATATTCTACCGACTACTTTTTAACTTTTTAAAGCAATAAACTCTAAACATAAGGGTCAATGAAATGACATGAAACAATCTGTGCGCGAGACACTTATAAATTCAAACGTTTCCCGCTGTATCACACGGTGACCTGTTTCTCATGTAGGTTCTATAAAATTTTAGCAATGGCATGGATTACGTCGAATAACCTTTTAACATAGACATGTATTCATGGGAACAATTCTAAATATGACATCTTGTGGAAGAGTCCATAGAGTTGCTAAGCGACTACCTTTTAGGTTCAAACGTCATTCATCATGAGAGACCTTGAATAAACGTTTGTGTATTGTAAAAACAGCCGTCATATTTTCCAGAAAAATGAAATAGTGTTCAGTCCTATTTTGATGAAAATTCACCAGACAGTACTTGTATAGAAGAGAGCTTTGATTTGGGTCGCTTTAGTAACTTGCAGCAGCATTCCACGATTTTGACTGGCCAATGAACGTCACTTCCTCCACACCAAAATTATTTATGAAACTTGTACGTATGTTTGATAGTTATACACAATTCGTATGATCACATAGATACATACTGATACTGTACTCAGATTTGATTACTCCGAATTAAAGAAGCCTAATTGTTACTAAGGACTTTTGCAGCTTATCGTGCCAATTGTTAGAAGCATCGTCGCTCAAAATTGCTTTTGCCAGCTCCAAACCGTTTTCGTAATGCATAGAAAATTAATAATCACTTTAGTCATTGTTTCGTTGTGTTATTTCTAAATAACAAGCAACTAACTCTTTTGGTAAAAATTTCTGTTAAAGATATCGTATGCATTGTAGCAGAGTACATTTGTCATGCTTCTAAAGTTAGATATTTGTATTTTTCCTTTTTCATACAACTATTCTCTTTCCAACAAATCGGTGTGGCATGTTTGCAGTACTGCAATGAAATGAAGGGATCGATATCCGAGACGTATGTACGTATCACTTCAAAATAGAGTGTACCAATTTCAGTAAAAATATACTTCGTGATCCAGTCAATACTTTACAATGAAGTCGGCAGAATTTTTGGACAAGTATAGTATACAATTATCTATACGTATGCCGGAAAACGTTTAATATGTTATAACAAGAAAATTCTGAATCCGCAAATTTTGTTTCGCAATGTCTAGTTCGTATGCGATGCATCATCTGCTGTTCTAAATCTCCAATGAAGTTTATTAGAGAAGCTGTGGATGCTTTATTGCTAGATGCTATTGTTAGCCAAAAGTGCCTTTTTGGCGATATAAGTGATGTATCGCAGAATCCAAGTTTTTTTTTGCAAAAGTCTGTAACAAAATAATTTTTTTTCTTAAATGAGGACCGATTATGCGTTAATTGTGTGCACAAAACCTTTTTGTTCAGACTGAAAATGATCCCCCAATCGCACAATTGTGAAGACCCTTCATACAATTTTCTCTTTCTTGACATTTAAATTTTTATTCAACTACACTCAATTGTGCCTACGACGTTACGTGCGCCGCACATTACATTATTGTAGGACTTTATTATTCTTTTCTCATATATAATTACAATTCAATTGAGTAAGCTTATGAACAATTGTAGTAATGATAGTGCATGACAATTAATTTCTAATAATTCATAATTAATTAAATCAAATATACCAGTACTAATACAGTCTAATAATAAATTGATTAATGTATGCAACAAGGATGACTGTTAAACCTTAATTTTTTTCAAATGTAGTTTCGGTGTTCAAATTTCCAAAGTCATCCAAGAAAAATTCATAAATGTGTTTGGAGAAAGGAGTTATTGATTTTTTTTAATAATAAAATACACTTTCTACTCATATATACGATCCTTTTCCACCTCAGCGTTTTTATTACCACAGTAGCCGCATATCGTCTGTGTACGTTGCCTAGCTCTGTTTATTTTGTGAATCAAATATGTTACCACAAACAATGTCTTGGTCCAATATAAATTTTGAGTTGTTTGACAACATTCGTGTGAGAATCAAATGCATCGTTAATTTCATGTTAGCCTTACCTTGAACTTCCACTTCTGGGGGGCAGTGCAATGAATCTTATGCGTTTTGTGATCAAACCATAATTGAATTGAATGTTTTGAGAGGCTATAATATTATATATCTGATCATTTCGATAGTATTCCACTTTGACAAGACATAAATTCTACTAATTTAATCTTCAAGCCCAAACAAAAAGTTAAGTCAACTTACTGTTAAATGCAACACTTTAAGAAGTGACTCAATTCCATTGTGACCAACTTAAATCCAAATGGATTTAAAATATCTTTCAAACAAAGCATTCTGTATGCATAGGGAATCAACAAGGATTGTTTAAAGAGTGTATAAGTAAGGGACTTTTCCCATAGCTGTAGATGCACATAAACTTTCTAGAGCAAGGTGTGATTTGCAAAGACAACATTATCACAAGGCTTTATGAAGTTTAAGTTCACAAGTGACGGCAGCGACAGTCTATCTAAGCCGATGAGCAAATGTTTTCCTGTTTGCACGCAAAGTATATTTTATCTTTTCCTTGTTTGGTCGTGGATTAAAATTGTCTATTGCATCGCATGGGGAAGATTGTTTCTATTCTTCTCCTGTTATTTTAAATTGTTGAGAAATGTGTTGGGCCTTATTCTTCTAAGTGTTATTGAACTCGTTGTATTTTTAGGGCATTAAAAAAATATACGTGCATTTATAATCACGTGTTTTTAATCCCTTGCCAAAGCGGGATAAAATAATAAAGGGGAGGTTTTTTTTAATGTCACTAGTAGTAGCAAAAAAACGTAACTTTTCCTATTCAGTTGAATTATTGAAACCTTTCGTCCATGAAAATTAATCATCAAAATGTTAAATCTAAATTTGTGTCCGCACCATTTGACTGCTATCTGCCACGGATCGATTTAGTCTAAACTCAGTGTTCAGCCAATCTACGATTTGTTCACCCCTACAAAACTCTACTAATGACTAAATCACATTTTTACCACAAAACAATAACAAACCTGAACGCAATTCTGTCAGTATTTTTTTTTTTCAAAACAACTATTAAAGGAGTTAATAGCTCGAACAAACTGCTTAGTTGATTGTGATTTCTCTGTTTCCAATTCATTTAGCATTCGTATCGCACCCGACGGTTATTTTACGGTTATTAAGAACAAACAAATTAGTAGGCCATAAAACTGAAGTGTTGGCATTAAAAGAAGCAAAATCTGGAAAGCACGATGCCAAAGTGTAGCGTGCAATTAAAATCAAAGTTTCTTCACTCGACGTCTTTGTCATAGTGGTCGTCGATTATGCTGGACACTGCTTGATTATAGGGCAATGACTTGACCTTATTTTGTGCGTTTCTTGAAGGGGTTAATTTATGTGAATCGATTACGAGTTAGCACCTGTGTGATGTTTTTTTTTTCCGGATTAGGTACGGTGGCGTTGGAAGTACGACGGCGGTTAGTTGGTATTCGGGTGTGAAATGTGACTTTAGTTCGTCGGTATTTTTCTTTTTTTTTATGTGATAAGTGTGTAGAGTGGTGTAGTTTATTTTGAAAAAGGATAAGATGATGTTTTGGCTAACAAACTATTTTCTCCGTTTTGACTGTTGAATAATACGTCCTCGGCTTAATCGTTTAACCCGTTAACAAAACTTGTTCCAGGTTACCAATAAAATTAACAAACCTATTCCCTAGCAGCACTCATGTTCTCTCTCAAATGGATGCGTCCCTCATTATTTTCATCCACTGTGTTTTATTGGTCCGTATGTTGCTTTTACCTTATTTTTTTTGTGTACTTTTCAATTATAACCTTACCTTCACAAGGAATGTGTAAAATTCTTGAAAAAATAATTTTTGTCACTCCGTCATGATCACCTTCATCGTTTGTTTACACTTCTTATTAGTTCCGCACGAATTTTCCATATTCCACAGTCTGAACTACATTCGACTTACGGTAAATTCGAGCATTTTCTGTTATATAAACGTTTCATCAGTCGATACAAATATTAACACTTGGCTCTAATGATGCATTTTTGTTCGAAATCATTGTGATTATGTTGAAGAATCGAGGGCAAAGTACAGTGACTTGGATTCTTGTGAATTATTGTATTTTTCTTCAATTAACATGTGGATGATTCAATGTTAATGTGTTACGTTATCGCTTAGTTTGGTGTATATGAATTTGTTGCTAATGTCACGATTAGACAGTCAGTTGCATTTTGTGTCACGACAAAGTGCAGTTTGATCACGGTCAGATGAATAATTTTCTTTTTTACTTTTTCAAATGTTTAAAAAAGGTGGAAAACTGGATTTTTGTGCGATCTGTGTTGCGGAGAAGACATCCTAAATGAAATTTTAACTGCTGTTTGCTATTATGACCACTACTACAATATATGTTCTATATGCAGCATTGTTGAGGACTTAAATTTACTAATGAATGAATTCGCCACCCGGTCATAGAAATGTTTCTGTGATCTGGCATAAAAAAATCTTAAGATTAAGTGTTTTTATTCAGTTTTCGATGAAAAGTTTGATATATTTTCTTATGGTTTAACTTTATTCTCAATAGCAAGCTTCCTTGCATATTTTGATCGTTTGGGGATTGACTAATATAGAGTCATCTTAAATTAAACTGCACAAAAAAATTGAAATAGCAAAGAAACGTATTAGTTTTAATTGTGAAGTTTTACTCATTCAATCAATTGCATCCAAAAAATCGATCGCCTTCGATCAAACCAAACGTTACAGAAGCAGGGGAAATAAAATGTCAAACAACGATCAGTCCACCTTCGCACTCCAACCAATTTCTGTTCAATTAAATTCAATTAACTCTTAAAACGAGAAATTACTTTTGGTCATGGTCAATTACTTGATTAGAGTTATTATAAATAACTAATTAAAAAGAATTGTTGACTTATCCGTAGAAGCTGAATTAAGAAATGGATTTAGGCTTGAGAGACATATCCAAGCAATTTAAGTTGATTTCATCTAACAGACAATGAAAATGAGGCAAATCATTTAACCATCTCCTTTCGCCATTTTTAAGGTTTCGTTTTTATAAACTCTTAAACAAGAACGATAAAATGTTGATGCGTTTATAAAATGGATGGCTGTGAAACTTTATACTCGACCAATTGACTGTTTTACATTTAAGGAAACAATTTCAATTGAATTTTTTTCTTTAAAAACTCTGCGCAATATGTGCTTGACTATTTTAATTGGGATGTATAAAGAAATAGTCATTCGGAAATGCCACAGATCTGTAGAATATGACATCGCTTGAAAGTATATGGGAGAATCTAAGGCAGTCGAATCCTGGCCGTTTAGAAAAATACGGAAAGTGTTTACTTTTGGCAGTTATTTTTGTAATACGAAATATCCCGAAATTCCTTTCCCGAAAATACAACGATGCCCTAAGATCACCAATTACGTTTAATCTCTTAAATTTTTCAAGAGTGAAGATTTTAATCATGGCATATGTGCAGTTAGTGGAGTCGGAGTCATTCGCCTAATCAGTTTATGTATTTAAAAAATGTATGTATTTAAAAAAATATTTTCTACACCTTATTGTACAGGGCTTTTCAAATTAATTTTTTCAAAATACAAATTCTACATAGTATGGACTGGATTTAACAAATTCCAGAATTATTATTTGCATTGTTCTCCTCCTTGTACTAACTGAGCCTAGTGATGAATAGCAGCGAAGTTAAGTAATTCAATGGCCGCAGATAGGTCTGGACATTCGTCACACATTTTGTAACACTATTGAATTGAAAGTTATCCCGTAGATAATTTAAAATTGAAACCTTTGGCAAACATTTCCTGGCAACAAATATTATATATGAAAATAATCATACTTTCAAGACAAGATTTGATGTTTTTATGTAACACGTGGTCTGATACAAAAATTTTACGATGATCCTTAATGGTTTAGCAGCCACAGCATCTACACCTAAAAACATATCGACTTAAGGTACGCATTATAAACACACATCTACAATTTTAAATCCTTAATACCACCTTAAAGATATTTAAATGTTTCGAAAATCTTAAGCAATTTCAACAAAACGCGAATGTGGAAAACTAAGCGGGAGGACTCAAAGGAGTGTTCAAGAGATATTCCTTTTATAAATAACTAGAGTGGTTGAGATCTGAAGACTGATATTTTTTGAACTCGGACTGATATTTTAACAAACGTAAATACAACAAAACTTGAAGAGAAAAGTCAAAGAATCTTAAAAAGAAAACAATAAATAAAAGCCACCTCCTCACTGATATTTCATCGCTGTTCCCTGCATCTCATTTGCTTTGATTGATATTATTGTTCACAGTATTTACTTTTCAAAAATTTGCTCAATCCTATTGGTATTAACATGAAAAAAAAAAACATTTGCTTTGCCAAAGAATCTCCTCAAACCTCAATTAATATTTCTACCGAATAAGATTATCGTTGCTTTTTTTTGTTTTGAATTTTCGAATCGAACGCTTTTCGAAATAATATAGAAACAAAGACAGACATACAAAGAAGACGATTTATGATTAAGTACAGAGTTTTACCTTTACTTTTTAGAAACCCTACCAAATATAATGAACCAAAAAAAACAAAACAAAAAGAATCTATTTAAGAGTTTTAGAATATTCACATTCATATACTTCATATACGTACTATCTAACGGTGTTGTTCGATAGACTGTTCATGAATCCCATTGAAATCATTCCTCTTTTTATTTTGTTTGATTTATAGATGAATACTATTTAATAGGTAATTTAAAGTATACAAATATTTATAGACAAATTTATGCAAGAAAATTAAACATCCCATACGTAGAGACACAAACACGTATTCATGTAGTCATATTAATGAATATCCAACTGTGTGTATTTTGTTTCTTGTTTTGTTTGCAACTGCACAGAGTGCATTTAACTGAAAGTATTTTTTTGTTTGTTTTGTTTTTAATTAATGCTATTTGTTTTGTTTTCTCTACATAAATATACTGAATGTTTATCGTATACATATATACAAAAAAAGAAATACATTGTATACATATATAAAATGAAAAAAAAGACACCTAAAAACTTGATATTTATAAAAATATTTAAATAAAATACCAAATGAGAAAAAAATCAAATATTTTTTAAATCAAAACTTATATGTGGATATTTGTTATAAAAATAAAATAATAATATTTTACAAAAAGGAATACATATTTATATATACATACATACACATGAGAATGTTTTGAAATTGCATACAAGTTATACAAACAAACAAAAAAAATTGTCTGATCATTTACATAGAAAAAAAGACAAATTTTTATTGTATACATTCCAAAAAAAAAAACACAGATATATATATATATAAATTAGAAATGGACCAAATCTGTTATTAACATTTATTATTGTGTAATAATTGCCGAAACAAATGATTTCGTGTGAAAAATTATCGTAAAACCTATAAAAATATAAACATGCATGTCTATATACATACGTAAACGTAACCTCAATGTGTCGGAAAGTGTTTGTGTTTTTTTTATTAAGTTTAAGTGTTTTTTGTTTCCTTTTTCTGTTTTTTAACTTTAAAAAATTGTTAAACAGATTGAATATCTGTTCGTAGATACAATGGCAGCGGATTAGTCAAGTATACAAAGTATAAAAGACATGTTTAGTGTATTCTTTTTTTTTTATTTATAGAAAATGTTTACATAATTCTTAGTTATATTTCATAGAATATCTAAATCATTTAAAACTTAATTAATTAAGAAAATAATGTTTTATCGTCGTTGTGCAAAGTAAATCTAATTTATTAATATTGTAGTAGTTTTATTTTACTTAGTTTTGTTTGTTTTATTCTCTAAATAAATGTCCTGTCAATGTTATGAAAAACTGCAAGCATATACCGGTTTTATGAATTTTATTGAGCCAGTGTATATTTTGAGGTAAGTTTTCGCAATTGTGCCGCGCGTTTGTTTCAGGTTCGCTTTCTAGATTTCAATTTTTTCAGGGCACCAACACTGAGCTGACAACAACTTAGAGTAAGCAAAAAACTATAAGTCCCCTCTGTTTGTGAACGGTAGCACACATAACACGACGAGTTGCAAGAAAGCCAGGCATTGGTCCCTTATGGTTTTTTTCTTATTTTAGGTTTGGTTTAATGGGTGGGAATTCCGACCATGTGTGTCTCTTATTTTTCTTGGCTCTTCCTACCCCGAAATCCTGACAACATTCAATTAGTATTTGCTACAATATCTTACATATGAAAAGCTTCCTAAAGCTCGCCATTTCAAACTCAAAGTTAAACTGTAGGCCGCCTCTTCATTCTTAAGAGTACAAAAGCACGCACAACACGGAAGAAGCCCTTGTTCCTTGTGGAGCGAGATTTGTGTCGAAATTAAACTGCAAGCCGCCTTCACTTAGAAAACAACAATAGTACGCACAATAGGCAAGATTCCCTGCGGAGCGCTACCCAATTTACGTTCCGTTTAGGAATTCTGTATTGATGAAACTTGATGGTAGATAATATGACCTTCTTGTTTCAAAATTGTCGGTGTTCACAATAGTCATCGTATCATGCACAATAGTGGAGATCAAAAATTTCATATACGGGCGATTGGTAATTATGATTTATTTTAATTTATATATATATTTAAAAAAGCTACTTGTCATTTCCAATCAGAGTGACACCGTACCTCTCTCAAACAAAAACATCTCCATCGTTGTCCTTCAAAAACACATGAGTCTCACCGGGATGCTCAAATGACACATCTCATATTAAAGTCAAATTGTTGACAAAGGATGTAACACGATTATACAAAAAAACAAAACAAACTTCTGATAATAAAGTCATCTCTGCCGTTTCGTGCATTCATCAATACGATGTTTGGGAGACGGGATATGACCAGAGGAACTCGGAACTGAGAAAAAGTCGTTTTGAACCATTTAAATAAAGCTACCATTAAGGAGAAGTTCGAAATATAGGACTCATCAACACTATGATAAAATCAACCTATTTTTAAGACGATTCACAATCGGTGATTGAGAAATATATCACAGACGAAGATGATGCACATCCTGTCACATGTAAGATTAAACAAAAATCCCATTTTCATAGGTCTCTTTTTATAATTGATTTATTATTACGAAAAAAATTATTAAATTTAAAAGTTACTCCTCAAAAATGCATTTCTAGATCGCGCCCTCTGCAGTTCTCCGACAGCACCTCGCACGCAGGTCTCATTCATATTTCTCAAAGAGGCGTTTTTTCAAGTCTGGCGGATAGGTCACGTAGATGTAGTGCTCATTGTGTGCTAAATCGTTTTGAATATCTGTCGACGAGGGCGGTCGCATTGCGCCCGATGCGTCGATCACGGTCCCCGATGTGGATGAGTACTTGCCACCGATTATCGTATCACAGTCAGCCATTGTGACGGCCGTCGAGGGAAGGCGCGTTGTAACTTCTCGACGTTCATAGATCTCCTGCTGCGGGTGATGCGCCAGGTGATGGGCGCCGCCTTGCGAAGGACCCGCAATGTAGCGTGGACTGCTATGCTGCGGCTGCTGGGAGTAGTGATGATAATCGTAGCGATGTACATTGTTACTGATTGTCGTTTCTTCAGAACTGAATTGAGACAATGAGAAATAGTTAATTTAACCAAATGAAGAGAAATCTTATTGGTTGGACTTACTCGAAGAGAATCCAAATGATGTAATAACAAAAGCAAATACCAAGCGAGAGGACCATTACAATGATAAGGATTAGGCCCCAAGGGAATGCTCTCGGCTCGAGTGGTCCATCTTCCCAGTATCGGTCGCAGGATAGATACCAGCAGACTGCTTTGTTCATTTCCTCTGCAAAAAGCAAAAGTGAACTCTTGAGATGGGTTCGGTTCTTACAAACCTGTCAGGCATACCTTCCATCTCCTTGAACGCGTGATCAGTCATTTGAAGTAGTAGGCCAGCTATGCAACTTCTCACTAAATATTCACACTTTGATTTGAGTTTGTTCAACTCCTCTGTGCGGCAGTTGGCTCTCACTTTTTGAATGTTAAGCGAACTGCCGTTGCTGGTTTTGTTGTTGGTCTCCTCGGATACGTTCGATTGTACTACAGGATCAATCTTCATCGATGAGTGATTGGCGGATGATGATGCTGACGATTTTGTTGATTTATCTGAACTCTCACTTGGAATTTTTGCTAAAATAAAAAAAAAAAAACAGTAAGAACGTTGTGATACTTGGGTGGACTGAAAGGGTTTACCTTTTTTAGGCTCCTTACTTATATCTTTAAATTTATTTTGGCTACATTTGTCCTGACACAATTGGCGATTTTGAACTTTTGAAGCTCGAGATGCCCCTAGAGCTGATGACCTAAAGAGAACAAATTAAATTAAAAATTAAATTTATTTAAGAAATGATAATATATTATTGAATGGTGAGCTAAACTTTATAAAATATTAGAAGTTGCAGTTAAACTGTTCATTGCTTGATACAATGAATGACAGGCGAAATATGATTGAGGACAAAAAATTGGCTGTAAGTCGGAACTTGGTTTGAGATTGACAGAATACGCCTTTTAAGGTGATGAGAGGTGATAAACATTTTAGACAAGGTCTTATTTTCAGATGTTGGTCCCCAAACTTGGGAGAAAAAAATTACACAAACAGTAAGTGAATTTGTTGAAGAAGAAGAGACTTAAGTCCTTGAAGGGCAGGCAATTCCCTGTAAAGTCTTTTAAAAGGAATTGGGCGGAGATTGTTGTAACGGCTTATTGAAAGAAAAATTTGATAAGATTAACGAGTGAGGAACAAATGTCGTAAGGTGACTTTGAGAGGATCGACAGCATTGGTGCGTCAGTTTCTTAGAACAACTGATTCAATATAATAGTTTACTGTTCGGCGTTTGTCTATGATGTGGGAGAAAATAAAAAAGGAATATTTTTAAAAAACATCAGCAATAGAATTAAAAGGGGGTATACGAATTTTTTCTTTTTTGCTTTGCTTAAAGTAGTACCAGTTATTAAGCTATATCTATCGTCTCATGTACAAATTTTAGGTTCCTTTCTTCATAAATACAAATTACGGCATCAACATTTGCATGCATCACCACCACCACCACAACCCTTTACCTAAGCTAACTTGCTTGTAGGTAGTTGTGGCAATTTTAAAAACCCCTAGTTCAACTATTCCATTGTAGGTTACTGCTCCCCATATCATAATACCCCCTTCTCGTCGCTCACCTATTCTTACGGCATGAAAGTGGTATTGATTAGGTTGTACCCCATGAAATGGAAGATTTTTCGCTTGGTAACAAGTTGTCGAGTGAACATCTGTACAACATATTGCATTTTTTTAAGATAAAGTGGTATCTACAATGTGTGGTTGATGTTTGCGAGTTTTAGCATCGGTTGCAAGTACAGTTATATTTTTCTAAGAATCTTTATATCATTATATTATTCCATTTACGAGCTCAAGCTGAATGCGTCACTGCCAGCATAAAATATAAGTGACACATATGGATAGATACTGTTCGAACACACACCATGGGAGAACGTGTCCCGTGTGTCAATAAGGTCGACACCTAGAAAAAGTGAAAAAACTCTAAGACTTGGTACCTACACCATGAATTGAACGAGAGAAGACCAAGCCGTAGACTAAATATTACACCCGTAACGGTGTAAAAGCTACTACAGTAGGGAAATTCTTTTGCATCCACCATCTCCAATGCATTTTCAACTTTTCCGCAGTTGGGCGTTATTTTTTCGACAAAGGGTGTTCGAAACCCAGCAGAGGTATAGAAGCTGCTGTCAAGTGACTTATCTTTAGTTTGTTTTGATATTGCAAGAATCGAATCGAATCGAAGGCGTAGATTCGGTGAATCGACTCAAAACCAGACTTGCGCCCAATTTTTATAAGCGGACTATATTTAATGAGCTTTATAACTTGGATACTTATAAGCAAAACTTACGATTTAGAATGATGGTAATGTTCAAGTGTATCTTAAGACACCGTTACACAAAAAAAACTGACTGTTTTATGTAATCTATGAGTTAGTGAAATAATTGGTACGTACGTCTTTTAAAATGGCAAGAACATTACAATCAATGCTAACTGCTTTATAACCTTGATAACTGACTTTTTCGTTCAATTGAACAACCATGATGTGCAGGAGCCGTGGTTTCAACACATGGGGAATCGTCTCACACAGCTCGTGTCCCAATTGATTAATTGACGAAAAAGTTTAGTATTCACTTTGACGTTACGGACCTCCACAATTGTGCGATTAAACGCCGTTTCACTTTTTTCTGTGGGAATGAAGGCGCTAGTCGCCGATAAGCCCAAAGTGATTGACTACTTGGAGGACAGCATTCGCTGCGTTGTTATGGTCACAAAGGTTGGAAAAAGTTATCAAATACTGGACCTTCAGATAAGACTGCGTCCGAGCCAGACGTGGCTGTCACAGAAATTTTATTTCAATTATAATGCTTGAATTATCTTTCGATTAAGTAAATTCCATGTCATCATCATCGTTGTTAGATTTCATTTTAAAGTTCCATACTTCCTGCATAGTAACTATAAGCACAAAGTGCATGGAGCTTCGAAGATGGTTCAATGGTCTGTCCTTGCAGCCGTTTTAGATTCCGTAGAGAGAGTGTATATTGATCATATTCTTTGGAAACAATCTTCATCTCTATGATCGGCTATATCTTGAGTAAGATTAAATCACAGTAAAGCTTCGTAGTGGCCGTTGTGGCGTAGTGGGTAAGTGCGTCGACTCACAAGCAGAAGTTCTCAGGTTCGTTTCCCGGATTGAACAACTCGTATTTTTCATTCCACCATCTATTTTGAGTTGCTGACAACACTCAAAGAGTACTAATTGTCTATGAAAGCTTTTCAAAAACTCGCCGTACGGAGTCGAGTCGGAGAACAGTAGCACTCACAGCACGAGTATATCATGCAGAACCTAGGAATTGGTACCTTGTGAACTGGAGTGCCACTAAAGAATTTTCTAGATCTGCCTTGAATCAATCGACTCCACGAATAAGACCAACAAACATTGCTTAACATGATATCAGTATTTTATAGGCCTATTCAGAATTGAGAAAACTATAACAAAAAAATATAATATATATAAATAAACCACCGCGGGATGAATTTAAAAACAAAATCTTATTTCGTATAAAATTAATTTTCCAAGTCAATCCCAAGGACTTGATATTCAAATTGAAAATAAGATAACTTAAATCCAGAAATGGAACCTTGCACTTGAGTAAATTTGATTGTGCATAAAAAATTATAATTGTAGACTGAAAACAACCAATTTTCGAACCACATCTGCGCCGATTTCATAGGATAAAATTTTCAAACGATCGTTGGACGATTGAGCAATTTAAACGTTAATCAATGTAATCAATGCGCACCTTTAACACTAACTGTAAACATTGAAAATTCATGTAGACTATTCGCTATCTCAGAGTCAGTCCACCTCAGGGCGTTTTTAATTTTTGTTTGTTGTATTGAGTCTAGGTCAGTGAGACGATATAGGTTAGATGGTTAGAAACTCAAACTTAAGAACTGCAACTTCATGCTAAAAACAGTTATGCATAAGCCCAAAAATGGAATAAAGAAGTTAATTTTTATTCGAAAGATAATTTCTGCGCTGTTGAAAGAGGACGTTCGATACAACCAGAACACAAACAAATATCTTAAGGCTAAAGAATTTTCTTTAACAGACAAACACTTACCTTAAAGGAATCAAACTGAGGTAAGCAGCGTTGGCTTTCGCCAAAGCTGAACTCTGCCCCAGTGAATTACCCCAGACTTCAATGTCGGTGACAATATGTGTATCACCGCCGGTAAGGCTAGCCTCCTCGGATTGAAACACTTCACAGCGCATGATGTCACAGAAATCCGCAAAACACACCGCGTCTTCGGCCTAAAATTAAAAAAAAAAAAAAAAGTAATTTATATACATATACATACATCATTATAGAATAAATTCTAAGATTGTTAAGTCATAAGCAGCTTAAAGCTCTTCATTTGGTTAAGTCACTGTTGAGTTCCGTAAATTAAGTTTCAGCCCGTCTTGAGGAAGTTCGTAAATTATAAAACTTCTTTTAGGCCTTAATAAATTGATAATTGAATGTAATTGCGTGATCGCTGTGGCGTAGTAGGTCGTCGACCCACACGCCGCATTTTTCATGCACCACCTCTTTCGAGTTATTAACAACTCTCAAAAAATGTCTGTGAAAAGCTTTTCAGATCTTGCCTTTCGGAGTTGGCAAAAAACAAATTGCAGTTGAAAACAATTGCACGCGCAACACGAGTAGTTGTTGTAGAAGTTCGGCCCTGCTCCCTTGTGGATTATTATTGTTATTATTATGACACCAGATAACTTGACAGCAGACTTGGCTCAAATTTTGCACAAATCGCAATTCGAAAATATGACTCGACTCCAAAGCCTTATGCGCTCAAGACTCCATGGTCTCCCCAACTGCAATCAGTGATTCCTATACGGTAGGGATTGTGACACAGCACTTATGTTTCTAGTGTTATACATCAGACCGATGAATATAAGTTCCTTTCATAACCCTAACTCACTGTGCCGTTCAGGAGTATACTTTCGAAGAGAAGTAAGTTATTCCCTAGTTTTGTTTTGCTCATCCATAGAACAAATTTTCTTTCATTAAAAATGAATCAATTCAGTAAAGGTCGAGCAACTATTCATAGCGTCCGACTCAACCGCACAATTACGTACCTGATTTAGAACGGATCTATGCCGTGTTTCAAAATGTATGTCCACGTGTCTTTCCTGATAGAAACTCTTTCCACATAACCGACATGTCCACTGTGTTGGTCGGTCACGTTTCTTCGCGTCTTGTCGCGGTCCAAATACATCCCGAAAAGGATGCAGTGGACACTCTAAAGGCAATTTCACCTAAAACCAAAAGCAAACACATAATACTTCAATGTGTCAGAGAAATTAACTCGAAACTCACCTGATATTTATCCAAAATTGGAGTCCATTTGGAGCGTATGATTTTACGCACAAGCCGACTGTTATCTTTCGAGCAGAGAAGCTTTATCACACTGGAATGGGGCCATGGTATCAGCAATAAAACGTAAATCAGGGTTATCTGGAAGTGGAATAGGTCAAATAAGCGCATTTTCGTGATAGCAGCCTTTCAAAAGAAAAAAAATGAATTGTTCTGCACCATCAAGTACCCCCACCACAACACACCGAATGCCTTTCTCAAATCAAAACGACCAAGTCCAATGTAAAGCAAAATTCTCGCGTCAAAATTCATTTGAATGTGAAAATTTCTGAGTGTGAGGCAACGGCGTGAACCCAAAACATTTTTGGGTCAGTCCGTGTGTTGAAAAATCAATAAACGGAGGCTCTTCAGGAATTCAATTCCCATCCCTTCGTCGTGCTCTGACACCTCCTGGCCACACACTTACCTCAAAATTCACAAATTTGGGCGACATTCATAATACAACACGAGTACACTTGTGACTTTCTTTTATCGTTCCTCGAACTGCTGTGTTTTGTGTTCTGGAACTCCGCGAAAATCTACAAAAGACGACGGCACACGATTGCCTTCGAAATAGGAAATAGGCGAAAACACTCAAATATGTATGAAGTTTGATTTTAGGAGGACTGAAATAGATATTTTTAAATAAACATTTGAGTACGGTGATTGGAAAAACACGGGATGTGAACACAGCGCGAATAATTTGGAACGAAGAGGTCGACTTCCTTTTTACACTCTCGACACGGGAGTTGAAAATGCATGCGAGGATTTGTCAGATGCGACGGCTGGTGTGCGGGGAGGGTGAGTGAAATTTGTACGTGCTTGCGTGTGGAAGAGAGCCACGATGACAATGTCCTTTTTATCCTTGAAAGTTTTCAATTTCTGTTCACAGTATGGTAAAAAGGGATATTTAGCCAAGGCACACACCGTGTCGTATGGTTGACAGGCGAAATGACATATCCTGCTGTGTATGACGGGTAACAGGAAGAGGATGTTGGAAAACCGTAAAATTTACGAATAAAAGCATTAAACAGATCTGATGGTGTTTGAAAAGAAATGAATGGTTTTTGAAAGTATTTCTCGAAAACTGGCTTTTTCGGTCTTTTTTACGTAGACCCAAATAGTAAGACTTTAACTACCAATTGCAAAAGCAAAGGGTCCGTAGAAGAAATATGCTTCGTGTACAGGGCTAAGGAAACTTAAAGGGGCAGACCTACATACAGGGTACAAATTTAGGACTCGATTAAGTTTGTCAGGCTATTTTCTCAGTTAGACTAATGTATGTAGACCAAGAAGGAGATTTTTCAGTACAGAGCCCTCTAGTCCCTTCCAATCTCGAACTTTACTCTTTTACACAACATTTGTGTGCTTGTCTGTCTGTCAAATTATGCATATCTCCTAGGTTTATGAACTTTTGAAATAAAACTTTGCATTCAGTAATACGTGTCTTTGTATGCATATAATTTGGGGATAAATGTCAGTGGTTCCTATGAATATACGTAAGGTCATAGCACATATATTTATGTATCGCATGTAACATTTCTTTTTAAGGCTATAGAACCTTAAGTTGACAACACTATCTTAAAAGGCGGCAGGTTGTTTGGTTTTGCATTACAACTTGAATTCACTGTGACCTGAACAAAGCTTGCAAAGATACGCATTTCGAAAATCTGTTCGCAATACATATCTATATAAAGTACAACACATCGCTTACTGACGCCCATTTTACGGTAATTTTCGACTTTATTGGCCGAAAGTGATAAAACGTCAACATACGATTTTTGAAAATCTGGAAACAGTTTTGCAGAGCTCTGTGTGGACATTGAGGAGGACTCATCAGAATATGGTGATGCATGTACGCACGGTATGGTGTCTAAGCATTTGCAAGGACAACATAAGAATGCTTACAAGACGTGATCTGATTGATAAATCCGAAATTACAATTTCCACTTTTTGGGAATGTACATAGATGCATTTTTTTAAGGCGACGCACTGTCATGTGACTTCTTTAACATCATCCTTGAGAAGATCGTGCGTAACTCACAAGTCAACACCAGAGGAACGATCTTCCAAAAGTAATTTCAATTGCTAGCTTACGCCGACGACATTGACGTCATTGGACGAACACAGTGAGCCGTCAATGAGACGTTTGCTGGCATTGAAGCCGAAGCGGCTTAAATGGGTCTGGTGGTTAATGAGGGCAAAACAAAGTACATACTGTCATCAAGGAAGTACGCACAACTTCAACGTCTCGCTCAGAGCGTCACACTAGGCACCGAAATCAAACGCAGTATCACTCTTACCAACCGTTGTTTCTTTGGGCTCAAGAGGCAATTGACTAATAACCCTCTCTCGAAGGACTAAGATTGCTTTATATAACACCTTGGTCATCCCAGTTCTACTTTATGGCGCGGAAACCTGGACGTTACTAAAAGCGGATGAGGAAGCCCCTAGTCTTTTCGAGAGAAAAGCTTTGCGTGCGATTTTTGGTCCTGTTTGCGTTTATGTCTTCTGGAGGAGAAGATGCCCAAAAAGAATCTGAGCCACGGGACAACAGAGGATGGCGTAGGCTAAGGTGGCGCATACAAATGGAGAGGGACCTCAACCAACTTGGACTGCGCAACTGGCGAAAGATCGTACTGGCTGGAGAGGCATGTGGGTTGAGGCCCAGGTCCCGGGGTAGCGCCAGAAGAAGAGAAGTATATGAATTTTTGCCGACTTTGTGTGTAAGAATTTTATGCTTGAGGATTTTAAAAATAGGTATGTTCCACTGCAGGCTTTCTCTACTCGTGAGAGAACAATATCACACATAAAACGAGTAGTTGCTGAAGATTTAAGGGCCTGGTACCTTGTGGCTGTAGAGTAACTCAATTATTTTTATCCCTATCAATAAACATATGTGTGTTACGTCTTCTATGATTAAACAGACAAACAGGTATACAGCATATATTTCAGCTTGATTAGAGGAATTGTCAGTTTGCCCAAAATAATGAAACGATGGGAGTGCAAAGTCAACAAAAGAAATCCACATTCCGTTAATGTATGTAGAACTTTTTTGAGCAATGAAGGACTTCACAACTTGTGAAAATCAAAATGGAGTCCAGTTATAACATCTATTGAGATTCGTAGACGCACTGTACCTAAGCTCACGAGACACAGAAAGCTTTCATGATCGGTAGTAGTTCAAGAGAGAGAATATACCCCTGTGGTATAACCCTGTTAATCGCTCAAAGGTTAGTGCAGGCTTCCTAGTAACTTCTTAACCACAAGTCTACTGAGTGCTCTCGCAATCGTTTCCGACGAGAGTGTATAGACCTGTTTCCACCGACTAGTCCTTACAGTAGGCATGTTGGTCTGTCAGCAGTTTAGGGGAAAAGCAGGTGAATATCACTTGGCATACTTTCGTTGTATACAAGATATTAACAGTGCTGTTACCAATCCCATACTTTGTCTGTTTCTGATCTAAAGTAAGTGCAAGTATGTATTTTGAGGCTAAGTGATGGCCTTATAACCTGTCTTTGGACTTCCATTGCATAACTTTAAATGATGCATTTTGTGCATGCTTGATATTTTGAATTCGGTAATTGGCGAAAAGATTTAACACTTGACAACAACAACAAGGAAAACTTCAAAAACTGTTACGTCTCTTATCTTCAATCAATATTTACGATAAGGTTAGAAAATATCTGTGATACAAAAAAAATTAGTTGCTGTCTTGTTGGCAGCACTAACCAAATTTCATCATCAACTGTTGTTGCTTGGCGTTGACTCTTATATGCCTCTGGTGACTTACTAGCAGTTTGCGTCTCACCAAATTGCTCATTGGCAACTGATAGACTGATTCCTCCAAAGGACGTAACACGTACATGAACACAATTCTTCAATCACAACCACGCAAGTATAAATAACATTTTATTCAGTGTATTAATGTCTACGACTTAAACTTAAAAAAGAATTTAGAGTCCATTGTATATTCTGTTGATTGATGACTGTTCCAGAATCTTCTTAATTTCTGTAACGACACAAAGGGTAGGTGGTTTTCGATATACTCCCCTAATACGCCCACAAATCACTTGCACTTACCTTCTTTTCCGCTGTCGTCCAGGTCCTTTTTGGGGAACTCCACATCGAATGTTATGTACAAGTTACCCTGTAAATTGTTGTTCTCGTAGTTTGGCATACCCTCGCCCTTCTTGCGGATGCGAGCTCCAGGCCATGTGATCTTCTCCCGTGTCACAGAGACTTTGTGTCCGTCCAGATGCTCGATGTCCAGACTAAATCCAATCAGAGCATCCTGCAAAGACAAAGAAAATCAGAATGGGCAACTAGTACGAGTCTTTCATTTTTTTGAAGATTTTCTAACCTGTAGGCTAATGGTGACGTTTGTATACAAGTCATCACCCTTTCGATGGAACTTAGCATGTGGCATTTGTTGCACAACAATCACCAAATCTCCAGGTTCACCGTCTAAATGCGGTTCCCCCTCCGCCACGAAACGCGTCTCCTGTCCGTCGACCATGCCAGGCTCGATTTCAATTTCTAGAGTTCGCTCTTCATTGACCAACTTCACGTTGGGGCACTCATCACAAACGGTCTGCTGAATCATTTGGAAACGACCAGGCCCCATATTTCGGGTTACCATCTCTTGACGACAGTTGCATTTTCTTGTCCCTGCTGCCGGTTTTAGAACGGGCTTATTGCGCACAATCTCGACAAAGTTGCCCGAGTACAACTCCTCCAAAGTGACGTACATGTTCATGACGATGTTCGCCCCACGCGGTGTATCATGATGATGGGAGTCTCCGTTGCCGAAGTGAAATCCAAAGTCACCGAAAAAGCTGGCAAATGGATCAGAATTGTCCATCATTCCATCTTTCTTCAGGCAGTCCTCCCCACATCGATCGTAAGTCTTTCGCTTGTCCGGGTCCGACAACACTTCATATGCTGCGCCCAGGTCCTGAAATTTGGTAGAAGCATCTGGATCGTCCTTATTTTTATCCGGATGTAGTTCTTTGGCAAGTTTTCTGTAAGCTTTCTTTATCTCATTTGTCGACGCTGATTTTTTCACATTTAGAATCCGATAGAAATCACGACCGGCCTGGACACAGAGAGCACAAAACACTATTTGTATAATAATAGTAAATAGTATCACACGCATTTTAGTGAGTTTAATTTATTGACTAATTTAATTTGACTTATTACAACGAGAATTATCTACGAAAAATGTTTACGCTATCAGTTTTATTGGTTCATATTCAAGGATTGGATCGAATCTGTATATGCGTGGTTCGCGGTGATTGGCCGAGATAGCTGTCATATGTGACACGATTCTATTTGTTTTGTTGTTGCAAAATTTGACACATACTTTGAACAGAGTTCTCTTTCGTATTATCTTCAGGTTGTGTAAGTAATGTTTTATAGAGGTTTATATGGAAGTTTTTTGAAAATGCATTTATGAATTAATTATATATATGCATCATATGCAGTCGTGTTGATTTGGTGATATAAACATGTAATTCAAGGGTAAATACCGACCTCAAACCAACATAGAGGAAAACTTACTAACTTATTCTATATCTATTCTCACCATAAGGTTTAGTTTCGCTCTCATTTGGCAGTAAGTACAACCTTAGGCTTGCTCTTGAGCTCAAGAGTCAAGAAATAACATTTGCTCTCCTTTTAATGTGACGTCGCTATGATTTTCTACAATAATGACATACTAATGCATTCATCTACATTGGGTATTCGTTTGACAAAAAAATACTGCTATTACACATGTGTTTGTAAAAGAATGTTGTTTGTATGTTTTGTAAAAGAATGTATGAATAAATGAGAATAATCGCAAAATGTTCTCTCTCGCACTTTTGTATGCCTTCGTGAAATGCAATGGAAAAAGAAACATCTCCAGAAAATATCAAGTCAAATCTCAGCCTTAAGACAACCGCAGTGTAATCATCACCTTAAAGATTTGCGGTTTCATTTTTTCCGTACAGCAGAAATTTCGCACAAATGTCAAACCTATCACTGTGGCTCGGCAAATAGAAAAAAAAACGTAAAGGCAAAAAGAATCCGAAAACGGGGCGCTTGCCTATGCGGTAAATTATCTTCTTTCGCAGTAAAAACGTATAAATCTCATTTCATTTTGATATAGTTTTGCTACAAAATTGACCAATTATTTTTGTAAAAGTTTACTACAACCTTTTAAGGCGTAAATTAATCCCACACGGCGGAATATACAATTTCAATTGCAGAGAGAAAAAAAGAAAAAAAAAAGACAAAAAAAGAAAGGATTTATTCCTCGCCAAATGTGTTATGTTAATAGCGTTTCTTTCAGCTCTACTATTATTAAAGCTTTTTTATTTCAAACAAGACGACCAAACTAAGAGTTCACCAGATTTGTGTAAGCAACAGACCGACAAAATGAGTAATTTCCTAACAAAGTCCAGCGACATCCTGTCGTCGAATGTTATGTGAGTTGAAATACCGGGAGGAGTCCCCAAAGGTGGGGTTAATGAGTCTTTTTGTTTGCTAATGCATGTTCCTGCTCACATTTGCAGTGTCTTTAAATCCGGCGATAATCAGCATTGCTACGAGATAACCGATCAAAATGTTACAATTGTCGGCAGTGCCGGCAGTCACGACCATGGTAGCTCTAAGGTGAAACTGAAAAACATCGTAGACTATAAATGGGAGACAAAAAATTATCCCGGTCACTTGATTGCGGTTCACATCGATGGTAAACACATAGCTTACGTGATAAATGGTAAATAAGATAAGACTATGCCGTGATGCAGTAAATTGATTTGTCTGTTCTTTCATAGTGAATAACAAAATCTCACGAACTGAGGGAATGGTTCGTGTGGTCAATGCAACCACTGGCACGCGAGCACTAATCAAAGGTATGTCTGGTGAGGTGCTGGATCTGCAGTTCGCCCACATCGAAGATGAAAGGATACTGGCATCGATTGATGCGAATTCGTTGTATGTGCACAAGATTGACATGATTGGTGACACGATGGTGTGCAATCTTGTGATCAAAATTGAAGATCCTTTGACGAATTACACACCAAAATATGACAAGATTTCGTGGTGTCCATATGTGGATTGCTCGAGCGATGATGATGAGGACAGTAATCAGTTGATTGTGTGGGCCAGGGGGAGTATCTATCAGTGTTTCAACATCAACACGATCAGTATTAATTATGGGGTAAGTTTGACTGATTGGGATTTTGAAAATTGTTGTCTGTTTGTTAGCTGTGTGACATTGTGGGGATTTTCCGTTTGGTCTATGTATTTAAAGTCGGCGAAATGGTTGAGCTTGCAGAAAGATTAAATTAGTCATGGATATTGAAATTGAACACTTAGTTCTAAATTTTATTTCCAATTTGAAGAGAAGAGTTGCAGATCCTTTGCCAATCAGGTTCTTTCAAACCGACTCTCCACATGCCTTGGCAAAAGTAGAAAAACTATCCGTCTAAACCAGAAAAAGGAGGAACACAAGTACAAAAAGATAGTGTACATTCTGTGTCTTCGGGTAGATGAATGGTCCAGTCTTCCTGGACAACGATTGACGAAGAAGTTGTTATCGCAAACTTACCCTCTCCCAATACATGAACGGTTAATTTTCTAATTCAATGCCTAGGCAATTAGCTTAACGATGACTTCCTACGCATTGTTTTCATTTTCAATCGTAAATCATTTTGGTCTACAGCAAAATGGTCACGAAATAAGACTAAAGTGACGGCAATCTGATGACCTTAACCATGAAATTATGAGTAACAATTGAAATGTCGCACTTTAATTGCGAATTGCTGTGCACTTTGTCGTGCTTCGTTATATCTAAAGATCCCTTTGCGGTGAAAAATTTCAAAGCTATCTGTACTTTTTCTCCTGCAATTCATTGTATTGTAAATAACATTTTAACTCAAAGCCTGCAGTACCAGGCAAACAAAAAGTTATTTACCTCGTAGGACAGAATGTATTCGTGACTGTTATTTGTAAATTCTCATGTGCTAATCTTAACTAATTCCTTACGTACAGCAGATTGGCAAATTCTGCCCGCCTGACATTGCAACAGGTTACTTGAAATTCTACGAACCGAGTTTGGTTATCACCTGGGTTACGTTATCACCAGACGGTACAACCCTTGGAGTGGGCGGAGAAGATGGTATTATTAGATTCTATCAGGTAAGGTCTTTCATTTTTCGATTTTCAAATTATCTGAGACCATATTTGGTGTAGGTATATTTCCATGAGAAGGAGCCCAGATGTCTGCATCAGTGGAAACCACATGGGGGACGACCGGTGTCGTCATTCTTCTTTTTGGATAACCTAACTAAAACGTCGGCAGAGTATGAAAGCCTTTAAATATGTTGTTAAATGTTAACTATGTTGACGATTTGTTTACCATCCTTTTAGCTCCTACTGGAAATACGCGTTAACTGGTGCAGACGACAACACGGAATTCAAAATCTGGGACTGTGGCACTTGGGAGTGCTTGCAGACGATTTCGCTGAAGACGAGCGAGGACAAAAGGTTGAAATTCATCGCCGAAATAGACAGAACATCGTCGTACTTGGTTATATCGAATTTAGAAACACGTGTCATGTATGTCCTTCAAATCATAACCTCACCCGATGGCGCGCCTCTGCTTGATCATTCCATGAATACATCAGCGTCGGGTGCACTTTCACACAACGCCAATAACGCCCTGAATTCCTCGGACATAGACCAAGTGAAAAAGAAGCCAGTGGGGGTCTACGTGAAGAGCGTCTCAGAGTTCCCACTGTCCTCGCCCATTCTGAGTTTTTCCATTGTTGACGCTGCAGTGCGCCGCTACAAATGTGCAAATGACAATTATTTAGTGGACGACATGGATGACTATGAGGAGGAGACGAATTCAATTTATTGTGTTGTTGTGCGGATGTTTATCGTTCAACCGAAGAGCGTGCAAGAGTGTCACATTCTCTATCAGCCCACAGTTGACGAGAATACCGAAGTTAAGAGTAGCATCTCAAACGACAGTAGTACAAAGGAGTTCATAGAGAACGTGAGCGACAGATCAAACGACAAGGACATGGAAAACACCAGCACTCAGGGAATATCTGCAACTGAGAAAAGTCCGCTGGAGGCCCTGTTCGAGCGAGTGTCGAATGCACAATCACAAGTTGTTGACAAGACTGACTCACCCAATCCATCACCCCAGATGTCCACCACCAGCAGCCACAAGAGCTTCACCCAGGTCAACTTGATGACACCGGACGCGTTCAGTTCATCAACCGGTAAGTCCTCACCAGCATAGTTACGAGTACTTCGTTTTCTTTGTTGTTCGTTTCCGAATGAAATGCTTTGTTTAAGTTAGCCCCTTTTGGTTTATGATTTCCTTTCTCCCACTTCAAATTTGAGTCTCACCCATTTTTCTTATCGTAACTTGCAATCCCATTGATTTTGAATTGCAGGAAAGAAAAGTCCTGAAATCGTGAGCTCTGAGGTTCTTAATACAATTCTTATGTTAGCCAGTGTGACAGGATCGAATGCTTCGGCGAATAAACCTGATAACAGGAATTTATTGAATTTAGTAAATAACAAAATTATAGAAGATCAGGAGCAACAGAAAATTAAGCAGTCTATGGAAACACAGAAGAAGTTCATGGGTAAGTGTGATTTTGTGGTTGGTTTTACTTCACTTTTATTTTTTTCGAAGTTTTTTTTTCTCGTTTGCGCCTGTCTTGCTGTGACTGTGATTAGAATTATGTTGTATGTTAATTTTTTTCTTTTGTGTTCACTACTTAATCAATTACTCATATCAATGGATTCAATTGATGTACTGAATCATAGCGGAAATCAATGTTTCTCAATTGGAATGTTTGAGTAAAGTTCCACTTTGTTTGGTTGTATTTTTTTTAATTTTTGCCACTGACGCCTTGTTTTCATAATCAGTATCTCGTTACAGTTTTATTGAGCATGTGTATAATGTATTTTCCGCATGCTGCAGGTTTTCTTTAACTATAGCAAACCACACAGAACACCGCAGAACGTTGAGCGACGTCTTCTGGGCCTGTAAGATTGTGCTCTTTCGGGACTGTCGGTTCTAGAGTATAGAAGTGTCTTTGCTGAGCTAATGTCATAAGAAAAAGCTTATATAATCTCTAAAAATATATTTGCAACCCCACCCTGAGAGAAAGTCCCCTAACCCCCTGATCTAAGACAGTAGGGGCACAATCTGCTTCAGACTAGTCAGCTCAGTACACTTTCCTCGGCTCTGCCCAGCCACCGCAGGGACCCGTGACCTCCTTTTCCATTAGAATGTAGCTTCTGGCCAAGCAGTCACTATCGGTCAATTTCTCTTAACACCTGGGTGTTGTACCCGCCATCGCACCAAATGGTCTTTGGTTCCTTCAGTATTTCTCATTATAGTGTTAGGAATGTGATTTTGAATCACATGATTCACAAAACCAGCCACACGATCTGGTAAAGAACTGGACGTATAGTTCGGTGTGGTTGACACGCCATCAAAGCATATGAATTCAAAAATTAGAAGCAAGGTCTAAGGTATGAACGGGAGCGGTTAATGCCTCAGAACTGGTACGATGGTGTCCGAATTCGAAGAAAGTCTTAAAATAAGTGTTGATAAATGCGATGATCCTAATTGCAATTGTGCAGATAATAATTCTTTGCAGACCGAAGCTCTGGAGTTGAAACAAATGTGAATAACCAAACACATTCACATACCTAAATATAATAAATAACACTAAGTAATACATAATAAGAATACATTTAATTTCGGATGCTTGTCAGCATATTTAAAGAATTTCCATCTACATGAAGCGACTCAATTGCTTAGAATCACTTAGTTAGAAAAAAATTGCAACTAAGCACTAGGTTGATTAACTGTAAATGTGCTAGGAAAATATATATATATGTATCTGTATCTTCGCGTATTACTTCGCGTGTAAACGCTTTTGTTAGAACAACCTCGTTGCTGCCATACTACCTCGTTCATTGCAAAAGTTGCGATAGGTAAAATTAATCCTGGCTAGGCCAGCAATATAAAATGTACAATAGCTTAACCTCAAATATAATCCAACTTGACCTTCTCAAACAATAAATTTAATTCGTCACTTGTTTGTTATCTATCTATATATTTTCCGCTTCATTTCGAAAAGAACACTTTATACAAAACAAGCAATCAAAAAGTAGTAAATTCCCGGGCGATTTTATTGATTTCCAATTCAAGCATTAAATTCTCTAATGTCGCTGCATGTCATTTCTAACAAATCCATATGCCAACACTTTTTTATGTACTGTTTGCAAAATAACAGGGCTTTCAATCATTACAAAATAAAACCGGTATGCTTTGCCTTTGTTCAGTAAGCCAAGTAAACGAAGCTTCAATGATAACATATTCTCTAATAATCAGCTAATCGAAATGTTTGCAAACTTTTTCAACTTTTCAAACTGCAACAAACTCAATTTGTGGGAAAACGGAAGTTTGCTAAAATAACAAGAAAAACACAGCTTTTCATTTTTGTAGATTTTGATTTAAAGGCAATACTAAAGTAAACCCTATTCTAGCAATCGAAAACAATTCTAATCGCAATACTGTAGAAAATCTCACAAGTGGCAACTCCAGTCCCAGCCGTGAAGTGCAAGAGATAATGTCCCTTCAGGACTTTGATTGTCGAAAGAGCTCATTTAGTGGTGACGAAATAGACCAGGGCAAACAAGAAAACGGTCCAACAAACAATTCCCTCAACAAACTGCCAGAGAAACAATCAGGTAAGCATGTTGAGTTATTTCTTAGGTGAACATACTGATACATGTAAAATGATTGTAGACGTTGAAAAGAAACCGCCGCCGCCAACAACCACGAACTGGCCGAAGGTGCCAGACGTGCGCACAGTCACTAAGCATTCAACGGAGTTACAGAATTCGGAGAACCTCATCACTCAGCCAGGCAACGAAATGAGCGAGATGAACATGAAAATGAGTCAAATCTTAGGTAAGTTATTTCCAGAATTCACTCTTGACAATAACCAAATGATTTATGTTCCCGCCATAGATTTGGTTCAGAAGCAATCCCATCAAATCAACGCACTGCAGAGTGAAATCAACGAAATGAAAGCATACAATTCCTACAAGGACATGAAAGACTTCTCATTCAAGGTGGAAATTCAATTATCTAAACTTCTGGAGCAGTACTTAAAGCGATACGAGAATGAGCACAAAAAGAAACTCAGTGCCTTCCTCGCAGGAAAGTATGCTAAACCCCCACACACTATTTGTCTGCACAGAAAAGAAAAATACCGCTTTAATTCTTTGTAGAGAACAACAAAATCGTGAGCTTAGAGACACCATTGTTCAGGTCGTTAATCAATTCCCATTCAGTCGGCTAACAGAAGTCATTCCGAAGGTTATTTCCATTGAGATCCAACGGCAAGTTATGCCAATGTTGGCGGCAAATATTGACGTCCTCCAGCAGCAAATCCAGAGGGATGTGTCGAACAAACTGTCGAGCTTCGACATCATGCTGAAAGAAAACATCGCACATGTGTGTAAAAGTAAAGTAAGTTTTGTGCATTTCCGACGTAAGGACATCGCTTGAAAAAGATTTCTTTTGCAGAACATAATCGATGCATTTGGAAAATCCGTATTGGTTGGAGTTCAGGGGAGCCTACAGGCAGCATTTATTGAATCTATGTCAAGCACATTGATCCCAGCCTACGAGAAATCATCACAGAATATGTTTAAGCAGCTGCATGAAGCGTTCTCGGTTGGAATCAAAGAATGTACGCATGTCTATATGAAAATGAAAGCTTCTTATTAAAGATTGCTGTTACTTTCTTTACAGTTATGGAGCAGTTTGACAATTATCTGTCGCACCTGCAGCCGATGCAAGACTCAACCGAGGAGATCCTCAACAAATTCTCAGGATTTAGACAGCATTTGGACTCAATTTTAATCAAACATCGAAATACAGTTCAAGAATCCATGCTGGACACGAAGAAAGACATAAAGCACATGGAACTGGCTCTGATGCGGCAGATGACTGAGGTCGTTCGAGCTGAAGTAAGTGCTTTCATGCGTGTATGACCGTCTTTTGCTGACTTCTCCGACTGTGTTTTTAGGTACGAAAAGGATTTGAAAATCAAACAGCTGCTCTCCGTTCTCAAACAACAACACCTGCCCCCTCGATATACGACATCAAAGATCAAATCAAGCATCTTCTCAGCACTGGCCAGATAAACAAAGCTTTCCATCAAGCCTTGCTTGCCAACGATCTATCTCTTGTCGAGTTCACTCTCCAGAGGGCTGATCATACAGCAGTATTCAATCCCTGCTGCCTGGAGCAAAAAGTTTTATTATCCCTCATACAGCAAATCTCAGCCGACATGAGCAATCACAATGAAGTCAAGCAGAAGTGAGTATACACGTGGACCAAGGTCTAAAAAGAACCCAATCATGTAATTTATTTTGCAGTTATTTGGCCGATGCAATTTTGAGTATAAATCCAAACGACCCCATCACCCGTGAACATGCGCCTAAGGTAATGCAGGAACTTTATCGCAATTGCCAGGCATTCCTGCACACCCAAACCAAGAATCCGCAGTGCAGCAATGTGCGCATGCTCATGAAGGCGATCCAAGGACTGAGCGTTGAAAAATACTGTTAGCAGGACATTTAGCAAACCCAACACAGTTGAAAAAGAAGAAACATTTTCTTTATTTTGAGTGGTTTTATTGTTGAGTACGACAAGAAAGCTGTTTCCATAGAATTCGCAAAATTCGCGTTTTAAGTTTTACATTTGTTTTTCACTTTTTAAATTTGCTCCGTACGCCATGACAAAGTATCGTTTTCTGTTCAGTTAATGTTTTTTTTTTTGCTTTTATTTGTCGAATTAAAGTTTGAGTATCCCTTTTTTATTCGTTTGAACATAAAATGTGTCGCCTGCAGAGAAGTAAGAGGAACAATTTTTTTTAAGTTTGTGTCGTGCAAAATAAAACAAGGAAAAATCAAGAAAAAGAATAAGTTGCAAATGACGGTTTTATATTTAAGCTATTTTAAGCGACAGGAAAAAAAGTTAAACTTTATAAAATGTAAGAAACAAAACGACATATATAAAAAAAAAGAAAATGAAACAAATGTCATGTCTTTTAGCTTACATGTTTTCAAGTTTATTTTAGTGGTAGGCTCGAAGTATATCTGCCAAAGGTTCGTGGAGTTCACGTGCTGCAAAATGTAGCCGCAGACTTTGACTTCTTAGACTAAAATTACACGCAACACAAGTGGTTGTTGAAGTTGTCAGAGTCTTTCTGGATTTACTGGTCCTGTGGACTGTATGACAACTTAAGTAATATTTTTTTCCTAGTTACTCTTTATCAAGGTTTTACGAGACAGGCAACGTAATCTAATGAATTTGTCTTTTATGGCCTATACGTTTCAGAACTCACTCAATCAGCAGGTCTTTGCAATCATCCTCTTTTCGCTATATCGTTAGCCCATTTGTTTAGGTACTTAGCTGACTTTCAACTTGTGTGGAGCTTTTTATGTCAATTGCCTTTCATAACGAGTAAAGAACTTTATTCTGCACTAAAAAAACTGAGGCACAAGCCCACCCCAGACTGAAGAGCCAAAGGATTAAGAAAACCACATGGAAAAACTTTTGATTTGTAACGAAATGTATATATTTGACATATTCTCTTTATCAAAATGATACATCGGGATGCATTTTATGAAACTCTACTACAATTCAGAAGACCTATTGCGCTGAATCCAAGCTTTAATGATTTTACTTTCAATACCCCTACTTCAACTTAGCACAGCACAGAAAATGAGTAGGGAGTAAAAATGCGCTTTACATGTCCCTTCAAAACGCACCTCACTTTTTTTCTTCTATACACGATCTTGCATCACAAATTCTGTGCAAGCTAAAGGAAGGTTGTTAAAGGTAAAATCATTAAAAAACTTATAAAAACGTTTTTTCGGCGTGTTCACAATCATAGCAGATTTTCAGCACCACCGAAAATAAACAAATAAAAAAAAACAAAGTATAACAGAATTAAACATTTTAAATGTATACACAGTCATTCGTCTGAACGCGTTAGTCTAAGTGGTCCAATAAGAGGAAACTTTCCTTAAGGCAATAACATCCACAACCTGATGCGCAAACATCATGTTTCTGCAAAAAGAAAAAAACAATATTTTCTTGTCAGAAGACAATATTGAAATGCACGTCACATAAAATCTACCTCAAACCACTGCTTCATATGCTCCACATGACCGCCGTGGCCACATGCCAAGCAGGCATTTGCAGCTCCCTTTACTGGCAGTCGGCAGAGGGTGCAGTATAAGACCAGCTTTTGGCAAGTTCCACAAGCTGCAGTTCGTTTTGTCATGTTGCAACCTGAACACTCAGTTGCAAAGTCAACGTCATGAGCAGGTGGCTTCTGGTACATTGTATGCTTCAGAATCTGAAAAAAAAAATGTTCTCACAAAAATCTAAAATCGGCCTTGATTCGTCTTACAAGGGATCTCTCGGTAAGAAGTTGCCAAGCGAAAAGAACATCACCATACACTTTCTTCAGACTGTCAAACATTGGCATTTTCGATTTGCGCAGCAGTGAGCACGAATAGTTCTCCGAGTTGATCACATTGGAGTCAACACAACCCACCGGGTCGGACCATGAGTTGCTGCGTAACTGCTTGGGCAGCACACGCATTCTATTCGTGGATAGCGACTGCTTATCTATGGGGACTACGGTGTGATATGGAGATCCAGTTGGAGACAGGTTGATTTTGCATCCATACAAGGGCGGCTCAGACTCCGGAGCACACTTGTGAAAAACGCAGCATAGCATCACGGCGGTCTGCAGATCTCCCTTGGCCGCATAGTGTGTTATTAGAGACTCCAGGAGCAACTTCTTGAATGGATCCTGAAGAAACAACATCTCACAATTAACTTCATCAGGGATGTTTGGGGTGGCAATCATTTCGGCAAGTTTCCAGATGGGGGTCAAGTCCTGCCGGCCGTGGTTCTCCGCAACCTGTTTGTTGTGTTGGCAGGAGCTTATCACATCGGTCTTGCTTAACTTGTACTCTTGCGCCATTTCTTTACTGATGTTGAGTAGTTTGCGGGCGTCGTATATGTACACCACAGCGTTGGTCGTGGCCTTTTGCAGGCTCCGATTCTTAGATGATTTTGCCAGTCTTTCTTTCAGATAGAACGACGCATTGCTATCTCGTTGTCTGTAAAGAACTGGCTGTGTTCCCAACAAGCAACCACCACTAATAGCGGAGAAGGTGCGTGGCGTCACGTTTTGGTTGCGAAGTGTGAGTCTTTTCGTGTTGATTGTTTGTGCGAAAGTTACTAGAAGGCCGGTTGGGTTAAATTTAGCCCCGGAAGTGCGAGGGAACGGAATGCACGCATCGTGAAGTGCGCCACTTAGAGCGCCTTCCAGCCGTGGGGACTGCAGACGCATTTGATTTTTGTCACTACCTCCAACGGACTGCAAGTTAAGTTGACATGAGGTAAACAGGGTTAATTATACAGTGAATTTACCTTTTTCAGTGCAGTGACCAAAGCACGAACACACTGCTCCAGGCAAGTTCGTGACTTTTTCACTCTTTGTAGCGCATTAGTCTTCAGCACCTTCAGCAGGTATAACGACAGCTGATCGGAAACTGTTGTACCCTGACAGAACTGGAACTCCGGAGGTATATTCGGGCCTGGATATTCCATGGGGAAGTTGACCTACGAAATATTCATTTAAGACCGAGCTAGACAAAAACATTGGCTTCATACTCTCAAGATGACTATTTGTCCAGCGGCTGATACTTTAAATATCGCATAGCGCTTAATGGCGTCTAGAACGTCAACTTCCACCTGCGGAATGTTCGTATTGAATAAGGAGAACTCGTGATGGAGGGAACAGGTTGGTTGATCGGTCAGTGATCGTGCGATTGAATCACTCTTGACCGGTGAGCGGGCAATCTGCAAGGCGTCCATAGCCTCAACCAACGACAAGGATGAAAGACAAACACCCTCTTCTTCGACATCTGAAGAAATTGGTTCGCAGAGCTTTAACAGGGTGTCGTCAATCTTCCACAAACGAAGTGTTCTATCACGCGACCAAGTTACCAGTTCCTGGTTTTGAAAATAAAATCAGACTGCTTTTGACAATATTAGGAAAATTTTAAGAACTTACGACTTCAGAATCGTTTTTGTGATTCTTCCTCCAATCGAAGTCCAAGATGACGTCTGTATGACCAACGAATGAGCAAACGGGATCGGTCTGCTTGCTGTTACTCCACAGCAACAGACTGTTCTCCCCTCGTCCAAGGTTGGGTACTATGATGCTGACCAGTCCATTACCTACAGGCTGGTCGATTGGTTGTTAGAAGATTCTACAAAAGAAACTAAGTAATGGTCTTACTGTGTAACGAGCCCTCCAGACGGGCGACGAAGTTGTTATGATTTTCTCAGCCCTCCTGGGGTTATTCACATCGAAATATTTCACAGTTCCATCTTGACTGGCCGTGGCCAAACATGTTTCTCTCATATGACTCCAATTGATCCCATGAACCCTAAATACAACATATGTCCCTTTAAATGTCTTTGAGAAAGCAATATGAATACCTGTTCAAGTGTGCGGTGATGTAGTGGGTTGGACAGGTCCCTTTTCGAATGTCCCAAATTCTTAAGTCTCCATCATGAGCAGCGGCAAGTAGATTACCTGAAACTCGATTAAATCCCACTTGCGTTGCACCAGCTAAATATATGAAAATCTTGAATTATTGACTGTTGGCACGTAAGTTCCACTAAACATACACATGCAGACAGCACTTAGTGATAAATGCGGTTTTCGAGCATCTCGTAGATCCCAGATATGCGAAAATGTGTCAATAGAACAACTAACTAGCAAATTTGGGTTCTTCGAATGCCAATCAATGTCGGTTACCATTCGTGTGTGTCCACGTAGGGAGTGGATAAGTTGTGGTTCAGCAGATCCCCATGTGACGACTTCGATAAGTTGACTTGTCTAAGAAAGATAAAGAGCTCTTAGCCAGTTTCCGTTTGTCAAATGTAGTCCTACTCACCGCAATGGCACAATACTCCTTCCGGTTTGGACAAATAGCGAATTCCGCCGATGACACTTCATACTTGGAATGTCTGTTGTACTTTCGCAAAGTACCATCGTCCTGTCCTAAACGTTGCAGTGCTAAGTAGGGCCTACAAGACAACATATGTATTTAATTAATGCCGAATAATTTATATGCTCCGAATTACCTTCCAGCTAATAACACCCATTCCCCGGTGTAGTCCACGGACATAGCCGTGGCCGTGGAATCGCGATGCTCATAAACTTTACTGCTCTGCCGAATGATGAAGGACTGCTCGTGCATGGTGTCCGATAGAGGCATTTTCCCAAACCACTTGATTATGAACTAATAATTAAGCGAAGTGAATTAATTAAGCGTTCATTAAATCCTTATCACTTGTTACTGTTAACGCGACAAAAAACCGAATTGATAACACCGCATCGTGTCTAAACAAAATCAGCTGTGAAATCTGGATGATGGGAGCTGTCAAAACAAAGACTTTAGTATAGTGTTTTGTTAGATAGTGTAAATGTACGCGCCTAGATATATGCTTGGGAAATTTACAGCATTGGAGATAATTTGAAGTTAGACGTTAAAAGATGTGAGAAGTAGTTTCCTTTTGGAGAAGGATTGAAGTCTACATCCGGATAGTTGTTGAATGCGGGAAAAAAAATGTAAATAAGCCAGAGAAATACTATTCGTGTGATAAGGTAGTTGATTGGAGATATTAGAGAATTATAGGATATAAGGTACATATTACGAATTAACAGTACAGGTTTAAAGATTTACGCTTAGTTCCACCGCTACGCCGAGAATGGCATCCGGTTTCCTTATCACAGGATCATACACATCGCACATTATAGTTCAGACAACTGTCAATTTAATTTTTGAAATTACATTGAATGTAGGTCACTGTCTGGTAGTACAATGGACCAGTCCGTCTGAGCGCTAAAGTGCAGTGTTTCTCAACCTCAAAAAAAGCGCTATTAAATTCCATATAAGGCAACTATCTGTCATGTTTGAACACTTTTTCATTCAAACTAAATTGTTATGCAGGAAATAGAATTGTGTTTTGAATGCAAATGTCTATTTTATTTAAATAATAACGAACTTTGATCACAAAAAAACAATGATTTTATTCAAAGTAAAATATAAGCATTGAAGTTACTGGTTTAACATTTTTCGACTTTGATTGTGATCAACCGTAATCTTGAATCCTTGAAAAATGCTCCGATCCACCTTGTTTTACATTACTTCTTATATCCTTCCTGTTAATTGCAACTTACAAATTATGTACGTTGAGCTTCAGGTGCGAATCATGTTTACTTTCATTAATATAGACACTCTCCTTAAACAATGTGTAGAAGCTGTCGCTTTCAATAGCACCTTTACTTAGGTTAACCATCGGTTAATAATTTTCGAGGATGTTAACGTCTGGAATACCTATTGAGGTTCTCCTGCCACTAACGAAAGGGGTTGAGCTATTGAAGAATCTCTACTAAGTTCTTCTAAGTGACAGCTCACTTATCCATCTTTTAAAGCATTACATCCTCACACAAGTACATACATATATACTGGTCCCCCATATCTTCCTATCTATATATGGTCGTTTGAGTACAGTCAAAACACAAAATAGTTAACACATGCTGACAGTCAGATTCAGATAAAAGTCTCATCAACTGTACTGCAAAATGCTGGAATGAAAAACTCCAGTAGAAAAAAAGTGGGGAGGAAAAATTACTCACTCATTGATGGCATTTGGAGGAGAAGATTCAACGACGAACTTTATAGACTGTAGGGCGGCATGCGCCAGGTCAAGCGTCTTCTGGTCTGTTTGATACACCTACATTCCAAGATCGTTGCACACAAAATTGAAGTAGGAATTGAGGCACGCTGTCCCCAGCAGTTCCCTGCCCCTCTGGTCACAGATAAGACTTGGGATAGGTGAAAGATTGCTGCTTAGATCTTTGTTTGAAGCTGATGAAACATTGAATGCACCCAACCCTGCTCCTAGGCCCTTCCCTCCCTCCGGGATTTTCGGTGGGGAATATTAAGACTTATGCAAAGTTAGGTATATATTGGTATTATCAAAGAGTCTCAGAGGTTTGGAACATTTTTGAAATATAATTTCCGTATTTATTTTATCTATGCATTTTTTCCATTTTTCGGAAAGCTTTATAACTGCATCCGAGACAACACACCTTACATATTTTCATACATATTTCGAATTGCTGATAAAACTCAAAAAGTCAAAAGTCTTCTAGGTCGCCTCCGCTTGTGAGAAAACAATGACAGATACAATACGAGAAGTTGCTGA
Source organism: Eristalinus sepulchralis (assembly GCA_944738645.1). Taxonomy (NCBI): domain Eukaryota; kingdom Metazoa; phylum Arthropoda; class Insecta; order Diptera; family Syrphidae; genus Eristalinus; species Eristalinus sepulchralis. Next base: position 43,791,441 of record OX122883.1, read on the forward strand.
AGAAGTTAGTCCCTCGTCCCTTGTGAACTGTAGTCTCCCTCAATTATTTTTCATAATTCCATCGATGTAGAACTTCTTCTTCTGAATTGACTATATCGGTTATATATAATATATGTACAATTCACTTCCAGTCGCATCAAACACTCAATATAACCTCGTTTACCTTCAATCGAGACTTTAAAGTTGTTTGTTGGCTGTGATGGCTTGCGTTCGATGTTTTCGTCTTAAAGTCATTTTTCATTACCCGTGACGAGACATTCAAAAATGGTTGCATTTTGTTATGTTAATTATTGTTCAATTAAGTTATTGAGAAACATGCATCCAATATCGAGCTCCTTTAGGTGGCATGTTCGTTTTAGATTATTCCAAGCAACCATGCGAGTGTTTAGTACCTCCGCTATCTCCTGACAGTTTCCGTACTGATCTATCCTATCAGTTGCAGAATTTCTTGGACTTTTTCAGTGGCAGGCTACGATTAGAGATTTGTCCTTCAAAAAGTTCGGAAACTCAAACGTACTTTTGAATGCCAGCAATCCTCGCCAGTTACAGCTTCTTGTATGGAAACGACTGGTGGCGACACATTTGCTTCGTTTTATAGTTAATTCATTCCAGCAGAACAAATTAACAGACTTCCGATTCGCAAATGCACAAACAATGCATTCACACAAACTTTCTATCAGATATTAACACTCCCTTCTTCATCTCTGCCATCTTTAAGATATTCGTCGTTTTGCATTAAAAAATGTCTGGCGAGTGCGCAGCTATAATGTCGTTAAGGTCGAACTATGGACCTTTGTCTGTTATCGATGTGGCCGCCGTCGTGGAGTAGTTGATAGGAGTCGACTTACATATACACGAAAAAGGTTTCAGGTTTGGTTCCTGAACACTCCTCGCGTTTTTTTTCAATACGAGCTTGCGAGAATAGTCGGAGAATAATAATTAACAATGGAAAGAGAAAATTTTCAAATTTCGCCGTTCAAAATCGCAAAAAAAAATTGCGGGTCATCTCTTCTCGTAAAAGAACAATACGACACCAATCGTCTTGAGGGGGTGACGGCCCGGTCGCTTGTGCTATCCAATTTATTTGTTTTGTAGTCTGTTGTCAGATATGTTTTTGCTTCATGTAAACAAGCTTTCTTACCACAGTGAGGATCAGCAAGTCGCAAAAGTAAAAATATTTTTTGTTTTGTCTTACGCTCCGTATTATAAAAAAGGTTATTCTCTTAGTCTCTTTAACGACTTTAACACAACGCTATGACCATATAAACAATACGAATCTTCTATTTCGACAAGCTATAATATTTGCTCTTTTTCGACTTCTCATATTTGGCTTGCCAGTTTCATTGCGTAGGAAACATCACAGAAAATGCTGGTTACAGAGCATTTACGCTGTGAATATCATAAACTTCATATCTCTTATGTGATTATCTGTGCCGAGGTATGCGCATGCCACATGACACCCGGTGAACATAATCTTGTGTTGTACAACCCCACGAAGTTCGAAACTGTTAAAAACAACGCCGCAATGAGAACACTTTGTTTGTTTAAGCGTACACCCACCCATTTTCTACCATAGAGCACCCATTAAGGAGAACCGCCAAAATTTGCAAATGCCCTCTGGGAGAATGAAACGACTTGAAAGTAAAAGGTAAACTGCAAGACATGACAGTCCGACAGATTTTTGCGTCAATCAACGTCACCACAGCTTACACATTGCACAGGCATTAAGTCGGCTAAAGAAACTCAAAGTAATATTGTCTCATCCGATATCATCAGCGCCCATCCACGCAATTAAAATGTCCTGGCGTTGTTGTGGAGCCGCTACTACCCTTAACCTCTTTATCGGCGTATCCACCGCTCCAATTGGTAGAGGCACACTTTCAATCACAACTCCTCGGTCCGCCACCGTTCCGCGCGGCACAGAACCATTTCCCCCATACACACATCGCCCAGCATCCCTGGGTGAGGCGCAAACGCAGGATACGAGCAGGCACATCTTTTTTCCATTTCTCGTTTCGACAGTTTGCGTTTTCTCTCTCGTGTGTCAAAACAAAATTCCGATGCCTTCTGCACGGAGGGTGCCTGTCGGTTGGTTCAGTGCGTTTTTGTTGTTAATTCCTGTGACACTCGCTGCTTTAATTGTTGTTTAACAAAAGAAGAAATAAAAAACTGTGCGCCTGTGTGTGCGCGGCTGTGCGGATGATATTCGAGAAAACAGATATGTTTCGGTAATTGCTGAAAATTTGTTGTTCTCAAGTTAAATTTGGGTCTGATTTGAGTTGACTTTGAGCAAAGAAGAAACTAAAGAGGCAAGGACTCCCCAGGTTCCGCGGAGATGAATTATGAGTAAGTCATACAATCTGTGTGCGCACACACATTTAACAGACCTGGAGCCGTGTAATTTATCGAAATCAGATTTGTCTGGGGCTAAGGGGGTAGGTCTTCCGCTTGCCTTTCTTCGGGGCTCTTCGTTTTTTCTTCGCCCTGAGAATAGAACTTGTCTTGATTGCATTCGAAGGGTTGTTCATCTTGCGGCCGCACAATGGTTCAGTTGCCAATATGCAAAGTTCAATAAATTATCGCTAGTGTGGTGGTGGGTTAAAAATAGAACGGGAGGTGGTTGCAGCAATGTGCAGGCCCTTGAACACTTGTGTTTGGTGAAGTTGTTAAACTGTGCCTGCTGGCTTCAAGGAGTCTTTAAAACAAAGCAACTGTTAGGTGACAATAGATGCGTCTCTGGAGGTTGAAACGTGCTGTCCACCCGATAGTTTCTTTCACGTTTAGTAAAATTGCTTTATTTCCTGCTGAAAGAAAGATTAATGCTGCTGGGGAAAAAATACGAAAGGAGGTCAAAATTGTTAAGTTCTCGTTGGAGCAATTACTTAGTTGTTCATTGGAAGGTACGGTTGATTTTATACTGTTGACCTCATTTGTGCTAAATGTTAGTTGGAAAGTAGTAACCAAATTTGAAAAACTACCTGAAAGGAGTTTGGGCAAGTGGCCAAATCTATGTACGACAATGTAGGGAAAACATATTGAATTATATTTCTTAGTAGCCTCGGTGCACAGCTTTTAGTCTTGTGAGTTTCAGAAGTAATAGAGTTCGTTGTCCTTTTTGGTAAACTAAAATATGTCATTGAGAGCCTGGTTCCTTTTGAAACATTGGTTGTTCAGGTTCTTTGATGAAGCTTACTAAAGGTACATTGGCATCGATGGTAGTCAGTGTGTAGCCGATAGAAACAAAATGACGGCATAAGATTCAGAATTCTAAATGAAGTTTACCCGCGGTGCTATTAGATTGAATGATTAATGTCAATGGTATAGCCTTATCCAAAAAATCTCATTGGATTGCTGAATATTAACAGCGAAATTTTTTTAACTTAAAACAGATAAAATGTTTCTTACTTTCGAACGATTGCTTACTTGTTCTTTGGTTTGCGGGATAATATTACACCAAACTGATGTGTGCAAAGAAGGCTAATGGAGGACAAGACACAACCGCGAACTCTATGTGATGTACCAAAATCTAAATGTAGTTCGAAAGGCAAAAATCCATCGACTAGAGTGACTCGGTCACATCGAGCAAATGGATAACAACGCTCTAGCTAAGAGGGTCTTCGAATCCCAGCCTCCAGTTTCGAGAAGGAAATGAAGGTCGAACCTTCGTGATAGAGACCAAGTGATTGTGAACTATGGAGAATTTAGTCTTGACAACTAGAAACAACATGACCGGGACCGTCAAAAATGGATGGCAGCTATAGTTCAGGCTAAGACTATTGATGGGTCGCAGGCCTGATACATACACACACATCAGACCAATGTCAGCACCAGTAGGTTCAAAGTTATGGCAAAAAAAAACCGTGTCTCTTTGTTATTTAATTGACTTGCCTCTGGGAAAAATGTAAAACGAGACATAAATGATTGACATGAAACCCACGGGTCATTCACGTATTAGTCGACGTACCTTTTCCCGGTGGCGTATACTTGACATTTTCATATTACCACATTGTGCGTACCGTACCTTCAAATGTGAATAGGATAATGGTGGAAAGTAATGATTTGTACAATTCTGTTCGTTAAACCTCCACCTTTGAAAATGAGCATTTCGATTTTCCAACACGTTACTTTACCATTTTGATAAATTTATTAATTTCAACATTTTCAATAAGCTCAACTGCATTCCTTTTTGGATGTTGAAAAATTATTAAGGGTAATAACTGATTCATTGTCTGAACCAGTGACCAAAGAAGTCGACACACCAAATACAATATATCTTTATTCCGAAGTGGTTACTGGAGACTGCAAGGTCTCTGCAATATTTATGAATATGTCTAAATTCTCCAGATTTATCGAAATGTTGTAGATTGAACTAAGGAAAAACAAATCCACAGCGAAAAATCGAAAAAGGAAAAGGACTAAGGAGCCTTTCACAATTTTCCCCAATAAACATATTTCAGAAATGCAGCAGTGTTGGTATAACAAACGTTTTGTTGATTTTTAATTAATTGCATTAAACTTCTAAGAGATTTCTATAAAAAAGAATAATATCGATTATTTACTTTTTCTTTTTGAAAACAAATTTCCTTTGGGAGTTTTCAAAACGAAAACAAGATCCAGTGACGGTGTTCTTGATTAAAAAACTCACAAACAGAAGAGAGTTGTGTGCTAACGAAAAATTAAAGTTAAGCTTACTGCGAACGTGTGTTTTTGAAAATATCAAAAAAACGGAAAAAAAAATTAACCAGAATGCCAAAAGATGGACCTTGAATTATCTTATTGTTTTAATTCAGGACATCCCGGTACAGCTCTTCACATTATAGTTTTCTACTGCGTTTTAAACTTTCGTGTGCAAAATATTGTACCACATTTTAAAAAAGTACTTTTAATTTTTAATTCGTTTTCCTTTTTTTTCTCCGCGAATTCAATATTCTTTTGGCGAATTGTCAAATTGAATTCTCGACCCACCTTGATCCGGTCACGATTCACACATCCACAAACCAAAAAAAAAAATCGGAATTGTGTGTATAATATTTATATATTTGTATGTATTTCGGCACTTCGTTTATAATAAAATAATATTATCTCTGAATAAGTACCGAAATACAGTAGTTCATTGTTTCGTCCATTTAATCTTTAGTGAAGGAATATTTTACTACGGGGTAGTATTTATATATTACTAACCTAGTAAATATAAATCCCAAGAGAGAGAGGTAGAGAGAGAGAGGGAAGTTTTGAGTAGAGCTATTCTACACTCAGTCGGGCGTTTTGATTTCCAGTACTCCCTTGTGTACTCCCTAGGTTTTGACGAACCTTACGTGAGTTTTAGCCACTACTGGTGGTAGCAATACATTTTCATATATTTCGATTATGTTAATGAAAATTAATTATTTTTAACAAAACTGTTCTAAGATATGAATACCTTTGAATTTGCGAGACTTGAAAATCTTAATAAATCGCACGTTGTTAAAGACAGACCGCGCGAGATCGCCATAGCGATTTGGGCTTTATGGTTTCGTTTCTAAAAAGTTGCAATAATAATAATTTCTTAATGTCCCTGTGCCCATACATATGTCAACTAAGCATATTTTTCAAGTATACGCTTCGATGTCCCCTTCACACCTAACACTTCGCACGTTACCACTTCATGTAGCGTGTATGGATTGCATCCATTTGTCAAATTTGACAAATAAATGTCAGATCTCTTCAAATCAATTTGTATCTGGAAGCGTTTGGAATCAACGTTGAGCCAAATTCCACTTGACACTTGAGAGGGGTTGTCGATCTCCTCTAGATAAAGGGGATGACAGTCAGGTGCGACTTGAGTTTGCATGTCCCAAAAGAAACATATACCCACAATATAGAGATATGATTGTTGGGTGTTTGGAAAGTTGCCAATTGTTTGGAACGTCTCATGTGTAACCATACATACTTCTCTACCTAATGTTAAAGTAGCTAAAGTTTTAAAATTGTCTTCTGTTCGTGGCTTCTTGGAGATTTTAATATTTACTAGAGTTTAAGCATTCAAACTGCACTTATAGTGCAAATGAAAAAAATCCCTTGGCTTTACTGCCCGATTCGACATTTTACCGAAATCGAGGGCGTAGTTCTATAGAAGTGATATGTATTGTCTTTATTGCAGTCCCAATATCTAACGGTTTTTATGCACATAAATTTCAATTAAAAAAATGTCTCCCTCTATTTCTTCTCACTACAGGAGGAAATATCTACTGGACACACATTACGTAACCAGCAAACGTGACTACTACCACTACCACCATCACAATGCCCCCAAAAGCCGGTCGCAGCTCAAGAAACTCGTCGCCATATTCGCCTTCATCTGCTTCTTTTCGTACGTTTTCATCGATTTTAACCTCAAAACGAAGATCAATCGGCTCAAGGATCGCTTTGATTTCTCGGCGAAAGTCGAAGCCCAGCCGGAGAATATCAGTCAAGCCTACTTCGTCGATACTCCCGGCTGTCGAATGCCGAGCTTCAATGTCGTCGACGATACTGTACTGCAGTACATGTTCAGAATTCCGAAATTCACCTGCAACAAGCCACTCACACGAACCATAGGCAACGAGGGAATCACGCTCAATGTGCAGAAGAGTGAATTTCTAGAATTGTACAACATTTCAGATCCTGACAAAATTTCCTGTTATTATCAGGAGTTCCTGCGGAAGACAGACACAAAAAACGAATACGCTCAGCACCGCTACGAACTGAGTCTAAAGCCGAAGGAAGTGGCGAAGGTCATTGGGGCAGAGTTTGTTAAGGTCGTCTGCCAACACAACGATGCCAAACCGTTTTACAATGACTTTCACTTCTTTGCCGTTTCGAAGAGCGGCAGGGAGCGCTCCAGCACAACGACCGCGATGAATGTGCGGAACAGCGACGAGACTGGGAAAAGTCATCGAACAAGTTCCAATCCCAGACCCAACCCCACGCCGAAACTTTCCGTAATGGTGATCGGAATCGATAGTGTTTCGAGACTGAATTTTCTACGCCAAATGAACCGTACTGCGACCTTGCTTAAGGAGAACTTCAATTCCGTGGAACTCATAGGCTACAACAAGATCGGGGACAATACCTATCCGAACCTGGTTCCGGCACTGAGTGGACTTGACGAAAGTGAACTGAATTTAGCCTGCCTTTCGCCTATTCATGGCCGGAATGTTAGCTACGACAACTGTCCGTTTATTTGGAAGCGCTTCAAGGAGGCCGGATACAAGACAGTCTTCGCGGAGGACGTGGCCAACCTGGGTCTCTTTAACTACTTCCGGACGGGGTTCACCGAGCAACCAACTGATTACTACCTCAGGCCGGTGTTGATTGAGATGGAAAAGTACATTGCCTACAAGAAGAAGGCCAACATGAAACTGTGCCTAGGCGGCCGGCGAGCCGTCGACGTCGTTCTGGAGTTCATCAGAAAGCTGATTCCGTTCTTAAAGCGTGACATGTTTTTCTCGTTCTTCTGGATGGCTTCGCTGACGCATGACTTTTTCAACATGCCATTCCTTCTGGATGAGGACATTGCAGAGCTATTTCAAGCGCTGCGCAAGTCCGGCGTTCTGGATCGAACGTTTGTGTTTCTGATGAGTGACCACGGACTGCGGTGGGGATCATTTCGGAAAACCTATCAAGGAATGATGGAAGAGCGACAGCCGCTGCTAATGAGTGTCTTCCCGGATTGGTTCGGTCAGCGGTATCCTGCAGCTGTGATGAATCTTCGCGAGAACGCCAAGAAGCTAACAACTCACTACGACCTGCATGCTACATTTCTTGATCTCCTTGATTTATCTGTCCTGGACTCGGAGAAATTACAAATTCGAGCATCAGAGCTACAGGAAGCCGACACAATTCCCCGAGGTATTAGCCTATTTCTTCCGATTCCCCCGACAAGAACCTGTGAAAATGCTGGTGTAGCATCGCATTGGTGCACATGTCATCAGAAGCAGACACTTCCAACTAATGACGCACGCGTTCAACGCGCAGCCCGGTATATTGTCAAACTGATCAACGACAAACTCCGCGCCCATCCGCAGTGTCGGATACTGTATTTGAATTCGATTGCAGAAGCCATCATCGGGACATCGAATCAAAAGATTCTGAAAGAGGTTACCACCGATTATCTGATAGACATTACAGTTCGCGTGCAGACCAAGCCGGGACTGGGGGAATTCGAGTCAACGGTCCGGATGTCCTCATACACAACACACTTAACGGGAACCATCAGCCGCATCAACATGTACGGCAGTCAGAGCTACTGCATAGACGACTACACCTTGAAGATGTTCTGCTATTGTCACAGATAAGTTCGGGGTTGTAAGTGGTGAGGTTAGGCTTAGATTGTAGGGATGGACGAGTGAAACCTGGGTGGAGGGAAGAATGAACCTATTTTAGGGGTTCTGTTGTTGTGTAAGAATCTAAAATAATTGTAGTTGGTTGTTGTTACTGTAATTTGCTTTTAATTCATTTTCGGGCACTAAACAAAAACATTTTGTGTTCATTGTAGGACACGCAAGACTAGGCGCACAAGTGTTTTTTGTCGAACGACCGTTCAGTCGCAAAAATGTCATTCGGGGTCATTCACATTGAAAGTAAGAAACCTAACCTAAGGCGGCTTTTTACCAGGGCTTGCGAGGGAGGTACGAAAAATTATTTTCGTCAGCATATACATACATATGACTGTAAAATCTAAATTTTCCGCAATCGGTTTCTACACAAGCTCATTGGCATTATTGAGGTGAAAGGATGTAAAATGTGGCTTGTTTTCTTGTCTTTGTTGCCCATTTGTCCAATATACCAAGGATATCATGTGAACTGTAGTTGTTTCTGCCGGTAGCTCTCCCTTACCGGCTTTGCTTAGACGTGAGCATTAGACTACATCTGAGATATTTGCTGAGTTTCTTGTGGCAATAATTTCAATGTCGATTAGTTTGAGAGAATAAACATTGAGAGGGAACCAAGTTGCAGAGTGAATTTTTTAAGAGGAAATCTTGTTACGTCCACATTATGACAAGACATTCGCTAAGAAAACTCAAGTGTAGTTGTAGTTAAGAATGAAAGTAGGGTGCAACGTTCGGATTTCACACAAGATTCAAGGCACAAGACTCATAGACAAAAACGGAAGTACTCAGCAAGCCTTTGTGCAGACCATGGAAATGCTCATAAGTGAATTTACGAAAATCTAAAATTTTAGTAAATCTCGTGTCTACATTTACAAAAATCAATGTGGTTGCTTTTGCTTCTTGAATGCGTTCTATGAGTTACATATAAGTACGAGTGTGTGTAAATTAAATGTGTATGGATGATTTCTTGGAGCATTTTGTCTGTATTCAGCCTGTTTTCCCAGCTCTGATTGTCTGCTATTGATGTCAATATTCCAAAGTTCTCTAAACTAGTTCACTTGTCTCTAGAGAGGTGTTAGGTTATACGTGGTTAGGTTGAATGTGATAGCTGAGCAATACATAAACAACATCAGTTCACCACCACTGATGGCGGGTAGTAATTAACCTGATTCTGGATAGTTAAGTGATCAGCATAAGCAATTATCTTAAGGTCTTTATTTTTAAGAGATTTTAGAGTTATGCTAATGGACATGTTCTAAAGTAGTTGCGACAAGACGACCCAAATATAGAGTTCCACGCATAACATTCTGTGATTCATTATTTATGTTACAATAATGTATGTTCTAATTTTTTATTCGGTTTTGAGCATGATATTTATGCAGTTTATAAAGTTTAAGATCTTAGATCTTTTAATGGTATCAATGCCCAAGTTATTACAAGCCTCGGCAAGCCTCTTTGAAATTCATGAATGTTCTCGTACCACATGCAGGCCAGTCTCTACCGACTTGCCTGTAATGTGGGCTGATTCTGATTCTGCAAGGCACTTCTTTATTGAGATATTTGCAAAAGATAAGAAACTGCTTTAGGAATGAGAGCAACTTATACGTCTTTTCATTGACTTGCACAGGCATGCGGTGAAGATTATCTGAAGCCTTGGGACTATAATGATTTTGGTCCTTTATAGCACGACCGGTAAGATACCATCTGATCCCAAAAAATTTTAAGGAAGGGTTAAAGAATTCAAAAGTCCGTGGCAACTTGTCTTCTTGAATGCAGTTGATGATAGTTGCTAAGTCTTCCTCATTGCGAGGTGTATGTCCGTTGTTGGAAATTGATGTCTTTGAGTTGAATTTCACCAAAAACACGTATTTTTTTAATTGTCTGCAAAGGGAAAAATGTGAAGTCGTAAAGGAAGAATACAAATCAAGTTTACAAACTGTACGAAGATTTCCGATAGTGGATAGGACTGACTTATCATTTGCTTCTTTTATTTTCGAATGCCAATTCATCTTACGTAGCTTGAATGTTTTTCCCTCTAAAAATGTGAGTTTGTTCCTTAATGCTCAAGCAATAATGTTAAGTTTAGTCGGTGTATATGTCATCAGCACTTTTTGACTGCTTCCCATTAAATGAAATTGGAAAACCGGTGCAAATCAATTTGTTAGAAGCATACAATTTTTCATTGGACTTGACAAGAATTGGGGGATGTGGGCTTGAACGCCAAGCTGCTTTTCACGGTTTTGAATTTTGATATGCTTTCCGGTTCCCTTACAAGGTTTTCTTCAATCAATTGGGTACTTTAGAGGGTTTGCTTGTCATTAGTTTTACTAGAAGAACTTATTTGTGTCATTGGATAAATGTAGACGTGGATCATGACACGCGAGTAAAGAATCTAAACCCTCATATAATAACATGTAGCAACCTGCTTGAATTAAAGGTGTGAAACGGGACCAATTGATTGACCTTCCCTTAGTTATGGATAGATAGTCAGCCCATATTACACTTTCTTGCCTTTACATTAAATCTACATTGAAGATGAGAAAAGCGTTTCTTAGTAAATTACTTTTTCATTGTCAAAAAAAATCTTTTCCTATCTCTTGTTGTTACCGAATTAAAAAGAATTGCAGTAGCAACGTAATTAGTACTTTGTGTCTTTGTCTTGTTTAATTAGTTCAATTTTATTTTCTTGATAGTTGATTGGTATTTAAACCGTATCAAATGGAATTGCTAGAGTCTATCTTATCCGTAACCCAAACAATGCCAATATCTAACCTAAGAACATAAAAACAAATAAAAAGCGTCTAACTATAGAACTTAATTCAAAACGACCAAAATATATTTATAACGTTTTCCGGGGTGTTTTCCTATGTTAGTTTAAATATAAATTGTTATTTACAAGGATATTAAAGAATTTCAGTATTTATTAGCAAATAAGGACGCGATGACGTCACGAGTGCACCTCCAAAGTATTCCAATATGTTACCTATTCCAGTTTCGCTTGGTAATTTCATATGCTTTGACCTTTCGAAAATATTGTGATATTATTTTAGAAAAAAAATATTTAACAAATGTATGTATCTTTACTTAGTACAGATTTAGTTGAAATAAATAAGTAAATTAATTTTATTGTAATTGTGAAACGGTTATGTGTTTCTATAAGCAAATATATATAAGTCTATATATATGTGTCACTGAATAGAGAATCAATTAGTTGTAGAGAACAAAAAATAAACAAACAAATATTGTATTGCGTGTGAATTCAAAACTTCAAAGAAGACATCACTTCGAGATTGAAAGTCTCACGAAGGAGCGATGTAACCAAAGTTAACTCTTGTTTGACTTTTCGTAATAATCGAGTAATAATTAAGAGACAACAAAAAGAATTGTTTTTTTTTTGTTTTGGTTTGTTTCGTGTTTAAGCTGCCGCGTAGGACACTTGTAAGCGAATGCGTTTTTCGTTGGCGGCACAATTACATATAAGAAATAGATGAAATTATACAATAATTACCATGTAATCAAAATTATTAACTAAGAAATATTTATAATGACAGAAAAATGATATAATAAAAAGAATTAATTTAATAAAAGATTGTGACTGCTTTTATAATGATTTTGGGGGGAATTTTATTTCCTAGATAACACAAACAAATAAGTATCTTCCTCAAATAAGTATTTATTTTCTAACTCTTTACAGACTTTTTCAATACTTCTTTGACATGAGTTGGGATTTTCACGCGTTTTCTTTTCTCTTTAATTGCGTTCTTTTCGACCCTTCGCACTTTTTCCTTAACTTCATTTTCTGGGCGCTTCATTTTCTTTTTACACGACAATGGATTTGGATTTTTTGGACCTTTTCGTTTTCTGATCTTTTCATCACATTCAGTAGATGTAGCAATTCCATATGACTTCTTCAATGAGACAATTTGCTCCCCCATCTTCTCTGGCAAAAGATCATTCTTCTTCTTGGTAACAAACTTCCTCGATGCATCTGAAGGACCTTCCAAGACAGGAGTCGCCTTGTGCAGATACAGCAACGCACGACCAGGAACTTTTCGCAATTTTTCCTGTAGACTTCTATCCTGTGATGCCACAATGTATCTGCTTGATTTTGTCTAAAATTAAATTGCAACTTAGTCAACTGTGTGGTTTTTTCAAAAAGCGTTCGCATACAGACCATAGATTTGATGCATTCAGCTGCTGATATTGGTTTACCCTCATGACCACACTTGTGAACATAGAATCTCTTTACAATCATCGTGGCTCCAGTTAGTGGTCCACCCAGACTTTCTGCTTCAAGGATAACGCATTGTGTTGTTAACAATTTCAGCTCGCACTGAAAATATTTCTTTAATTGTTCCTCGACGATGACTTTATTCTAAAAGTTTGACTGAAATTAGTTAACGATAATCCCGAATACAATAGATAGCACCTGTAGGGCAGCTTGACAGAAAGTGGCGTCAATTAGCACTTGGTATGGCTCTCGATAGTTGAAATTTGTGGTGAAGAACGCCAATATCTTTTGCGACTTTTTGAATCTATTTATTTTCATTTTGACTTAGTATAAATATAAACAAAAACTAAATGAATCTTAAAAGTCACTTTAAATAACATATGCCCATGTGAATATTGTGACAGTAGCAATTGTTATCAATAGTGATGCCAAGTTTCACCATGAGCGGTAATATTCCCAAAGATATCAGTTGAATTTGTGCTTCAGACATTTTTCTGATTTTTCATCTCTTGATCCTCCACTAAAATTGATTCTCTCTCCTCCGAAATCGTTCAGATTAGAAAGCCAGAGTAAGAAATCAACCCTGACGCAAAAAAAACAGGTTCTGTGGTCTTCTAGAGGAATAAAGCACTAGCTAAAAGTTATACACATTTAAAGGAACTCCTACCATAGCTATGTCATGTAAACAATACGTCTTACTACTTGGCATCACAATGCATCAAACTCCACCTTACCGATAGGAAAACAAGTGTCAAAAATCACATTCACAGCTGATTGAAAATTCTATTAGTTGCTGGTTTATTTTAAAATGGTTTAACATCTATTTTATTGAGGTCGAGCTGAAAATATCATATCTGAGAACAATGCCGCAAAACCGTCGGAAAGTACCATTCAGTGGCAAAAAGAAACGAGATCAACTGCAAACGAAACGTCAACTAAAAGGTATACAAAACAAATTTTCCCCGCATTCGTCATTGCACATAAATAAATTTATTCCATAAAGGAACTCAACAAAAGCTATTGAAAACCGCTTATGATTCCTATGATGATGACGAGACAACTGAAGATACTGAGACAGTCAAAGTAATAAACGCCCAGCCTTCTCGGGGCCGAAACAAAAATGTGAATCGATACAACTTAAAGTTCTATCACGAAACCGAAAAGGAATTAAAGGAAATGATGCAGGAACTCTTTAAACCGCTGAAATATGCCAGTGCAAAGGATCGAGAAATTGATGATAGTTATTTTAAAGACTATGATTTCCCAATTCGCCCGGAGTGGAATTATAAAATGTCTAAGGAGGTCTTGGATATGAATGAAAATAGTTATTTTCGGGTAAGCTCTTACTTTGGTGCGGCATTGTGATTACAGGATAAAGTGTTAATTTTTCTGACAGAAATATGTTGAAGAACTCCGCAAAAAAAGCACTGAAGAGAAAGGGGAACTGAGTCTGTTCGAGTTGAACTTGGAAACTTGGCGGCAGCTGTGGCGAGTCCTGGAAATGTCGGATGTACTTCTTATTATTGTTGACATCAGATATGCGGTATACAGTTCATTTTACTTGGTTGAGGATCAATTTAACACTATTCCCTTGCTAGACGCTTATGTTTCCACCATTTCTGTACAAGTACATTGTGGAAACTCTTAAGAAGCACGCTATCCTTGTCCTGAATAAAGTCGACTTGGTCTCCCCAGAAGTGATTGTGGCTTGGAGGAGCTATTTCGAGAATACGTTTCCGGGTATTAGGGTTATTTTGTTTGCATCATACCCCGCCAAGACACTTAAAGGTAATATTACTATATATAAACAGTCGTCATTGATTGTTTGGTTTCAGAAGTGTGGGAAAACCTTGACGAAATGTCATTTTTTCCGTTTTTGCCTTACCAATTGCTCCTACTTATGCGATGTAAGTCTGGGAGCGGCGTATCTTTTGTGTATTTTCATCTGTGGATGTATCCAATCCTCCTGCAATTCGTATAAGAGTATTCTATTCCCGTCTAATTTACTCTGTCCTGTTCACTTCTGAAACCAATGTCAAGCATATAACAACGGGGACAAATATTTAATGAGAATTTTCCCATTTTAGGTTCGAAAAAAGGACGAATGGCACACAAACGCAGTATTGAAGGAGTTCACAACATCTACAAAGAATGTCACAGGCTAGTCGAATCGAGTGTGGATCTCTCCGGTTGGGAGCAAAAAATTCTCGAGGATATGCGAGAAGATTTTTGTTACGAAGACGAACGCTTTGGCAATAATGACCCGATTCGTCTGGACGACACTTACAGTGACTTTGACTTCGAGAAGCACGTGATGTTTAAGGACGGCATACTGACTATAGGTTGTGTTGGTTTCCCAAACGTCGGTAAGTCGTCGTTCATCAACGCAATGAAGGGGAAGAAGGTGGTGAGCGTCAGTCGCACCCCTGGCCACACAAAGCACTTTCAAACTATATTCCTGACGAGTAAAGTTCGCCTCTGCGACTGTCCTGGCCTTGTGTTTCCGTCCTCCACACCCAAGTACCTGCAAGTTTTGCTTGGTAGTTATCCAATATCACAGCTTAAGCAGATATATCCCGTGAAGTTCTTGGCGGAAAACGTGAGTCTTCCTGATTTGCTGAAGTTGAAACTGCCTGAGGACTATGAGGAATGGTCGCCGGTGGCAATTTGTGAGGCATGGGCACAAAAACGTGGATATTTCACGGCAAAAGCTGCTCGGCCGGATAGGTATCGTGCCGGGAATGAACTGCTACGCATGTGTTTGGGTGGTCAAATCGTATTGGAGTTCTATCCACCGAACTTCATCGCAGAAAGAGGTATGTGCCGGTAGATTTCTTTTGGAGGAAAGTTCAAGTTTGTTTCTTGTAGAAAACTGGCAGAACCACCCGGACATTGAAGAGGTAAAGAGGTACCAGGGAGACAAAGAATTGAACGAGGACACACTGAGTGGACATTCGTCAGATAAATGCAGTGATGGTGAGTCAAGTTGTTTACCGTTTTAAACGACTGTTGCATTGATGTTGATGTATTCCATTTTAGCCGGCGAGGACAGTGATAATGAGAGCAGTTCGGAAGACGGCACAAATGCAGACGAAGAATCGGGTCCAGGAGCCACATCTACTCAGCGAAACAATGCATTCGCCCTATTGGAAGACGATTAAAATTACACCCAAATTGTCGAGACAATTAAACTGTTACATTTTTCATTCCAAACAAATTTATTCTATCCATCTGCGGAACATTCAATTGTTTATATTCACGACCAACGGATTGTACTTTAGTCTTGGTCGTCATCGTCCTCCGACTTGTACTCAACGTCAATTGAGGACAATTTTTCATCTTGGGAGAGAAGAATCTTGATGGCACTGTAAATTAAAACAAAAATATGTTTTCGTTAGAGCCGCTTGATATCTGTGTTTCAGTGCACTCAAACTTACTTTATGAGAATCTCGTCTCTGCTGTTGAAATCAATTGGCGACGGGTACATGGCCTTTTTTTGCAACAGCAACGAAAGTAAACTGCGAAGTTTCATGATTAACTCATTGGTTTGGGGGTCACTTTTAAAGCTGAAACGAGGCATGATTAGACCTGTCCGCCGCTTCTGTGGTCGAATACTTACTAAAAGAAATCAGCAACGGAAATAGTGTGTCCACCGCCTCGCTGATCAACATCACATTTGATTCCATCACCGAAAATAATCAAAGCCATGGGAAAAATCATCGTTGTGTCCAAGAGGAAGACAGCGGACGATCTTTGTTTCACATAGTAGGTGAAATAACTGAAAAAAGAAGGAGACATTCAAATGTCTTAATGCTTCATATTCGAGGGGACTTACTGCGAGTCAAAGCTTTGCTCACTGTAGTTCACCGATGATGGATGGAATTTTACTCTGTGGTCGGTTGGGGTACAAATTGTGTGTAGTGGTTGGACACGATTTTTAAGAAATCTCACTTTTCTGAGGGCGATAAATTAGTAGATTTAAATATTTGATATATCATTGACATATGAAGCAAATTATGAATGAGATGATATACAGAGAAGAAGTAGCGGCTGAATTTTAGTGTATTCTGAATTTCCTGCCATAGATGGTAGATGCATTTGCGGACGCTTCTATAACTTGAGTCAAATTTTCTGACCCTGATACACTGTAAGAATATCCTTGACCTACCAGTCTTGTTAAAAAGCGAATATTAAAAGACAAGTACACTGACCAACTCCAAATACCCCCAGCTTCGAAAGAGAATCACTCTTTTCACGTTTAACATCATTTCACATGCTTAGTCTTTCTATGTACTTTATCTTAAAGGAGCAGAAGACTACATACGATCGACCGCGATGATCAATTAAACAGCTTTGATCCGCCTTAGGGGTGCTTGAATTTGAGACCTTTGAAATGAGAAGAGGAAAACCGGATCAGCGACGTGAAGGTCAGGTGCAACCAAAACAGTGTGGTCTTAAACAAGCATCGCCCGGGATCGAAGAAGGTAGATTGAATTGTCTGCTACAAAAACGGTTGACTAGAAACAGATTGAGATAAAGAGTTTCCCTACTTCATTTACAATTAAAAGAAGAAAGAATCACAGAAGTACACCAGAGAATAAGTGACTGAGTGTAGGCTGCTCCAACTAACCATCAAGTCGCAAGGGGCGTTGTAGCTAGAAAGGTCATTGAGAAAATCGATACCAAGTATTAACAAGGTTGCTAATCCCGATAGCCAAGGGTACACGTTAATGTATGGGTAATAGAATGGGCAAGCGCATGGAATGTGTTTGAAGGGAACTTGATAAAGGCAAATTTAAAGCAACTGTGAATTAAATAATTTAAAGAGCTAGGTGGTGAAATGATGGATCAGTGGTTTTGCCATTTGATTGAACAACTATAGAGGAACGTCTTAAGTTTGTTACTTATTCTTGTTTGAGGTTGAACATTTTTGACTCATGTTTAAAATAAATATGTGTACAACTAGTCACGTATATTCTGCCAGCGGCACCTGTCTAGGATATAGCAATATACTTCATGGTCACCTAAGTTAAATAAGGCCAGTCAATTAAGTATTCGATTCCAAAACTGCTTGGGTATAAGCTGTGCTGCTGCTGAAAAAAATTTTAAAAAATCAGTCAGTGTCCTGAAGCAAACAAAAATGAACGCTAGAGGTAGGTAAGTGTTACAAATAAAATAAAGGAACCCAAAACTACGAAATTCTGCCTCAAAGTAGACTCCCCCTTGTGGGGTACACGTTTTGTTAATGACAAGTACAGGAAGTGAGGTAATGTTACCGCACTTGCTTGCGCGTACGACGACAATTCCAATGTGTAGGTTGACAGCTAAACTTATTCAAGCCAATCATTCGAAGACTTCGTTAGACCGGCCTCTCATTACTTTATAAAAAATAACTTTATAAAAGACATTAAAACTTACAACAAACGCGCCACATTTGGATATAACCCCGCGGCAATTATCGCTCGAAGTAGCGTCACATTGTCGGAATTAACGTTAGACTCTTCCGCCTGTGGATTGCTGGACTCCGTGAATCTGCAAAGACAATCATAACATAACTCAAAGACAAATTAAAATTCATTTCAGACAAACCTCGTGCCTTGAAGTAAATCACAAAATTGTTGCTTCATCCTTTCCAACTGCTCCAGTGTTGTGTATGAGAGGAAGTTCTGATGACAATACTGTCTGTCCATGTGATCCTCTCTTGCACTCCGGTATTTTTCAATTACATTCATGATCATCAAGTGATCGCTTCTAAGATCATCACAAAGACGTCTCTTTGCAGCGTCGACTTGTTGTTCTTTGCCTACGGGGCATATCAAATTCAGTTAAATGGAAATACATTGCGAAAAAGAAGATCATACCTAAAGGTCTGTAGAAAGGTTCTTTAAATGAAATTGACGCAGCAACACTCGTGATGGGATCCAAGCATCTGAAGAGGGCCCCCATCAGAATCATTTTTCCCATTTGTGGATCGATTGGCAGGCGAGCCAAATGCATTCCGAGCGGTGTTATTGTTTCATTCTTGTCCAAGGCGTCGATTCTGTTGAAGAAAAGAAATCTTTAAATGATGGCTATGCACAACCAAGTGTTTTTTACCTCTTGAGGAGATCAATTCCATTCTCGATTGCCTTAGAATTTGGACAATCCAAGAGAGTGTTCATAAACTCAGCCACATCGTTGATATGCAAGAGTTTCAGGCTAAGCAGCACTCCTTCGAGCTTTGTCCGAACAATCTCCGGGGACGGAACGTCATCCATTTGACTTTCTCGGGCCCTGATAAACGAAAATGTCATAAACGAGCCTTAGGATAGCGAAATGTTCCGACGAACTTGGTGTATAAATTGTAACAAACCCCAGGCTGCACTCTTCCGGCTCTGCCTCGACGCTGGTGAGCATTCGCCACGGTTACCCACCGCTCCTCCAGTGTCTGCATATTCCGCTCCACATCATAGTCACTGCATTTCATTCTTCCTGAATTAATGACGTAGACCACGTCATCAATGGTCACAGAGCTCTCCGCAATGTTTGTGGACAGAATGATCTTCCGGACTCCATTGGGCGGTGGATAAAAAACACTCTTCTGATCCACGGTTGGCATGGACGAATGCAGAGTGTAGATATTGTAACGCCTCGCGTTGAAGTGATTCGAATTCATTAGAGCTGTGTTAATCTTGGAAATTTTGTCGTAGCTTGGAAGGAACACTAGAATTGCGCCTGGTGGTTTGTGCTCACATATATGAAATATTAGGCGCTCAATAAGTTGAATGCTGAAGTCTTCTGAAGATGGATTGCGAATGGACTCGATGACATGGGAGTCATACTTGTGTCTTATACTGCGGGCATAGGGTTCTATTACGTTCTGAAACTCTTGACTATTTTTGTCATGTTTCTGAAAAATAATCGTTCATTTTCGACTCAGGGCACATTCTTTTGTGACTTACAGTGAATCTCCCATGAAAAGTGCGTTTTTTGGTCGACTCAAAATTGCGAAAGCCGGTTTCCTGGAGTATGTCTTCTAAGTACTTCACTTTCACTTCAAAAAGTGTCCCACTAATACTAATCTTCGCACATCCTGGAAAGTATTCTTGGAATTTTTCTTCAGACATTGTGGCACTCATAAGGATAACTTTCAAGTCGTCCCTGTAAGGAAGAACCTAAGAGAAACTGTAAGACACTTCAGTATTGTTTGCAAATTGTTTACCTTTTTTAAGAGACCCATCAGCATGTCTGTTTCGACAGACCTTTCATGGATTTCATCTAATACTATATGCGTCAATCCATAAAGGAGTGGGTCACCTTCCATTAGACGCAAGAGGGTACCAGTTGTACAGAAGAGAATGGAACCATTTGGACGGGGACTCACTCTAATAAGGGAATCATTGTGTGACATTGACATTTCGTTTTCCTACATGTGTTACTAGCTTACCCTTGTAACCTGATTCGATAGCCTACAGATCTGCCAAGATTTTCATTTCTCTCATAAGCCACACGCTCCGCCACTGTGATCGCTGAAATCCTTCTGGGTTGCGTGCATACAATCTGGCACATTGAACCCATGTTCATTTGAATAAAATGGTCCAAGAGAATTTGCGGTATTTGGGTAGTTTTTCCACAGCCCGTGCTTCCAATCACAAGTGTTACCTTATTGTTCTGAACAGCTTGCAAAATTTCATCCATCTGTTGCATTGTTGGAAGCGATTTCCTCATTTCAACAAGTTTTTTATAAGTTCCAGTTTCCTGTTTTCGCATCATCTCCTCCTTCAGATCATTGTTTAGCTTTACATTATTATTCATTTTTAGTCCATCAGGATTTTTGCTTATAACAAATTGATGAAAGTCCTTCCGGAGTAAGTCATTAAAGCGTTTCTCAAACATATCCGACACAGCTGAATCATCTGACTTTGAATGATATTTTTCCAACAGTTCATTGATTTGATTAAGTGTCCGCTCGGATAAGGATATGGAGGGGCCCTAAGAGTTCAGACTTTATTCATAACTTTGGTTCTAAGGCAGAGGAATGCTTATTTCTTAAGAGGATACATACATGATCGATTCGCTTTTCTTGCGGATTTTGTTTTTTTTGAAGATTTTTGTAGAATAAACCGATGTCACGTCCCTTCAGTCCTTTCGGATGGCGCATACGTGGTTTATTTGAATTCATCACTAAGGATATATCATTAACAACTTATCTATGTTTAGAATTTCTTATTTTATTCCACTTATTTACAAGAGATGTGTTTTTCTTAATCTATTTTGTAAAATAAAATGTCAATGTGATTAAGATCTGTCTGTAATTCAAAACGCTTTGTGTTTGACTTAGGTCTGTTTGTTAATTTTCAAAATCGTGGGGTCTTATATAAAAATGCCGCTGTAAGATATCAGACCTAAGTACGATTTGATAAAAAACTTTTTATATACATTTTAATTACTTGTAATAAAAATGAATGAATTTCGATGACAAACAAAAAGAGTATAAATAATAACGAAATAAAAGGTACTCGAACAGACCTCGCATATGTTTCCATTCACATCGGACACAATTAATCAGGGATTTACATCCCTGCACTTAATTCCAACTACGTCAAACTTCACGCCAGTGACAGTCGGCAGTTTCTGAAATTTGTTTGTCATTCTTTAGCTAGTTGGAGTTTCAGAATAAAGTAATTTTGGGTTAAAAATGGTTCGTATTAAAAGAAAAAAACAATTAAGTCGTCACTGCAAGTTTAAGTACCCTTTCCATTTCTTAAATATTTGCCCAACACTCTCCTTGCTTACACATTCCTGTTTATTTTCACATCTACCTCTTCTAACCTCGTTTTCATTGTTCTTCGGTCTGTAGTTTCGGAACCAATACGATAGTGATGTCACAGTCTGGAGTCCTCAGGGCCGTCTCCACCAAGTGGAATACGCCATGGAAGCTGTTAAACTAGGATCTGCAACTGTGGGTCTAAAAAACCGCGACTACGCCGTTTTAGTGGGATTGCGACGAGCCGCATCTGAGCTCTCTTCATGCCAAAAGAAAATCATACCAATTGACGATCATTTGGGTATCTCCATTGCGGGAATCACTGCTGATGCTCGTGTCTTAAGTCGCTATCTCCGATCGGAGTGTTTGAATTACAAGTACTCTTACGACACTACGTATCCCGTTTCACGATTGATTATGAATCTTGGCAACAAGATGCAGGTTACTACTCAACGTTACGATCGCCGTCCATATGGTGTTGGGTTGTTGGTTGCTGGTTATGACGACCAGGGACCACACATCTATCAAGTGGTTCCTTCGGCAAACTACTATAACTGCAAAGCGATGTCAATCGGATCACGTTCACAGAGTGCTCGCACCTACCTGGAACGCCGTTTAAATGAGTTCGCTGATTGCACCAAAGACGAGCTCATCTGTCATGGAATTCAAGCAATTCGCGGTTCATTGCCCAATGATGAATTACTCGCGAAAGATGAGCATTCTCCACTATTAGTGAGCTCTTAGTTAAATGTGTATCCAAAATGGAAGTTTGAACTGTTTCATTTCAGAACATTTCGGTGGCTATTGTCGGAAAGGGACAAGAATTCAAGATATTCACTGATGAAGAGAACATGCATTACTTGCGTATGGCCAAGGATAAGTTCGGCTCAGCTCCAGGCCCATCTAGGCAACCTGAAGATGATCCAGCTCCACCAGCAGGAGACGGAGATGACGATCCACGTCCACCCCCAAACGACCCTGTGGTGGCAGTAGCAACTATGGAGCATTAAATACATTCAACATCGTTGTGTCTGCTGACGTCGGGGAGCAGGATGAGATGTTTTGAAGGGGATCCGTTGGGTTTGCTATGAACTCAACGGATCCCCGTCATACGTGCTCACAAAAGGCGACTCCTGTGCATTCTCTGGCAGACACAGTTGCATCTCTGATACTGTTACATTTTTTTGATAAATAAATGCTTCTCAAATTGAATTCTTACTGTCTTTGTCATTGTTAGAACAAAAGAACGCCGTGCAAAAAATAATACGTTACCTGCATGTGTTTAATCCAAATCGTTTTATTTCCCCGTTAGGGTGTTAAGATTTTGATTGGCATAATGTTTTTTTGGGACTACTGCAGTATACTTGTTTGTTGTTTGATCAACACCGGACCTGTAGAATACCGGCAGATGAACCAGAGCCGTAAGATTTATTTGTGTCGTAAACCGTAATGGAGTTAGATGCGTCAAAGAGCAGAGGCGACTAATGCAGTATCGACTATCGATTATGCACGTAAGCAATTTAGAATTTTCTCCACAATTACTTGGAGATGCCGTGACTATAAAGGTGCACAGACGCCCTATTTATTTTATATATCCGATAACTGCCCCTGAAAGCAGTTTGTATAAAACATTGTCCAAAGAAAATGGAAAATCTGGCATCGCAGGTTTCGTACTTAAGATGAAGTCAGCAACATCATCAGCCAGTGCCACAACGTAGATGACGCTTTGATGTACCTGTGTGTCGCTGGTAAACACAATAAAGACAAAAAAAAAACATATTCGACATATCAGAGTCTCGCGACTCTCGTTTATTTTCAAAGTGAGATTACCTAATGATATCATAAGAACATATCGACTTAGTGCCTAACACTATCCTCTAGGTGTAAGTGGAATACAATATTTATATCGCTTACAATCTAGATGCACAATTTAAATGAGAATTTCGAAGTACCCTCGTGATAAATATTTATTTTTAAAATGTCATTCGCGTAGAAAAAAAAAACAGTAAAACTCCAAATCACGCGTGGCGACGTTTTGCACCACACACATATGGACTGCGCTTCCAAGCTCGATTAAACGATGATGAGGCGCCCAATCAGTTCGCGGAGGGGAATATGTCATGAGCTGCTGTAGTGTGTGTCAATCAGTTGGCTGTTCTCTGATATTCCATTCGTTGCAGCAATCTTGAACGGTGCCCTTGCGTAGATGGTTGGTTCAATAAGTCTGTAGGACATTGGTGCTTCTGTGGTTTGACTGGATTCGAGGAGCGTGTGATACCAGTCTAGGGTGTTTACACTGGGACCCTCGCCACCCAGGTCTGGAGGTAAGATGTCCTTGGCTATGCACTCGTGCAACGTCGCCAAATTTGTACCGTGTAACTTGAAGCGTTCTCTGGTTTTGTCCTTGAGGAAGGGCTTTATCACGGTCAGGGCGACTTCTACGTACCATGGCTGAGCAATGAAGTGAATTGCTTTGAATTTTGCTGGAAAGCAGTCCTAAAATGAAAAATTAAAACAAAATTTATTTTGCAATTTTTAATTAATTAATTTATAATTTATTAATTTGTTTCTAGTATATTGGAGTTTTGAGGTAGAGCTGGTCTAAAGGAAGTAAGATCAGTGGGTGTGATGATTAAATAATAAATCAGCAAAAGAGATGCAAATAAGAGACAAGAACATGAAAGGGACATTAGTAGATTTTGAAAGGAGTCTTGCTACTTATTTCCAAAAAAAAATATTAAGTTAGTATTGAGTTTATTTTGAAGGGAGATGGCGCCAGTGCCTTAGAATGAGGAAAGTCTATTGATAGATAACTCAGTTGATGTTAGGGAAAAATCTAGCATTTTAATGTTGTCTCCGAAAGACGAATTTTGAGAAAACCCTAGTGGTCCCTGGTTGAAGATTTTAAGTTGTTAAGAGTTTTTGAATTAAAGGATAACGATTTTGAAACACTTCGAGCCTACAGAACAAAGTTGATGCCGTTAATTAGAGTCAGTCAACCGAAGAGATTTTGTGCCTGAGTTTTAGGCCTGAGTAGACAAATAAAAAAAATTAAACTTCCAAGGCTATACTGTCAGTGAGAAATGTGCTTAAGAACATTTCTAAAATCTTAATTGTTTTCGAACATCATTAGAAACCTTGACAGTTATACAATATGACCAATGTACAGTTTGTGAGCAACATATTTCAATTTATGTCTACACTATGATATGTGAAAATTATGCCATATGACTGGAATCTAATTTAAGCTACGGGCCGGGATATCTAGGTGTCGTTCCTAAGAGCAACACTGAGCAATACCTCCTCAAAACGAAAAGAAACCAAATGCCGGTGAATTGAAACTTAAACAGCTGAACTTTGTTTCACAGTTAGTAAGGATGTGATGTGATCACGGACGTCGAGGATGCATTTTTCTTTATACCGAAACAATAAATTAGTAGGATACACTTAAATTTGCGCCTATCCTAAATCATCTTTGTTGCAAAGAAAACGGATTGCAGGGAGCAGCATGCCCCCTACATTAACTTCAAATTTTTTGCATATACCACCATACACCATACACTTTGTGCTGAGTTAAACTAGAGTTTTGAAAGAAAAGTTATAAAAACTTGACAATATTAACCCTGTTTCGAAGACAGTACAACATTTGTGCAGGGGGTCATAGTTCGGTTGTTGCTCAAATGTCATGTCTCACGGAGAGAATTGAAAGGCTACAAGTGAGCAAAAATTGTGCGTCCACTTCAAAATCGGTATTCTAAGCAGTTTCAAAATTTATTTAACTTGTCGCTTCGAATCTACAGGATGTCTAAGTATTGCTTCTTCCACCACGGGTGAAATAGACACCATTGATATGGAACGCCACTTACACGTACACGTTATTACACAGGCGTTTTGGAAATAACAACAACGTCGGATTTGGTCACCTTCTTTCACAGAATCAGTTTATAAGGCTATAAATCTATCAAGCAAGGCCTGGAGTTCGACCTGGGAATATGTGAGGATAACATAGTCAACTGCAGAAAGGAGGTGGCTTATTTTAAAATTCGAGGTATTCAGCCCGGGATTCGAATCTAGACCTTCGGCATTTAAGTCAACGCATTTAACCACTACGCCACGGCCTATGTTACTACAAGCCATTCTAATAGTTTTAACTAAAAATGGTTATCAATGGTAAACATTAATCCAAGAGCCTTCAAAGAGCGCCAACTAGGTGGACACAAAACTTCCTCTGAGGTTGGGCACAACATCCCAAATGCTCAAAATCTCGAAAAAAGCGAATCCCGAAATTGAAAGAAAAAACACTTAAGAGGAGTGTATATACGAGTATACATATGTATGGTGCGCATAGTGCCCCTGCAACTCCTTCACTTGTGGGAGTTGTATTCTTTTGAAGAGATTTTTTTGAGATTTTGGGAATTTCAAAAGTTTATGACCGAATCCAGATTGGAACTGTTCGTGTTCTTGGTTAGGGCTTACATCGACAGTTGGGTTTCTCGACAGTTCAACTAAAGGTGGCATAACCCTCCAGTATACAAGCCGACCAAGCGCATGTTCCCAAACGTTAGCAGGAAATCCGCGATATTTTTGTTCTCTAAACAGGAAAGATTTTAGACGGCATGTTGCCGTATTAACGGGACACGTCACCTTGGCTAAGCACTTAAGTGTACTTGGGCTTAATGATGAAATGCTATGCGATGCCTGTAGAGAAGGTGATAACACTGCAGAACATTTCTGCTGTCAATGTCCCGCCTTTGCGAGGTTCAGGTGGGGGCTTTTCGGTGCTGAAATCAAACTTGAATTAGACTTGAAACTGACACGGATTAAACTATACTCAAAATGATACGGAGATGTAAAAGATTTCCTGCAAATTCAATAATCTGATCTGAAAAAATATCAATTATCTGTCAACGAGTAGTAAGGCAGACTTCGTTTAAGGGGCTGAAAGAGCAACAGCTTGTTTGCAAATGAATGTATAGCAGATTTACGAATTATTTCCTCATTGGAATCTAATGCTTTTTCAAAAAGTAACCCTGATACGTTGAATACCTTCTTCTTCACCGCGAATATCTGCAGTCGTGTATTTCGCAACGTAGGCAGCAATGACGGGTGTGGTTTGTGGGGAGCTGTAAACACTCCAAAGGTAGAAGCAGCGCCGTTGAAAGGAATCGACTTTCTTCACGAAATCATTTTTATCGTGTACAAATAAACACTTTCAATCACACAGACTGTGACTCTCCCACCGTTGCGTTTGCACAGACAGATAAGATACAGGTTTTTCTAAAGAGGGTCTAGCCAAGTACTCCACTTTATCATCGAACAGAACATTCATTCTTCACAACGTTTAACTCACCTGCAATCCCTCGATCATTAGCTGCAAGATTCTACGCTGCAAGTGCGTTGACTGTCGCAGCGTAAAGTTTGTCCAGTCTACGATCACCACGAATCCCAGGGCTTGGTTCTGTTTTTCCTCCAGCAGCTTGTCCAGCGTCAACAGGAACGCTCTGTAGACATCTTCGACACTGTACTTTGTTGGGTCCCAGTTGGCTGTGTTAAAGAGTATCACCTTTCTGCCGCGTCTGTCGCGCTCCTTCAGGATGCAAGGATTCCCGTCTCTCAAGGCCAGCTGAATAGTTTCATCGAATATGTTCAATTTCTGCAGGAGCGCTTTGTTTCGTTGCTTGTAAGAGAGGTATTTCTTCAGTAGCTCAAAGGCCTCGTCGCAGCGAAATTTCCTCGCGTAGAGGAACCGGCTTAGGAAGTCGTCGTCTGTGCAGCAGGATTTATCCTTTAGAGCAAAGTCTATGCTAGCCCCAATCAGATCTTTGAGGATAATCAGCGCTTTCCGTCGGTCGCGGGCCTCGTTTTTGTTAAATTGCTGCGACTGGTGCTTGCCCAGATACGGCAGTGGGGTGTCCAGGTACCGCTTACTCATCTGAAATTCAAAATATTCCGACATTTTGCCTGAAATGAAAAAGAAAACGTTTACCATGTTAAGTGCTTCGCTCAGCATGTGTTTGGTTGTAGTTAAGCAGAGATATTTGAAAAGACGTGTATTCCCTGTGTGAAGGGTTGTTCAGTAATGCGGAACGTCAAGTTATGTCTGCGAGCTATGTGACACAGTTAACAACAACTGATTGCTTATCGGCGGAAAGTCTCCAATCTATAGATAATTTGGTTCGTAGTAAGAATGCGAATCAATACCTGTAATCAGGCATTTTAGGAGCGTCACGAATGATCCCCTCATGAGTCCGAAGAGCGATTATATTTGATTCGGAAATGGGAGTTGATTGCAGGAGTAGAAGCGCTTCCAGTGTTCTTGAGAAACAGTGTCACTGTCAAGTTGTGTGACGAGGTTGTTTCATGGAGATTCGATTAGACGGCACATTAGGTGGCCGGTTGAGTAATGTTACTAGGAATCAATACATTCGTTAGAAGTTACAAATTTTAGATTTTCTTTTCTAGTTGTAGTGGATTGTCGGTTAGAATCTGCACTGTTTCGTCTTATTAATTTAAATAGATTGTGCCGAGATATTAATAATAGTACGCCGAGTAACCAGAGTCTAGCTTCTTCAGCAACTACTCGTGCTGTTTGTGTTTTTGTTCTCTCATGAGTAGAAAGGACTTACTTTTATATACCGACTTCGAACCCTTAGTTTTTCATAGAAATTTGGTGTTGTGAACAACTCAAAAGGGGTGGAGCGGTAAAAAGGCGAGGTCTTCAGTCCCGGAAACGAATGTGAACCTTTGGCATGTGGATTGAAGCACTTACTAACAATGTAAATGCGACTTATAAAAATGAAACTGTTAATATAAGTTATGTGTACATGTTACATGTTAAATGTACATGTGTATATTTCAAAAAAACACAAGAGATCGCAAAATTCAAATGATAACTTTTTTTAAGTCACAAAAATGTTTCAAATGTTTGCTTGTGAAGGACGTTTGAATATTACAATAATTTTGTATTTTCGGGCGAAAGATTACACACCATAGACTTTATCGTTGCAACCGGTTGGTTTGGAAAGCTTCTCCACCCTCAGAAGACGAATGCATGAAATCTATCGTTACATAAAACCAATGAATGCAGTAATCTTTGACGAAACGCGAACAGGCAAGTAGAGCAAACAAAACAGGAGTTATTCTGTTCTTCAAAACTTCCTGCTAGATTTTACCCGAAATGTTGTTTTCTAAGTTTCACACGGAGAACAGTAGAAGATAAGGCAATGGAAAAGAGGAACCTTCGGACAAAACGTGTGAATGGGCACACATCTTTCTATTCGTACGAATAAAAGTTAAGC
This sequence comes from Eristalinus sepulchralis, assembly GCA_944738645.1. Classification (NCBI taxonomy): domain Eukaryota; kingdom Metazoa; phylum Arthropoda; class Insecta; order Diptera; family Syrphidae; genus Eristalinus; species Eristalinus sepulchralis. Next base: position 43,820,067 of record OX122883.1, read on the forward strand.
TCATAGAATGGAGGAACCTTAAGGCTGAACGGATGTGTTTTTATGAAGAGCACGAGTTCCAAGTGAAATTATTTAAATTTCGGTGTGGAAAAAGATTCTCCCTTTCCTATGAAAGTATTTTACCTTTAAATTTTCTGGCAAAGCCATAAATTAAAAAAAATCTTCTGATACAACAGCCCTTATCCGCCGAATGATAGTTTTAACAATAATTTAGAAATTTGTAACTAGTGTAAGTATTTTAGAAAAAATTAACAATAAAATAATACATTTGAAAAAAAAAAGATAATGACCCCCAATAGTTGGAATATGGGTGATTATACTGTGAATGTGACATGCGTCATTCTTTATTTTTAATATATTCAATGATTTGCTGCGAAGTCCGACCGCTCTTTTTACAGTAATTTTGCAACAACCTGTGATCTTGTTGCGACAGCCGATCGATTGTATCATGTTCATTTTACCGGGAGAAGTGATTTCCAGCCCTGGCAGCCATTTACCGACTTTGTTGTGTAATAAAAGAACATCTATTACGATTCATTTTGAAATTCGATCACTAGTCGTTCAGTTCATTATTCAATTACGTTGATAAATCACCGGTTGTGATTTATCGCTTATCTGTATTTCATCGATCTGCAGGAAATTTTCTTGACAGCAAAAAATAAAATAATCGTTTTTTGAAAAAAGCTTGTTTGTTTGTAGAAAAATCAGACAACTTCTAAGCCGATGAATTTATAGATAACAAAGTGAACGTCAATAAGCGGCGATGTTTTTAGAGATATTATGTAAAATATGTATTTATGTGACAATCTTGAGAGTGAGTGAAAGTGAAAACGTACTGAGTCGCCTCGGTAATGGCAAAAAGTAGCAAATAATTTTAGAAAATTAGCAAAAGCAGAGAAGTATATATAAGTACTGAGCAGAAAAAGGAAATACAAATAAAACAAAAATCTTGTTGAAATTTGTGTCAAAAGCTATTAACAAAATTGAACATTCATCTAAGAAAATAAAAGCGATGCAAAATCGGAAATAAAATAAAAATATTGTTCTGAAAAAGTAGCATTTTCAAATTTTTACAAAATTTAATAATACAACGGGAGAGGTTTGATAACTTATGGCGTGTTTTTGCGCAATTTTATATCGAGGAACATTCGCGATAAAAGTTTATTGTCTACCGGCTTATTTAAGAATACATTTTTTAAAATTGTTGGTGATCGTTACAACAGAAGTCAGTGCAATGGTTTTCTTAAATATTTTTCGAAAAGTTGGACTTTTGAATGAAATAAAATATTTTTACTCGTTTTGCTTTATTTTCTTAAATACACGAATTAATCATAAAGTTGTGATGTATGTATATTTCTTTATCTGATGAGTTAGAGAAAATGGCTTTACCATATAGAAATGGAAAAGTTTGAACAGCTTTCTTTACAATAATTACTGGGCTGTATATAAAATCTCAACAGAAAACACGCCTTTTATATCTGGACACATGTACGTTTCCAAGACAATGACTAATATGCCCAATAAATTATTTGTATGTATGTAAATACATATGCACATATGTAACGTTAAACCTAAATGTGGTCACCATTTACAATAAATAAAAAACTAAACGCATTAAAATTAAACAGAGGAAAATAACCATTTGCCTTCATAACACGCACAAAATGTAATATAACACAGACGATAGCTTAACGATTTGGGAGTATCCTTACTCAAGTAAGACTGCAATCTGAAATAAACTACTTGTACGTATCCCTGAACTGGGGCCATTTTAAATAGATAGAACATTCCTGAGAAGTTTGTTGCAATGACATCTGGATTTCGTTTTCAAAACGTCATTAGTTGCTACAGAAGATATATTTCCCGGAAGTTTAAAATATGTCCCAACTATTAATTCATTTGTCTGACTTCAGAATTCGGAATTTAAAAAGCAATGCCATGTTTCACTTATTTTTTTGTTTTTTAAGCTCATTAACGGTCACCCGCACAATTAATAATTTCCAGACAGGACGTGATACTTACACACATTTGTATCAATCGTTACGCAGAAAAAAATGCAAAAAAATGCAACTGAGAGCAGCAACGGATGCAAATTAACACATTCACACAAAATGAATTTATCAATTAAATCCTACCAATGAATTTTAATTAAATTTTCAAAAGAACATTGAATTATCGGCTTGCACGAAACATCACGAGACAACGGAACGAACTCAACTGATTGAAATCGCAATTGTTGTAGCAGGTGTACCAGCATAATTGCGTTTGTGTCTTGATATCCTTTTTTTTCAAAACGCATTTCCCTCTATTTGCTCTCTCTTTCTCGCACTTATTCCTTACTACTTGCGGTCGCATTAAATTCACTCGCTAATCGGTGATCAGGACACGCTTTATTTTGGGTGTTGTTGTCTGTTGTTAGGGCAACAGATTGGTTTTGTGTTGTGGTATGAGGTAGCAACGGAGGTGACAGCGTCTGCAGGCCGATACACGTGTGTGTATCGTTAACTGCAAGGCAACAACGAACTTAACAACAGACATTAATCATATCGACATGTATGTACTTACAATAATTTCAAAGAAACGGAAGGAAGCAGACTCTCTGAAATGTGGGGTGTTTGCGTATGGGCTCCATTAACCTTGAGTTGCTCAGGTACAAAGGAAGGTACCTAGTCGGTTTACGGCTGCGGAGGAAATCAATTCAATGAAATCATTTTAAACCAGCGTGAAAACATCTTTCCTCAGAGGTTTAATCTGCATTAAAATTCACAGTTTTTCAACTTAAAAGGAATGAGAAAGACTTCCGAGCACTTAATCCACTGCTCCCAACTTTCTCTAACCGTAATGCAGTAAATAATCACCTTCAATCGAGTGCATCTGCTGGATACACACAAGCAAACGCAGTATGCTCGCCATTCAAATTGATCAAATTGATATGGATTTTCCAGTGGACGACGCCGCGGTGCGGTGTAGTGACCCGCTTTGGTATCTTCGGTTGACCGCTTTTCACAAGACCATTCGATTGAAATGCAAATATCCGAGCCGTCAGAATCGGAAAATAATTAACATTTCAATGCAAAAGAACGGATGATATTTGAATTAATTCGCAATGTGTTCTAGGCTAATTAAAATGCACGTGTTCTTGAATTTAATTCAAAGCGCGCGATTCACTTGTAACAATGAACAACGTGTTTGTTTTGCTATAGAGAGCGGAGATTTTTCTTGGTTTGACACTGAACTCGGTATGATTCATTACTTTGGATGGTAATTTGTATTATTAGCAAATGTTTAACCTCAAAACAGCTCAAGACTAAATGTGTGAAAAACAGAAAATAACAAAAAAATGAATAGAACTTGGTTATATGACTAAGGAGTTTGTTGTGTACGCTTCTTTGTACGAACTTGTTTAGCAGAAAATTTTCTTCCTTGAACGACTACAGTAGGCTGGATGCTGGATAATGACTTTCGCAGTATTTGATTACTGCAATGCTGAATTTCCTAGTTAACACTCAAAAATTACAGGCCGTAATCCACCACCTATGCGCCGAGAGAGAAGAGAGACACGTCTAGTTCTCACGAATAGTTCTTAATGCGATCTCTTTGAGAACGGATAAGCTAAAGACATCATAGTATAGTTATTGATCAAACACAGCAAACGATCAATGAAGATTTTGTTTGTATCACAGCGGAGGCATGCAAAAAGGGTATGATAGTAAACTGACAAGAAGAATAATTAAAATACATTGTGGTCAGATTGGTAATTGATTCCGAAACTGTTGTGTAGGAACATCATCTACATCATTAAATAAACGGACAGTACCATCAATGCAATGTTACGGTTACTGTTTTTCAGTTCCTTTCGCATAAATATATGTAATAAAGACTTTTTTTTAGTGGTCAAGTGCAATTCACAAAAGAAACTGATCATTCTAGTTCTACACTATTTCACTAAAGTACTATATGAGCAGTATTGAAAGTAGTTGAATAAGTTCTTCAACTTCAGAATTCTGCGTACGATCCTTAGTTTAAGGAAGAAGAAAATGCTTCTAAAATCTAAGCAGATATCTTTCTTACACTATGTGATATTCTAAGCTGTCTGTCATTTCATTATCTATTGAAATATTCAAAACCAATTAACGTTTTTTTTCAAATTTTTTGTGGGCATTATGGGTTCACATATCAGCTTTTGTGTAAAAGTTCAAACGGACGTAAAGAATAAATAGATTGGAGAATTTTTTTTGTCGAAATTCTGAAACATCTGTGTAAGTCATAACTCCTTTTCAAGGGCACGTCTAAAACAAAGGAAAATCAACAACTGTGATAGTCACAAGGCCTGTCGAATATAAGTGTGATCTCTGACCATCAAAAAACATGGAGAGAATTGTTTTGAAGTTCAAATTTCTTATTTCGTAGTTGTGAGAAATGAGAAATTTTCTTGACAATTCTCTCTACCGAATATTTGTGAAAACTAAAACTAATTGACGTCGGTGTTCTTGTTCTTTTGATTTCCGTAGTTTTTACATTTTTGACAGTGTTTCATTTCCAGGTTTTGAAACAAGAACAGATAAGTAATTACGAGTACAGATTGACGAAACTTACGTAGATAGGATCACCCAGCGGGGATAGGTACAAGCCTTTGAATTGGACTCTGTTTATACTCTGTTTTCACAAATCTTTGTCTGAATTATAAAGGTCATTTTTTGGAAGTATAGAACATTAGGTTGGGAACACTATTTTAACTGACAGCAATTTTGTCAGCTCTCAAGTGATTTGTTTTTAGTTTTGTTTGGCATTTTAACATGAATATACTGACGCCAGGACAACGCTTCCATATTGTGCGAATTTGGCCCAAAACGAGGTTGTCGTTGGTCCTAATTTTCATAAGCGAATTTTATTAAGCGATGAAGCTCATTCTGTCCACTAAAACCGAATGTTTGGTGTGCTTTTTAAAAAATGAAGTTGGCTAGAACGTTACAGGCACTGGCGATCGCTATAGAGTCATGATTACTGATTTCTTCCTTCATCACCTGAAGAATAATGATGTGTTGTGGTTTCGTGCCACAATTGATTTATTGAAGGAAACGTTTGGTAATCGCATAGCTTCCAGTGAATTAGCCTCCAAGATCGTGCGGGATTTCGGTATAAAGAAAATTTTCTTTAATGATTTTGAAATTAAGAAACTTTTTGTTAATTTTCGTAAAGTTTCCATTTACATATGTGTAGGTATAACGGTTGGTGACTGAACTAGGGTGTTTACATACATAGATTGGTTGTAACCCGTAGTAATCTGCAGAATGATAGGCCGAAACTTGAATGAAATTTCTTGTGATAATTATGGCCCATTACACGCATGGGAGTTTCCAACCTACCACCACCTTTTCCAAGACCCTTTCAAACAATTTTAAATTCTTTCCTTAGAGCAGATAGTAAAAAAAATAGCACGCACAACATGAGTAGCTGTTGAAAAGGCTAGGTCCTTGCCAAATATGGACTCTAGTATCACCCAGTTTATTTGCTACGCCGTTGCATTTTATTCTAGTCTATAGGCAGAAATAAGTAAGCTAAACCTGGTTTCCTGGAATCTCCAAATTTTGCCAGCTGAATTCTATAATTGGATACACACTGTAATTATAGCTTCTTCAGTCGCTGTTATTATGAGCACCCCATAAAAATGTATTTATTTATTTGCAGAGATTAATTTCAAAGATTTTTCAAACAGAATTTTATTGCATCGTAAAAAGTAATCAAACATGCCTCCCACTTTTTCCACAATCCATAGGGTATATCATGACTTCATTCAAATGTGTCAAGATATTGCAAAGAATTTAATGAATTCAGATTCCTTTAAAGAAATTCCTCAGATGAACGACTAACTGAATATCTTGAACCAAGTAATGGATGGAGTAAATGACACGGTAACCCTCTGAAGTAGGGCAACGCATCACTAGTTCTATTTAATGCATAGACCTCCTCAATTAACTGCACTTTAAGTACTGCCAATAGCGTGTTCATATCTTTATAGAAGCCGCACATGTGTGATTACTCACAACGGTGTACTATTATACAAGCCGTCCCTTATTTGCATTGATTGTGTCACAGGTATAAATCAAACAGAATTCCCTATTGTCGTGTGTCTTTATGCCACGGCATAAGCCGGAAATCCTCCCAATCGTCACTGGCAATGCCCAAACGCTCAGCACACAACACACCAGTCTTCGTCTTCAATTGATCCACCACACAGCGCACCAATTTAGGTATAAGGCATTCAGTCGATTCCGACTGTGTAGCGCGTATTCCCAAGCCGGCCCGGCTCACAATACATTGGCACGGCATACGTAGTCACTTTACGGTTCTCGCAGGCAGGAACTAAAGTTTTGTTTTACGTGCATAAATTTAAATAAATCACCCAGCGGCACTCGGCGACCGGTCGAGAAGGCAGAAAGTGAATTATCAATCGGGAGACAGTGTAGCAGACGCATTCAGAGCCACATTTGGCATGTGACAGGATGTATTCAAAGCCGCAAATGGAAGTAAAACGCGATTTATGTGATGAGTAATCCCTCGGCTGTGGCTAAATAGAGTCAACAAAGTGATACTGCTTTAGCTTTTGCTGTTGTTGAATCATTACGGTTTGGGAAACAATTTTATTGCAGAGACGCAATTATTTTTACGACTTGTCAACTTTTGTCTTAAGAATAAAATGCTAAAGCTGAGGTCTAAGGTGAATGTGCGATGCGATGATTTTGTAAGGTGAACCAACCGTAATGTGTGCACACATTGTGGTTCAGACTTTGTGTTAATGTAGTTTGCTTTATGAAGGGATGTCGCATTTCACCGGACGCTAGCTGATGGAAAATGGGAAAGCGGCATAATGAGAAACTGTTTAACTAACATTGATCTCTCTGACCTTGGCTTTATTAAACTTTGGCAAAGGGGTTACGGCGCTTTCATAATTCATAAGAAAGAGCACAAGAGTTTTTGGAATTGCATTGTTACTTAAGCAATTAATGGACATTTTCCATTATATCCATTATGCTTAAGGTGAATACATACAGAATGTACGTACGTATGTATGAGAATGGTTTTACAAAAAAAAATGTTTAAATAACGTTACAGTAAGCAAAAATGAAACAAGATTGCAGATAGGTTTCAGTATTTTTTAAAGAATTTTTAGTTACACAACATCACATTGTTTTTATTTTTGTTATTTGATTGATTAGAAATTTGCGCTTCTGCCCGTCAACATTGATAAAGCAAGCAGTTTCAAGGAAGCCGCAATTTTCGTTCAGTTTTACAAGGACAGTGAAGTTTGCTTTGAATTCCACAATAATCAATCAGAAACTTGTATTGCTGACGTTTTAATGTCGGGTAAATTGTTTTGTTTGACTGTTTTTTTTGTTTTCTTTATTTAATTCTTCTTACTATCTTTTTTTCTAACTTGTAGACAAAGATATAAGCTGTTCGATTATGATTAGTCTGCTTTTGATAACTTGTTAAAACGGCCAAGTAAATTTTCGGAGAATTTATTCAGATGCCCTTATCATTGCACTGAACTGAATGAATGTTATATGTGAAGTTATGTATTTAGGAAACAGTCTCAATGTCTTTCAGCCAGCCAACACAATGCAGTAAAGCCTTATAAGTGCGGTCACAGAGAATTTTCGAATAATGAAATGTCCGGACTGGATGTTGAGATATTTCTAAGGGCTTATATAACTGTCTTACAAGGTATGTTATGTTATCTACTTATGGAAACTGAAATTTGAAAAACTAGAAAGAAGGAACATGTTGCGTTTTAGTCTTATTTAATAGTTGACTTTGAGAAATTGAAAAGAAAGAGCAGATTGCGACAGACGATTCTCATAGTTCAGTCTCAATGCCTATAGAATTCCTTACAAAAATTGTATTTGTTCCTTAAGTAGTCTTGATGAACGACTTCATAAACAATATACTAACTTTGGCCAGAGATCAAGAAACACACAGATATTCGTCTTTGCTAACTACTGTTTTGGTTTTAAACTCTCACATACTACATGCACAATTGTACACAGTCTAGACTTGCGCCACCTAAAGTTTTTATATAGATTAAATTCAAAAAAGACTGCTGAAGCGTACGGATTGTCCGCAGAACTGTTTTAAGCAGCTAGGGGTAACCTGGTTGAGGTTGAGAGCATGTATCAGGCGACGCGCTGTCGAGAGAAGATTCTGCGTAACTCACAACTCAACACCAGAGGCACGATCTTCCAAAAGTCCGTTCAACCGCTGATTAGATGAACTCATCGAGCCATTAATGAGGCGTTTGTTGGCATTGAAGCAGAAGCGGCAAGAATAGGTAAGTCATAAATGAGGTAAGACAAAGTATATGCTGTCATCAAGGAACATCGAAGTCTTGGACAAAGCGTACCACGATGCGGCAGAAACTTCGAGGTAGTCAAGGACTTCGTCTGACTTGGCTCGGCGGTTAAAAGGGACACCAACATCAGTACCTGGTTGAGACCCTAGTTCGCCCCAGACTATAGCTCCATGGGTAGAAAAAGATATTATTTAAACTATAATATTTAACATTAATTAATATATGTGTTGATATATTCAAACTGTAAATTGGTGTTGCAATGCACAGCAACCTTCGCCAAACCAAATAAAGTGAAAATTAGTCCAGTCTATGGATACAAGGGAATCGCATGCAATGAAACCACAGACGAACTTACTAGGACTCCGAAACTGCTCAGCAGCAGCCTAACTAATGTGTGATCTGAACCACAGCTACAACAACGATTAACGAATGTGAACATAAATTTCACTCAGACCAATGGAAAAATGTTTCGGGTCTTAGGTACTCCAAAGGGTTAATCAAAACATATTCCTGCAAGGATATTAAGGAAGCTAACGGGCATTGTTAACTGACGCCTAAAACACCACCACTAGTCGTCGGCTAAATCTGAAAGAGGATGAAACATACGAGCACATCTTGTTCGAATGCCTCGCACTCCACTGGTTAAGTGAACGTACAAATATTTTTCATAGAGACATTCCAGCTCAACTACAAAGGACGTGTTTTTCATAAGCAAAGTAGTATGTCATGTGGGGAAACTCTACGCTTATATCCTGGGATGTACCAGAAAAACGAAAATCCCTTAATATGACAACAAACCTTATTGAAACGTCAGTTGAAATACATTTCAGTACAAGAATCGTCTAAGAAAAGCTAAGTCTTTTACGAGTATTCACAGTACATAAGGCAAAGTATTTGTGCGGAAGAACTGATACAAAAATCGAAGTTTGTTTAATATTTAATAAATTATATATACTAAACTAATTAAAATTGTCAATTCGAAATCTATCACGTTTATAGAAAATAGACTATTTCACACTTCTATGCAAAATACACATGTACAATCACATTCCTACATATTTCTTACACTTTTGTTTTTATTTTGAGGTTAATAATTAATTAGTCTGTCATTAGAAAGAAGAATATGAATATTTTGAATGTTGAATATAAAATAAGCTACGCAGAGTAACATCACGAAAACAAGAAATTATTTTAAGGTTTACTGAATCACAGCTTGTTCCCTGTTCAGCTCCTCCGATTTCTGGGGATGTGAATTGATTGAAAAGAATACAAGTTGAATTTTAACATCCATCTCTAATTCACCGCAAACATTAAAAGGGATGGCTTTCACTTGTTCGTAAGAGCTCACACGTGTAGTCATTTTCGTACTTTCAGCATACGCTGTGCGTTAAATATAGTTAACTTGATGAAATATTTGATTAAGTTAATAGAAACTTTTATAAAAGTTTTATTATAACCAATGATAAATGAATGTCCATTATTGCTTCTACCATACGCGATTTTCGATGAACCGAGTGTGGAATAGTTCGAATCGAACCATTTGAGTCAGACTCTAAGCAAGTGACGATAATGAATACCACACTCACTTTAATCCACATTTTTTAAAAGCAATGTATGCATGCTGTGGATTATGTTTTCAGTCCAAAATCAAAAACAAAAACACATTTCTATTCGATGTGCGCGAAATGTTCCCCTGCAACCATTAGAAGCAAAGGGAGGAAAGTGGAACAATATGAGGAAAGACTGCCGATTCACTTCAATTTGATTTTAGATCGAATCTCGTTGTATTCTCCTTCTCTACATTTAACACATAGAAAAACTCATGTCGCCGTAAAACACGATTGGTTAAAGCACGCTAAAGTAATAATTCGTATTTGCGAATCAGTTGTAAAGTAGTTGGTTGTTGGAAAATGTTTTCAAAGAAGATGGTCATCTCCTTATTCCTTTTTTCGATTACTAAATCATTTAATGACGCGATTGAACAATTCAAAACGATCAACCAGACCCTACCTGGATGAGACTACGATGCGGAAGCAGGAGTAGTATGTCACTACCGCATTACAAAGGGTAACTGATGTATAGGTAACTCATATTGTGACGTCAAACATATGACTGTAACGGCCAGAATTTCAGAGTAACTAATAATAGAATATTTTGTTAAATCCACAAGTGAATTTATTTGCCAGTCCCTTTAAGTCTCAATTCATGTACATATCCCAACCTTAAGACAGTCCCCGTCCGGTGACGAAAACTGATTCGAAACGTCATTCTTCCATTCTCTTAACATACCTAATACTAAAATAAAGTTCCCTTTAAAGGCACTAAATCCGTGAATGCCAAATATGTTTGCGACAGATTCTGTCTTTCATCCTTTTTCAGTGACATTTTCTTAGAACCAAAGACAAATCGATTGTGCTGTACATTCCGACAGCTCAGACAAAGATGTCAACCACAGCGGAAGTGAGTGCTGTCAACCAGACATCCATATATTTGATTGAAGTATACGTGCTATTTCTATCGATTCCTTTATCAGTCAATAGCCCGTTCCGATATTGGTGGAGGAGCTCGGTCAGCAGCAGACTTTGCTAACCGTAAAACTTAAAAGTGGGTGGTTATAGGTAATGCACTCCAGTCACCACCGCCACCACACAGTGTGTCTTGTTATTTTTCGTTTTTCTTTTTTACATGGAACTCGTACTCGCATGTTGAATATCCACCGGAGGACGCCTACAGTAAGTCAACCGGTTGAAGTTCCTGGGATGAATGGACACCCGAGGAGCATGAAACGTGAAAACCAGGGAAAAAGAGAAAGACTTAAGCTGGCCATTAAGGCAAGCGACGAATCAAGTTCAACGGAACCCGGGGGAACGAGAACGTCAAGAGGGATCTCAGCGCCGAGTCCGGGATGATATTGCAACAGCAAAATTGTACAAGCCGACCGATGGTCATAAATATCCCGGCGTACGAGTATTTTGTCTTAGCCTCCTAATACGCCACACTTTTTATGATCGTTTCGAGGGCATATATAAGCCTCTCTGATCGGAGAGTAGGTTGACAGAATGCGAGGTCTCTCGGGTGTGTGCATTAAGAACGCTAAGCCAAATGTGCCTCTCCAGTGGGATTGATTCGAGATCGTATTTCCTCGAGCGGAAACCACAAATGTAGCGCGTAAGATCTCTGGGTGCCCGGCGTGCAATCCGCTTGCGGTTCGTTGTGATTTTGAAGCGTCCTCAGATCGATTGACTACTCTTCTTTTTATTTGCACTTATCACGAAGCAAATGAAACCAGTTTTTCTTGCTTCAGTTTCACGTTGCCTCAGTCATAAGTCATTAGGTAATTTATCATAGGATTGCTGGGGCTGATGGTGGAGCAGGAGCAGCTGTGGCGTTATGCGAATGGATTGGCCAATGTTTGTGAGAGTGCGGGGCGCAGGCGCGGTAGCGTATGAATCATCTTCGCTTCCAAAGGTGAAGACAGATACTGTGTTGTTCAGTTATCTGCTTCACGGACCATAGAGTATAGTGCGATGTGTAAATGTGAATGGGATGTGACTTTTCCGAAATGAGCACACACACTGACTTCAGATTGCAGATACAAATAGGTGGAAGTATCTCAAGCGAATGCATGCTGCGATTAATCAATCAGATAGGAAAACTTAATGGGAATAGATTGGTATCTCGTGGTGGAGTTAATTAATCCAACTTTAAAACAATTCGGGATTAACGGTAAGGAAAGATGGATGCGGAACGTACGTTCATCTGTATCTTCATCTGCATCTATTGAAGTTACCGACGCTTGACGGGACACTTGGGAAATCTGAAAATGGCAATAAATATACCTTTTTGTTTTTTGTTCAAGTCCTAAGGTTGTTCAGGTGAACAGAACATTTCCACACGACTGTCAATTACAAACTCATAAATACCTTAAAAATACTGTCAGTCATTAAAAATTGTTCCACCGGCTAGAATGCAAAGAATTAATCGTAAAACAAAATCGCTCCAACGTGATCATTTGCGGACTTATAATGACTTATTTTTGACAACTTCAAACCCACCGACGCGCCACCCTCGGAAGCAGATTCGCTCCGATTATATCTGTTTGCTGTTGACACGTCAAGACGCCATGTCGCACCCATCGCACTAATCGGAAATCGAATTCAAATTGATTCCTTTGCTTTCATGGGACATCACCAGTTCACTTGCATGAATAATTCAAAAAACAAATAAAAAAAAAATGTTCTGAGAACTTTTTATGGTTTGCCATCGTGATGCCGCAGGTGTCTCCTCGGGTGGCACTGATATGACTTCAGTCGATTGCAGCTCTGATAGCGGTAATTTGACGCGATGTCTTGTGGTCTGCCACTCAAAACATTGCGCAATCCCATGAGTTTCAGCTGCAGTTTAAAATTTGTTTTTAATTAGTCCGAAATTACTGAGTTCTGCTGCGGAACTGGTTCCGTGGTGCGTTGAACTTTTGCATGCAGGGCGATGAACTTGAATGCATCTGCTGAGGGAAGTCTTTTGACTTTCCATTCTTTATGTTTGTGTTCAAGTGGGAAGAGAAACACTCCAAGCGCACACCTTTTGCTCAGATAACGATTTCAGTAGAAGCCGCCGATGCGACCTTTGTCCGTCCGCATGAGATATCGACGAGTTCCGACTTTTCTTATCAGTTCAACTATTTGCAACCGGTTGACGATGGTTCATCGATCAAATGGATTGTGGTAGCATTATGAAATTGGCTATGCCTATTTTTGTGTGCGGCATGCGGTCTGATATCTGTGTGTGTTGAGGCCAGTACTGTGCAATTTTGGTGAGTGTCTCTGTGAATCTGGGTGTGTGGCAATCAAATTAAATTCGTAGATAAGTGCATATGGCAGTGATACATATGGGAAGATAAGAACGACAAGCTCAGTGACCTTGTTACCATTCGGTGTGAAGTCAAAATGAAACTCATTTAAATCATGTTATGTATAACAAAAACATGTTATTCAGGAGTAGAAAACGATTGTTTTATATTTAAAAGTTCAGGGGATAAAAAGGGCGTGATTGATGAAATATAATAGAGAGTTGAATAGAAGCTATTCGCTCCGTGCATATGTATGCTCGAGAAATACGATAAAGCTAACCATATTATATTAAGACTATACATTTTTATCTGATTTTGTAAAGGCTCCCTAGGTGCCACTGGTAGAGTTCGCCCGATTTTCGCCAAACTTAAACTGTAGGGTAAAGTTGTCAACAGTGGATAAGGGTGCAGAGTCAATAAATCAATCAAAAATTCAGAAGAGAGGCTAGAGAAAATGTAAAAGACGAGTCACGACCAGGCCGATCATAAGGCTTAACTGGCAGCAAGAAAGGAATTAAAGAAGACTAAGAGCACGCTTTAAAATTGAAAAAAAAATTGACATAAGTGTATTATGCCCAAATTGGTCGCGCATGCTATATGTAAACAGAACATGAAACCAGAACATAGAAGGTCATCAGAAATATTTTGCACACAAAAAATGCAACATCCCGAAATTGACAATTGAATCAACTCGACTTCCGTTCGCAATACTAAATGCCCTCGACTTCTCAACTCAGCCATATTGGTCACTACGAATGGAAACAAGAAAAAATATCACGGTGTTGTTATGATCTTTGACGATATATTTTATTACTAATCTGAGCAGCAACGATTGATAACTTTTGTCTGAGCCTGTACTGCATCTTGACAACTGAAACATTTTTTTCCATTCACTCATGGATTTGGACTTTAAGTAAATCGTAGCAAATTTTCATTCTGATTTGAAAGATTTAGGAAGCCGTGCGTTGATACAGCCCAACGATCTATAAACGCGTGCTATTGCCTGTCTAAGACCCACCGCGTAAGTCCGCTACACCTCTCTTTTAAAAAAAAGAAGCTTAACAACTTATTCCCTGCGTAGCATATATTTATTTACTGTGTTGAATATTTGAAATATTGCTAAAATAGCCATGAAAATAAAACTACAAATTGCAAAGTTTTATTGTTTTTAAGATTCCGCATCCAAAAAACGAAACTACTAAAGTTATAGTGACCGTCAATTCATCTCCTGAACTTATGAACGATTTTCATGAAATTTTAGGTATACTTCAAAGGTGGGATCACAGTTTTTATATAAAAATTTGAAGTTGAATCGCTAACATAACTTTGAAATTGGGACAGAATTGTAAATTTCATCCTACTTCGGGCGTACTTCATCGACGGATTCTTTGAAACGAAGATTCACTTTTAACCGTTTCGGAGCAGTATGGCGTTGAAGACGGAACGTTTCTGACACTCCCCCTACTACCATCCTCACCCTTTCAAATCGGAAAAAACAATAACTGATCGTTGTATTCTATGGAAAGTTTCAATTATAATGTTTTTAGCGCGTTTTGCCTCAAACTGTTTTAAGGCGGACAAAACATCAACGACACCGAATTTCGAAATTCCTAAAACGCTGATTTAAAACAACTTAATGAGACCAAAACCGAAACCTTTCATGTGCCTCTGTAACTTGCACTTGTCTAGTTTATTCTTTCTTGTTCCTACTGAATGTCTTTTTCAAATGTCCGAATCGAATCGGGCACGTCTGAAGTTCTGAATTCTCAATTTCGAATTTACTCGCCCAAAAACAACCTTCTCCAGTTTTCGCATTTATATTTTTAAATTGTTCTCTTTTATGAGTAAGTATTCATGTTTATTGGAATGCAAATGCATTGACAAGCAAATGCAATGAGACTCTACTACAGACTATAACAATTGAATTAGTCGTGTGCGTTACGAGTACATCAAATTTTGTTCCATTCAGAGAAACAAAATTGATCAATACTGGCAAATTCTGAAGAGTACCTCTTGGTTACTTTTCGTTCAGCTTTTACAAAGATCAAGTTTCCGAACATCATTATGAATGACGATTTAAATTGCTTGGCAAATAAAACAATCGTCTCGAAAAAAGGAAACATAAAATGAGAACACCCAACATACTTAAGTATCACGAGGAAAAATACAGTACATTGAAAATGTGTGAGCAAAATAATGCCCCCAAAGTATACAAGAACTGAAAAAGAAATTCTAAGTTTTTGAGTTGAAGTGATGTTAATGGACAACTGACACGGCAATAGCTGAAGGGCTATTATTCGACATGTTCTCCATTGGACATGTAACACATATCTGCTAACTTTCACTAGAACTTCACAACAAAACAGAATAAATTATCTTTCACAGTCAAATACCTACTTGAACTCAAATGAGTTCAAAACGAATTATACACCCACAATGAATTTCCAAGAAGCCATTGTGTTCTTTTTGCAAACACGTTGTGTGTCACGAGCAAGAGTCTGTTGGAAGAAACAAGATTATGTATCGAAGGTAATTTAAGCACGTGGCGAGTTCTCAAATTTAATTCCTTGGTTGGACAAGACGCAAACAAACCGAATCCAAGTACTTAGAGATGGTTATCAAATTTCACTCAAATCAGTCTTTGTAGAAGGCCATCGAAATTCATTTACTTGTTAAGCAAAAATTGAGCACATCAAATCAACATATAGTTCCAGTCCAAGCCTAGTTTTGGAAACAGCCATATAATTTCGGGTGAATTAAAATCTCATTATATGCCTGCCATACATGGCGATGATTCATTTGGGGATCGGAACGCTTAAGTACCTCGTGTTATTCTTGAAACTACAGCCACTTACTAACGTTGGCCTCAAATTGCCCTAGAGACGTTTATTAGGCATAAATGTCTCGAATAAAAACCACAAAATACTCGTATTCGTTTTATCCCCACTCCAATCGCCAATAACCGGTAACAAGTATCTTTACTTGTAAGTGAAGTCGTTTTTCTTTTGTTTGTTTTAATGTATCTCTTCCAGAAACCTACACATCCCATCATTGGTTGACCTCATTCGTTCGGGTTTCTTTTATCCATCAGACAGCTTCGGCGCGAGTGTGACAGCGATGACGATGACGATGACGATGGCGACAGTGCAATGTAAGGCTCATTAAAAGCAAAACCTACACGCAATGTCTTTAAAAAAAACTGAAATAGTTCTCGTTACGATGTTTTTATTTCTTGCGATCAGAGATTGTGGGTCCTTGAAAACAATACATACCTGCAATGCCTTTCTATGTTTACTGCACAAAGCCAGACACAATTGTCTTTAATCGAATAACAAGTTCTTAGCCAATTGCTTGCAGCTGAAACCAAGTACAAAACGTGCTGGAGTCTCGGTAAACCCAACGAGTATCATCACCTTCGGCGGAATTAACTGCCCGTCTCCCTTTTCTTCGAGTTTTATGTTCATTGTACTTTGTTTGTTATGGCCGGAGAATAAAGAAGAAGCCGTGGAACTTCCTTGGTTCCGCTTTTGGGAAACCACGAGCTTTTGTGTAAAGATTTGCAGAAAAAAAAATTCAATAACTCTTGGTTTTCGTGCACGTCGATGTATTTCAATGTCTTACAGTCTGCGAAGAAAATTTTAATTCACTGTAATATTTTATAATATTTCAACATTTGTTTTTGTAAAAAGAAGAAAATTGAAAATATTCAAAATGTATTTTCAACCTAAATCTGATAAAAAATTTTGAACGTGAACTAAATTTCCGACACCGGCGCTAATTGAGAAATGATGCTCTCATATTTGCAGTCAGCTTGCAGTTCACACAATGGCGGCGCACCCTCTGCCGCCGCACCACACATTTTCAAGTGGATCTGTGAAAAAAACGGCGTTCAATGCACGCCTACAGATCGTGAGCTACCTTTCAGCAAAGACAACGAAGTGATGGCGATGATTTTCTGAGTCATATGGCTCCATTGTTCGAACTGTACGAGTATTTACGTCCTCGCACGTGTACCTTGTTCGTTTGTTTTTTGTTAGACGGGTTTTGGCGAAGTATCTGTAACAATATTGCTGTATCTCTCTGATGTAATGCAACCCAACACATCATGCCGCGCACAGCCGCAGACGATGCTGATGCCGATTTTGAATTAAAAATTTTACACTTCGTTGGCCGTAATTATCTGACCACGAACAAAGGCGCGCAACAGAGGCACGTTAGCGTGGCGCGGCAAACGATACACAGAAGGAAGCGTTGCTCTGTGCGACTAAGCCAAGCAGAAAGACTCTGCTTGTGTGCCTCCGGCTTTAGGTTGCCGTCCATATTTCAACGGAATGAAATGAATTGCGTACACGTTCGAGCGACGCGGCAGAGGTATGAGTATGACTTTGATAAGTGCGTTATGGGTAATTAACTTTTGGGTTCTACATGGCAGCAGCCACCAAAGCAGGAATAAGGGAAGGTACGCCGAAGTCTAGACATTTCTTGCCCCGACTTACCTGCGACAGCTGCTGCTCGTCCGCCCGTGCGCGATGATTACTTATGTCATTCAAATCTGTTCATGGGAAACGCGAACTATGGGAGAGGTACAACAGTTTCTTTTCGAACACTCCACATCTGGTGCTGGTGGTCAGCGGAAGTTGCCGCTTAAGTGGAAAGTTCTTAAAAATGAATGTATTTTCTCCGGATTGGGTTTGCTGTTTATGCGAAGTCATATTCTGACGGGTAGGGCTGCATTGGGCGAGACGATTAAGACACCGTAAACGGGGTTTTCCGTTTTGGATTTAATTTCATTTTCTTATCTTTACGTTGCATCGACAGCACGGCAGCATGTTTTTTGTCTATTTGGGTGTGGTTGTATTCAATTTGATTCGGGAAAAGATGAAAATTGAGAGGTGATCTTGAGACGAGCGAGAGATGATTAAACAATGTCTGAGGAGATCCTTAAGTGGGATTTAAGTTTCTCTTAATTAAGCAGAAATTGATGCCTTTAAGCTTCTTCTTAATGAGGGTTTCGTTTTCCAGAAAAGATTAAATTGATTAATTGATGACCTAATTACTTGAAAAATGTACCAGAAATTTGAATGCTTGCCATAATTGTAAAAGAGCTCTTTTGTATTGTCTTAAGACTTTAAATAAACCTAGGGACACTTCAAAAGGAAGGCTTTAAATTCATGCAACAGATTCTTATATAAGGAAACTCGATTATTTTTTTAACAATTCTTTTAAATTCCAAATAAAAGTGAATTTCAAATTTAACTTCTATCCTTTACGGTAAATTTTATTGCGTTTACCTTTATATCGAAGATCCTTGTAGATCTAGCGTTATTTATGAGCCGGATGTGGCATACCTAGGCAATTAATTTACTTTGTCCTTCAGACAAATAAAGGAATTGATTATACGTGATCACCCGCCGTTTTGGTTTATATCACGGGGTCCATTTTCCCAAGATTTGTATATAACACAAGACTAGACTTACTAAGTTTCCCCAAGTCCCAAATGAGATCATTCTTGAGGATTGTCCCTCAACTTGGTTTTGAGCAAGACCTTTCCAAAACCTTTGCCGATCTCTGGATAGCAGCACCCGGTTGACAATACAACTTCACACTGAGCCGGGAAAGTCCCCTAACCGACTGGACTGAACCAGTAGTGTGAACAACCTGGTTCAGACTAGTCAGCACAGTACACTGACTTCAACCCTGCCTGCGATATTGGGTTTCAATCCACAGCCAGGTCGATCCTTCCACATTGAGGACTACCGCACGGTCAGGCTGAAACCGAAGTTCCAGGGGCTCCTGACCACCCGTAGCACCAGAATATAGCCTCTGGTCAGCTGGCACTACCATAGAGGTTCCCTCAGCACTTGAGTCTGGTAGCCGCCATTTTGCCACAAAATGGACCTTGGCTCCATCAGTGATTCCGTATTCACTAATAATAGTGTTATGGGTGTGATTTTGAATCAAGTGATTCATAAATGCAGTCACATCATTTGGTGACAGTATTCACATCTTGGTACAGTGAATAAAGATCGTAATCGCGTCTTTTCTTAATTTCCCCTGCCCGCCGCGGTTTTTTTTTTAATGTCACAAAAACCAGCTCTTTCCTTTCACTTATTACCCACTATTCGGCTGTGTATAACATAACTGGTAAGAAAAACTACCGAAATTGGTCTGATCACCAAAAATATGTCACCAGTGTAATTCCGCCAACACGTGGCTTGTTGATCTTCGTCGACAAACTTCCTAATTGCCTCAAAGTGGAAGCTGTTGACAGTAGATAGATACTGAATGATGAGTGAATTGAATCTACTCGGTAGCATAGGTTAAGTTTTATCCTCATTTACTCGTTGCTTCAAAAGCATTTCGAGAAGTATTCCCACAACTGTACTCAACCTACGCATAACCAGATACCATGGTCAGAGAATATGTACACCATATTCTTGAACAAAAAAAAAAAAACGATTTAAACAGATTTAAGTTCGCCGGCGACTTCCACGCAACAGAGCCCGCCATCGAGAATCTTATTTGGTTCGTATCTTCCACTGTACAGCCCTCTGCCGAGCTGTGGCATCATACTATGTAGACGTCCACTCAAGGTCTGTGCAGAAACCAGAAACACCCGAAAGGTTGCTTTCCCAAAATCAAAAAAAAAAAAACCTTGCTTTTGCCGGTAAAGTGATTCTCGTTGAGGTGAACGCGAGTATCGGTTTCTTATCGTAACGTAACGATGTTTTGTTGTTTCTCTGCGTGTGTGGGTTAGAAGAGTGTATCACGTTCCATTCAAAAGAATCTGTTACTCACGCGCCGCTTCTAGATAACAAATTCTAACTAAATGAGCAAGGGCGCTGTTTGTAGGCACGTTACCCGGGGAGTCACAAGGGAAGAGTCACCTGCGCTTGTTTTGTGATCTTATTAGACACGGCCCCAAACAAGATGCCAGCTAAGTTCCGTCACAGCGGTAGACTACTGGTCAAATATTTGCTAATTAAAAGAATGCCTTAATATATGAAGGGGT
Organism: Eristalinus sepulchralis; assembly: GCA_944738645.1. NCBI lineage: Eukaryota > Metazoa > Arthropoda > Insecta > Diptera > Syrphidae > Eristalinus > Eristalinus sepulchralis. The sequence goes on from OX122883.1 coordinate 43,840,278, forward strand.
GTGCGTATCTGATGGCAGGCTATTCGATGAGAGGAGAACTATGATGTCGAGCGAAGGCGGTCGGTACTGAGTCGTTTTAATTACCCGCGCTTGATTCATGAGCTCGTTTCGTATGCAATGCACCGCGGCTAATAAGCTTCTCCATTCAGGGGCAAATGGGAAAAGTTTGCGTATCTAACTTTCTTTTTGTGCGCTGTGTGTTTGGTTTTGCAATGAGTCAGCGAAAGAAGGTATGGTTAAGTGCACCATTTGACCGTGATATTAAATGAAAATCAATTAAGAAACTCAATTGAGTGAGACTTGAAAATGATTTACTACGCTTACAATGTTTTTTTTTTTTTTTGGAATGGAGGAGAACTTGCAGTTGGGGGAAGTACACATTTTTCATAAAATTGTAAGCACTGCTAGGGAAATTAAAGTTATTGAAAAAAGAGGGCGTAGTACTAAACGAGAGCCAAGAAACATTTGATGCCAGCTAGATGACTTAAATGTAACAGAGGACGTCTTTGGACAAAATGGTGCAAACAACTCAATCAACTTGGTATGTGCAACTGGAGGCAGCTGCCGAAAGATTTTCCTGGATGGAGAAGCTTGTTGGTTGGGGCCCAGCTCCGACCCGAACTGTAGTGTCAATCAAAGAAGAAGAGGAAATGACTTAATTTAACTAACTTCTGCTTAAAGACACGCAATCAGTACTCTTTGACTGGAGGAATTTAGTTCGTTAAAGAAAATTATGTTCAAGAATCGAATCTAGACTTTCGGCAAGTGAAGCTAAGCACATATTCATTGCTCCATGTCTGTCACGGATTTCAAGCTTAAACATAATTTCACGCAGCAACGCTTTTTTACCTTTTCTTTAACAAAAAAAGCAAAATATGGAGATTATTTTTCCAAATCTTAATATTTGAACATGAATAACTTTTCGAAAAATTTTGACACCCAATTCTATTTTAAAGTTTGTGGACAAGTGAACTTTTAAAATCCAAATGCTGTTGTCAGGCACCGCTGAAATTGGTTTTACTCGAAATGCTTAAATAACAGGCTCGAAGAAAAGACAGAGAATGACAAACAGAAAAAATCGTGCACTAGCAACGACTTTTGTCGTAGCTTTAAGAAAGATAGTGTCTTACATCTCCTCTGTTCTTGTACAATATTCTCTAAACCATAAAGAATCCAATCAGGGGTATACATCTCCAAAAATTTGAGCAAGCTGAACTAAATATACATCAGACAATAAGCGAATTTTATAAGAAACTTCGATTAGTTTCAGGTCATAGGGAAGGGGATCTACGATCTACGATCTGTGTGGTTTAAGTGCAGTTGCCACTTGTGCAACCCGCATTGCCATAAACTCCACATAACGGATATATATTTTAGCAACAAATTTCCACCACCATTTTTTAATTATGTGAAAACGCGATGAAATAGTTCATAGAGTTTCCTTTAAATTTAACTTGCGGCCATTTTGTCAACAAATTGACGCCTACACAACGCTTGTGCAAATTTGGCCCAAAACGACATTGACGTTGATCAATTTTAGTTGAATGGATACGTCACTGCCGTATTTGGAGTGATGATAATCCTCAAGTGGATTTTGAGACACCGTTTTATTCACGAAAACTGACTGTTTGGTGTGCCTTATGGTGTCATGGTTTTTAACTCTTTAGTTTATCATTTTAACAACCTTGATGTGCAGTTGATGTGGTTTCAACAAGACAGCGTAAAATGTCATACAACTAGTGCCAAAGTAGATTTATTGAAGAAAACGTTTGTAACCGGATAGTTTCAAGTTACGGATCCGTAAATTAGCCTCCAAGATCATACGATTTAATGCCGCTTTAGTATTTTCTGTAAGGATATGAATAGTGTAGTGCGAAACGATTGACCACTTGAAGCACAAAATTCAATGCCCATATACGGCCAGAAAAAGTCATCGAAAATTGGACCTCAAGATTAGACTACGTCCGAGCCAGCCGTAGCGGTCATATGCGAGAAATCACATTCAAGATAAATTTCGTGTCAAATTATAAAATCATCTTTGTTTTATGCCAGTTCAAAGTTCTATCTATTTATTTTCCTCTCAAAGGCGGCTAATTGTATACCATTTCATTCAATTTTTTAGCCTAGAATTACATATTTCTTTTGACACACAAAAATAAAGTGACAAACGATCCGGCCAAAAGGTTACAATGCCATTGCGGTTAGACCACCGCCACTGCTGCTTTGATCATGTTTCATGTGCTTCATCTGAAAACTCAGGTTTCTCTCTTGGAACAGAAACCTATGACCTCACCATCGTTAGCTAAGTCTCTGATTTCAGCAGACCACATGTCTAAAGTGAAGTTTAGTCAAGTCATAAAAACACAAGCACGTTCCCCTTGATTGAAACTAAGCCTTATCACAAAAAAGAAAACAGATGAAAACCACTATACATAAACTGCATTCAATTGTACTAATTGTACTAACATCTTGTGTATGTACATGCAAACGAACAACAGAATCGCAGCCAACTAAGGAGTGACACGGCAAATTGCGTAACTACTCCGCTGACTCACTGTAACTAACTGCTGCCAAACAAATTGAGTTGTGTGTCTCTCCAACGTGTGAATTGAACGCATTTACTCTAAATCTACGGATAATTGAAAAAAAGAAGAAGAAGAAGAGAAAAACATGCGAATGTAACGAATCGGTTACGGAGTGCGCTGAATTGATTCAGATTTGAAGGCGGAATCGCTTTGCTTGTGCTTGCGCAACTAACATTTCGGCCTCATTTACTGAATGTGCTGAAAATTGTTCGGGCATGGGAACCAACGCAAGGAGATGAAATCACAAAAACAAAAACTCCAGTAATTACACATTGCGTGTAGAAGCAGTCAAGGTGACGATAATAACCGGCTAATTACATTTTGTCTTATGCGTAGTTCTAATTTATTTCACTTGATTGACAATGCAAAGGGAACTGGAAACTTACACTTGACATTAAAGGTTTCTAATTGAGGTGTCAGGTTGTAATGGGTAAGATTGAAATAATGTTAAGTTGCACGTTTTTTATGGACGTTTGATATTTACGAGTATGAGTGGTTGCATTTGATGGAGAAATATTGGAGATATTTACATACAGTGCTCTATGTTTAAAATTCATTGCAAATGATCAGCACTTCGAAAAACAACTTTGTAAACGAAACGGAAATCGAATGACACTATAACAGAAATGCAGAAGGGAAGGATAAAAAGCCAAAGTAAAGAATTTGCGAAAGACAGGACAAACATGGCGATCCTTAAGGTTGTAACACAGGGAATGTCTGGGTATTTTGTAACAAATTAAAGTTTTTTATTTTATATTTATATTTTTTTTCTATCTAAACATCTTCTTTGTCCTTTATTCTTTTTTTTACAGAAGGCTTGGTTTTTCGAGGCTACAAAATGTTTTCGAAACACCTTTTAACGACAAAATAACGGCAGTCTGTGAAAAAAATGCATCAGATGAATATTGTATTCCAACTGCAACAGCCTTTGGAACGTTACGTGTGAATTATTGTGCCTAGGGCCTGGTTTAGACTGGTCTAGGTCCTTATTCAAATTATAGGGTACCCATTTATCGTGTTTTTTCTATTTGATGAAGGTTTTGACTTATAAATATGGGGGGCGCTTCTATGTTTTGTGCTTTCCTGCATCCACCGTTTCGCGTAAAATGGAGACCTCAATTACCGTTTCCGGTTTTCGAGGCATAGTTCTGCCGAATGATACTTATCAAATCAAAGCCGAATGGTGCATTCGTTCAGCACTGTATTCTCAAAGTTGTCATTTATGATTTTTCGGTACTAGAGATGCACTATTTCCCAGTGATATAACAGTGGTCAAGTTGAGGGTCAGTTCTTTGATAAATAATACTTTTACTAAAATCTCTCCTTCTCTCTCTCCATATTATTTCCAGGCAAAAACATTTTGTGGACACTAACATCTTGGTGGATCAGCTACCGTGGTGGTGAGGATATAAAACATCGGTGACCGATGATGATTGTTTTGTGAACGATGACGATAAAGATCCCGCTGTCAAGCTGAACCTTTCATACTAAGCGATGAAAAATAAACGGAGTCTGAACTCCTAACTTCACTTAAGTTACGGCCATTTCGGAGAGGAAAATGAGTTCATCACACGTGAGAAAAAAACAACATCAGAAGAAGCTACCAAGCTCGCAGCAGCTTAAGCCATCTACATAACTTGGTCGGTTGGAAGTAAACTCAACGGAGGGAGCATTTTTGAATTTTTGCTACTTTTAATGTACGTAAGTAGGAATGGTGACATATTTGCCAAATTCATTTATACCCTCACTTGTATTGCCACTGAATTGACTGTTTTAGCATTCACTCTTACAACAATTAGGGGGATGGATCCCCCTAATCCCCCTAATTCTGAATAGTTTTAATCAGGGGAAGTATATACCAGTGAGCTCCAATTGATCAGTTGTTTACAGAGCCGCGGTTATAAAGTTTATTATTATACCAGATCAATATCATCGTCTCTTCAAATGGCGCTATGACTGACAATTTTCTACATCGTTATGGCACAGCAGGCTGTTAGTAATACATTTCTTAGCATCCAGAAGGAAACGGGCCAAGATAAACGAAAGCATCGTAGTTATTATAGTAAGATAGTCCCAGAACTAATGCAGGGGATAGAAGCAGAAACGCTAATTGTGCAGACAATGAGATTTTTTTCGCCGACATCTTTATTGATTTTCAATATTTGGATAATGTGTGAAAACGAAGACTTAGTAACAAATGCAGCTAATGAATGCCATTAATTCGACTGCGTACGATTTAAATTTTAATCTCATGTAATGTACAAGAGAACTTTGTCTTCGATAACTTAGATAGCTTGAGCGAGAAGCCTTAATAAGGTTTTTCGTATTCCGAATAGAAGCCACTTGTCCTACGATCATTCTTGTTAATAGAAGTTTGGTTATCAACAGACTGAAGAATAATAAGTTATTTTTCGACACAGTCATCATATTTGAATGAACAAATAATAAATATCGTACAGAAGGTTTGTAAACATGTGATAATAACAACGGCCATCAATAAATCCGAATCAAATTGCGTGAATTTAAATTATCAACAATAACAAAGCATACCCGAGAATCTGAGCATTTAATTGACTCACTATACAAATCATGGAGGTTTTTCCGTTTCAATAATACGACTAGGAAGGGGACTCTTCTACCTAAATAACAAGAAGTTCGAACACAAACGTTGTGCAGCAACGTTTTGAACAGTCGGTTATATGAGGTTAAATTAAAGACCTTGAGTCCATTTGCGACACTTGTCCTTTCATTTACCAAAGCATACGACAAACAGGAGTTCATCGAAGGCAAAAACACGAAGATTAAAAAGACCTCAAGCAACTTAATGTATCAAGAAATATTGAAATATGGATAAGGAAAGAAGGAATTTTATGTTAAGGTCCCTTGTAAGAACAGATATCCCTCAACTATCTTCAGTCCATTTTTGAGTGAGAATGATAGTGCTAAAGTGTGTCCTGAGAAAAATTTAATGAATTCATTAAAAAGAACCTAGCAGATAATTAGAGGCAGAAACAGGTTTACTGTTTCCTTTATTCAAAAACCTTAAGAGTTGATTGAGAATGAGATGTAGTCTTTTGAGAGGGTGTTGTAATGGCAAATATGTTCCAAATGTTCCAAAACTTCCCACATTCGATTCCTTTACACTTCATCTTACATTCTGGCACCCCATCTTTGGAGTTCCTGATAACACTCAAAGAGTTCTGTTGTAATTCTCAATGCAAAGTTACTCAAATTTCGCCGTTCGAAGTAGAAGGAGAGTAGTTGCTGAAGAAGTTAGGTGGACTGTACTGTCAACCCTTCATTTAAAATGTGTGCCTTAAATCGCTTCAATGAGACCAATGTTTTTATTCCGCTTGGATAAAATGACCAGAACTAAACAAAGAAAAAAACAAATCCAAACAGTCCAGTAAATTTATTGATTTCAAAATTACAGTCAAACAGCCAAACAACGTTTGGTATTCTCGAAAATAAATTGTTTAAAGTCAAGCTTCAGATCGATCTCATATCTTATGTATGTACATAATTTTGTAACATCCAACATTCACGCTCAAAAAATGTGGTTAAACATATTTTACCTTAGAATTGAATTTCCTTCCGAAAACTTGTTTCCAAAAATTTTATGTTCGCTTGTGAAAATAAAATTATTCAAAAACGATACCAAAACACACACAATCACCGCGAAAAAAACAACAAAACTGTGCAAGTACTCGTATGTATATAAACACTTTAACCATATGTTGGATTCATTTCACAATTTTCAAGCACATCCTGACGGCGGACGTTTTCGATCTCAAGCCAAATACAAATTCGGCAACTGATGTTTGGAAAATTTCTTGCACAGCTCACAATATTTGTTTATTTGTTTAGCACACGAGTTATACGAATCGCACTCGAATAACAAAGGTAAATGTATCGTGAAGAGCAAAGACGACCGCACAGAGCTAACACACAGTACAGTCGTTGGCAGAAATCGAGTACGATGACTAACGAAAGTTTGAAGGTATGAACCACAACTGAAAAACCTGTTGAACAGCGGCGACCCCCAATGCGATCCCCACGAAAGTCGGTAACCAACACACGCCAATCATAGGCAAGCCAAATGAATATCGTATGCGAATGGGTGAGGGAGAGAAAAAGCGAACAAAAACAAAACAAAAAGAATACAAAATGTATCCAGATGGTTACAATGTGAGGTGGCAGTGTGTTTGTAAGATACACAGCAGGCAGCGACATGATGGAGCGGCTTAAACGCATTGACGGTTCTCTTGTGCTGGCTTGAATTGCCAACTTGTTGGTGTTATCGATCTTGTAACATGCTTAAATTGAACGAATACGTTTGACTTATCAGAATTTTTACTGTGTTTTGATTGGAAAAGCATGTTGATTTGTCAAACGTTTATTTACGTTTTCGAAAAAAAAATTCAGTTTCGTACATTTTTGCTTAAGCCTGAGATCAATTCTAAGTATTACGTCAGTAAGTGGAAATATTTAAATGAGTGCATTTATTTCTAAGGTTTCATCGCGAGAATTGGCTTGAAATTTAAAATAAAACGCAGAAATTTGAACTTAAAACTTTTATTATCTGTTAAAGGAACAATTCGTGGCAACTACATTTTGAAAATGATATCAACTGAATATTTTCGAAGATTACGTGTGGTCCGGTGGAAGATTCAATTTCGGGCGACTCGTTAAAGCATAGCGACAAGTATCACGCGGATAACGCAAGTAATGTTTGCTTCCAATCTACCGCAGCTGGATGTTCATCAATCGCAAATACCTGATGCTATATGTAATAATAATAATTGAGTGGCACTACAGCCCATAGCGGACCAGGGCCTAGCTTCTACAACAACTACTCGTGTTGTGCATGCTATTGTTCTTCACGAATAGAAGGGACCTACAGTTTTTTGCCGATTCCGAACGGCGAGATTTAAGAAGCTTTCCATAGACAATTAATACTCTTTGAGTGTTGTCAGCAACTCGAAAGAGGTGGTGCCGTGAAAAAATGCTAGGTGTCCCGTCCAGGAATCGAACCCAGACTTTCTGCGCCGCAGTCGATGCACTTACCACTGCGCCACGGCGACCACTATGCTATATGTACCTCCACAAAAAATAGTCCAAAGGCTTTCCGTAGCATTACATGAAATTAAGTGCTCACCAAAGTGATTTCTCTGCAAGTTCATTATTTCACACGTTGTGTGACACGTAGTCCGTCTTGTTGAAACCGAAACTTGAATTGCAGGAATCCCCACTTACCAGAAGCAATGATTCCACCAGCCCATAAACCACATCACACCGTTGTTTTTAATGAAATTAATGATAACTCTTGGGACTCTTTGGGTTGCTCCTCAGTCCAAATACGGCAATTTTGTTTATGAACGTATCGTTTGAGCCCGAAATGATCTTTATTACTGAACGAAATTTCACGAAAAAACACCGAACTTGTGTTCAGTTTTTTTCAAATCCCATACACTGAAAATATAAAGCAAATTCAATTCGCTTGGCTTGAATTCTTGTACAAGTTGAATTTAGTGCGCTTTTACACATAAAATGTGGCAAGGTGTTGAATAAGCCAAACCAAGCTACTGAGAACGACGACAAATCGATTCGTCACGGTCTTCGCCAAATTTGTAAATGATATTGGCAATTGTGGTATCAGTAGATCAATTATGAGCACCGTAAGTTTCTTGTATCGGACGAATGTATCGAAAATCAGAACGCTGATTTTCGGTTTACAGCTGACCAGTTTATGGTGTCTTTTCATGGTGATTTGCCAAGCGATAGTGAGCAAAATGACAGGAGTCACCAGTCCGAAAATACCCAAAATCTCGAAAGGCCAAAATCGCTTATAAAAATGAATCATGTTAATTGTTAAGTTAAGATTTTGGAGGTTTTCTTGGTCATTTGAGGATTTTCGATTTTGGGACTCCGTCAGTTTCTTACGGACAATTGATTTACAGATCTTGAAATGGCATGCCGTCAAATTTCTCGTGGTAAACTCTGGAGCTTTCGGGGGAAGTACGAGATTGATGGTTGTCTGTTGAGGGTCAGTCAGTACCTAAAAAGAACAGGTGCAACGGTCTTCAGAGTAAATCAAGTCTTCGTAACGTGAACTTTCCAGAGGGTGCGTCTTGTCACCTCTTTTTTCATAAGGTGCATATTAACACTGAATGTTTGCAACGCTGGGGTAGTAACTTAGTGTGTCGACCCACACGCTCAAGGTCTCAAATTCGGATAGACATTTCGCGTTTTTACGGCATCATCGCTGTCGAGTTGCAGACAGAATGCTTTGAGTTCTGTTGTAATTATCGATGAAAAATAAGTGTTTCGTATCTCTGCAAGCGTATAAATGATAAAGAATACGGTAGGATCCACATTTAATAAATGATTTACATAACTCACAGGATCATATTCCCAGTGCTAAACAGGTGACTTAGGAGATACTTTTGTTTTCCTTTTACTTGTTGTAAAGGTTTTCTTTTTTGTCTTAAAAAAACCGGTCAAGTGTGGTGGAAAATAGCGTAGTAGTAGTACGCGGCGCGGAAACCTGGAAGCTACTAAAAGCGGATGAGGAAGAACTTAGTCTTTTCGAGAAAAAAGTTTTGCGTGCGTAAGATGGCTTGGCCATGTAGAGCATATGGACATTCTTCGAATCTGAGCCATTGGGACAACGCAACAGAGGACAGAGGCTAAGGTGGCGCACACAAGTGGAGAAGGACCTCAACCAACTTGGAGTGCGCAACTATAGCGCCACAAGAAGAAGAAGAAGCAGTAGTAGTCGACAAATTCTCTTCCTTCGTCTTCGTTCACTGATTTGAGTACTGGGGCGAATGAACTACAAAAACTAAGGTCTCGTAGCAGTGAGGGGAAGAAGGTCAACTTGATGATATATGAGTGGCCAATAATATGCGAAGGAGATTAATTGCTGAAAGGAAAAGCCAAATTGGGTCATTGGTTAAATAATGTGATCTTAAGGATATTTCCCATGCAAATGGAACTGCTCTGTTTTAAAGCTCTCCTAACAAATACATTGCTTCACAGATGGGTTTAACAATGTTGCACTCTGTAAACCTGTTTCAGGAAGTAGAACAGTTGGTTGTTATTAGAAACTTAACAAGCTCAGGTTGGTTCAAACGACACCATAAAGCAAATCTGTCAGTTAAATAATTTTCCAAACAACGAGCTTGTATACCAACAGATGTTGACGTACTAATACGACCAAATGCAAAAAATAACCGATTAGGTTGCGTGCTTGCAACCGGAATGTAAACGTGTATTTATATCTTATCAAAAATCACTCACATCTAAGAAATTTGTCAAAATAATTTTATTCCAGGGGTTTTCCCCTTTTGAATGTAAACACAAGTTTCATCGTTTTGGCAACACCGGCGTGCAGTCTCCGGCTACAAACCAATACCTGTCCGATGTTGATGTCCCCCCGTGTTTGTGTTAAAGGAAAATTTAAGTCTCTCTTTTTTGGGTTCTTTATCTGATATTGTTTCGCTTATGTCACCTTTTTCCACAACTCCCTCTAGAAAGGGGTCTTTCGCCACCAGCTGTTGTTATTTTTTCGATGTTGCTTTCGGTTCTGTTTATTTTCATCTCTCCACCTTCCACTGTGTCAGCCTGAATCGAGCTCGTGTTGACTCTCCAGCAAGTCACTGCAGAGTTTATGTTTTACTTCCATTGCAGGCAGTTAATGATTTTCTGTTTCTTAAATCGCGTCACGTTGGAAGAAAAATTAATGAATCGGCAAAATGAGATAGCGCTTGACTATTTTTAGATGATAAAGGAGAAAATCAATCATTCTCCGAGGGGCTTAATCATTCCGTAAACAGACAGCGTTTGTCACCGGGACGTATGAGTTACTTTTGTCATGTCACACTTTTGTTTTTTGCTCGTCGATTTGAGGACAGGCCTGGCGCCTCTGCTTTCAGGGACTGAATTCACGATTATTTAAATATGACGCGAGCTGCAGTGGGTCATTATTCAGAAATTGAAAGCCGATCCATAGATGGAACATATCCTATTGCCTTCGAATTTATGGATAATTCTCTCCGATTCTATGGAACTGGCACGAGAAAGTTGTTTTGTGGCTTTTTGGAGAAGGAAGTGTGTTGGTTGATACATGTCACTTGACTCGGATAACGTGTCGATTTACAGTTGTTGGAGAAAGGAAATTAATTTTTGCGAAGCTCAAAACGATCTCTAGTCTCATTCACCCCATTGACTCTATCTACCAGAGATTTTTATTTTTATCCCTCACAGCGAAAAACGCTGCACAGCAAAATCTACAATTTGTGTCAAAAATGGTAAACGTGTCATTATGCACGAAATTCGCTGTTCTTCGCGCCACAACCTTATCCACTTTCCACACCCATCACGATCCTCATCTCTCCACCTGAACGGGGTGCGGACTCCGCCACAGACGGCATCGGCAGACAATGGATTTCCGTATAAATGTGCAATACGGCGGCGCAATGTGGTGCAACTGAAATCAAGACTGCCGCAAACCAAACAACCACGTCATGCCCAATCTTCATTCCGAGTTGGTTTGTACAAAGTCTCTTCTACTTGATCGGCTTTCACAATCCGGCAACCGCCAAAGCATAGGCACGAAGCAAACGTTCTAATTAAGTTCCAGTCCGTATGTATACCGGTGGCGCTGAGGCGGTGCGGCGTCAGCGGTAACTAAGTGTCAACGAGGTGCGCCCACTCATCGTCGACATAAGTCGAGCTCAATCGCTGACGGCAGGTGACGGCCGTTTGGCGTCGAGAAAGGCATTTGCCGGCTGTGGTGCTAATTTGCAAAGTGGCAGTGTCAGTGGCAAATCTGCTTCATATTCAGTGAACGATGCGCACAGTGACGGCGACGGTAACTAACGCCGGCGTGGAGCTGCTGCAAGATTTATGAGCCCTACACGAGGCTTGCATATGATAATGCAATGGTTCGCCTGATTGAGGGTGTGCCTTCAGCGGACATCCGGATGATGATGAAAAACTGAATGCTGAAACACCATTTGTTATTGTAAAAAAGTGTGAAACAAACAGAACCAGAAAAAACGTCACTTCTTGTTCTATGACCCATTTGGAGGGGGATGTTACATTATTTTCCAATTAAATTTCTATCTTCTCTGCTAATTGAATTTACTGGCCCACTAAGATAAGGCTTGTTGGTGCATTTCTGATGACAAATCACGTCACCGATGTCTTGTATCTGAGATAGGATCAAACAAACCTTGCTGCGTTACTTGCACGAAAAAGCGACTCATATCTCATGTCAAGCTACAGCGACGTTCAGCGACGTTCATGTGTGTAGGTAAAAGATCTGTAATTTGTTATCTTACGGTAAAAGAAAGAAATTAAGCGCTTTGTGCAAACAAACTAGTCGGCTGTCTTCTGCAAGATCATATGTCCACATTTATTTTCTTTATTGCTCGTTGTTTGTTTTGCAAACAAATGTGCTTAGATTTAAGTTGATGGATGGGGTTTGCAGTCGTTGCTTTGGTGCAGTGTTAGGATCTCTATGGAACACATAATTTTTTGGAAAGTAAAAAGTTCACTATAATTTACATCGAGTGTAACCAAAGAACGGTCAATAGTGGGAAGGGAAGGATTAAGCCTAAAATTGCACAGTAGTTCATTTGAGGAATGACAGCATTTTGTTCAGATTTACGCGAGTTATAAAAATAGCGACACTCTCAATTTCATAGACTGAACAGGAAGGTTCTTTGAAGATTGTCAAAAGCGTTTTGCAACAATTTACTTTGTTTGAATGGTGCAAAGAAAAGGTACGTTAAAGTTGGTGCCATTTAAACAGATGTCGCTATTTTACCAATGTCAGGTAAAAAAAATAATATTGTGTGAAAGTGGTCGTCGTGGCATAGTGGTTACGTTGCTGACAAAACTCAAAGAGTAAAGCTTCTGAATTCTCGCCGTTCGGAGTCGGAGACTTCGGTCCCCTCTACTCGTGAGAGAACAATTATTATTATTAACTTCTCACGTGGAGGAAAGGAGTGTTGAAATTCCTTTTACCTACGCGTATGCTGCTTATTCCTTGGTTTTGAAAATTCGTATTAGAATTATTATTTTTTAGTCATTTCTAAAATGTAACATAAACTCTGATGTTATTGTCTCCATTTAGTGATTAACTCGAAATCAAATACGGAAACATTGGCTCGTCAATCAAGGCTTATGAGAGTTAAATGTCGAACTCATGCCACACGTTACTAAAGCTCCTTATGATATTGTATATTTACTTATACAAATGATCTAATCAGTAGCGTGCTTCATAACAACGTTTAAAATAAGACACATAAGCTTAAGAGTAAACTTAAAATGTTTATTATGGGTTAAAAGAAGAGAGAATCATGCAAATCATGCACGATTACTTCTGAGGAACTCCATTCGGAAGATCTATTTTGGTATCAAGAGGAAAATGTTTGGGTCAATCGTATCTAATTATTTCTGAAGATCTCAGACATATCTCCAGAGAAAATAGTCCAAAGGAGTAAAATATCAACACATCAAAACGTAAAATGAAGAGCTCACCAAAGTGATTTCTAAACAAGTCTATTGTGTCACCCGCTGTATGGCTCGTTGCGCCATCTTTTTGAAACCAATGCTCACCAAGATGCAACTGAGAACGACGTCAAATCGATTGATCACTTCCTTCGCCACGGCCCTAACCTACAGCTGCTATAGTCTTTTCACTACGGGCTGGATGTGGTCCAACCGGTCGAGTATCATTCACATATGTAAACTGGGACTTTAATTTGCTTAAGTGACTTTAGTAGGTCGATTATGTGCAGCGTAGTTCCTTGAATCCAAAAACAATTCTCATGGAAGGCTGATTTTCATAATACAGCTGAACAATTTGGAGAATCTAAACGACACTGAACAGAAATGACGAAGTAATTTTATTTGTCAAAAAACCTATTTAAAATGAAACCTCACAATGAATTGAAGGGATCATCGATCATCATCGAAATATGCTTTCAGCTCTAAAGTACATTGTTTTCTTGGTCCAAAGTTATGACATAGCTGTCTGTAAAACACTTCTGTCGAAACTCTTCGTCAATCAAAGCAATTAACTCATACAGTTTAACGTTAAATTAAATTCATTTAGATTTTCAATATGCAAGTCCGGCTGCAAAACATTCCTATTGCGCAAGCTTGTTCCAGTCCGTATGCCAGCTGTGTCTTCAGTTGATGACGTAAGGGCGGCTTCTTCGGTAGTCTTTTATCATTTTATAATACATGTTTAAAATTTTTCATGAAGAACGGAGACGGATGTTCAAAAACCGCCGACAGTTTAAATCAAAGGGCAAGAAGGAGGAAGGTCAAAATCTTGCTTTCTAAGGCTCATTTCAGATAATACGACCAGTCTGCTCGACTACGAAAATGCTCTCTTTAAAAAGTATGTCCCTTTCATTCTTACCTTGGAAGAAATGTAGGGTGTGTACAAGAAATTTGCTCACCCTGAGCGCCAGTCTTGTAAGATAAAATTACTGAAATTTTCCTAGGAGCAACGATTTGTTCGTATTGCAAAGTTAACATCGAGAAGACAAGTATTTTAAGGTGAGCACGAACCGTATTTACATAAGTATACAACAAAGCTAGAAAAAGGTACATGCGATCCCAATTCAAGGCACTTACTTAAAAACAAGAACCAAGAAGGAATTGATTAATTTTTGTATTTATCTCTGTCACCTACATCATAGACAAAATCGTTCCCGTGTGGAAGAACCCTTATTTCAGCACTGCAGTGTGGACACAAGTGTTTTCTGCATGATCCTTAAGAAAATTAATGGTTTGCTTAAGGAAGTGGCTAAACTACGAGAAACTAACTTGTGTGATTTTTGACCCTCTCAGCAAATCTTTTCGCTATTTTGTCTAACAAGAAAATTATGTCTAGTATATGTATGAATATACATATAGTAAAAGGGTGGCACTGAAGTCTGTAATACGATAGGACCCGCCATCTTTTGCAATCACTCGTGTTGTGCGTGTTATTGTTCTCTCACAAAAAAATGGGACCTGCAGTTTAATACCGGATCTATAAGTCGAGTTTGAAAGCTTTTTCTCGAGCTTAACACTATCTGAACGTTGTCAGCAACTCAAGTGAGATGAAGCTGTAGATAATATAAAAAATATTTTTTTTTCAAATTATAATCTGAGACCTTGATTGTAGTTGGCGACGTACTACTACGGCAAAGCGTTCGTTTTATTAAATCATCACAAAAAGACACCTCATATTGAATATGTCTTTCAAAAAATTGCTTTTACCTTCAATCACAAGTTATTCATTTCCAATAAACATTCCAGGCAAAAATTTAAGTCACTAAACGACGATATGTCGTAAGCACCCCCGATTCGAAAATCGATTTCGACTTCACAATTGACAGAACAACTTCGAAAATCAACAGTTACCTACTTGCCCAAAGGTATGACATACAACACAGTAGCAAATCGAAAGTAGTCGAACTCCGACAAGTAAACAAATTCAATAACACAAACACCAAGAAACCCGCACTCGACTCACCTTCGTCCTTGTGCACCTCCATTTTGGTAACATGAACGCGATTAAATTTGTCTCGAGAAGAACTTTTACACTTTGCGCGTAGTCCGTAGTTTTGCGTGCGACAAGTCAAATCGCACCTTGAACAATGAACACCAAATTACGTAAAGTGCGACAATTGTAAGGCAGAAGAACTGCGGACGTACAGACGTCATAGTGAGGTGGATCGATAAAGTTTCTTGAAATAGGGGTTAAGTGGAGGTGCAATGAATGCAGACGAGCGAGCCCACCCACGTAGTTATAAAGACAAACAGAAATTTAAACATTGGAAGGGGAAGGAAAATTCACATGGGATCTGGTTAGAGCAAGAAAGTGAGGAACGGTTTTCGGGTAATGGGTTGTTATATTTCCTCTACAGCGAAAGCATGTCTTAGGGGTTGTAGCAGATGGGTGTAAGACACCTGTTGCATATTCCTGGGCGGGGGTGTGAATTGCGCGACATCTGTGTGTGAATAGAAACATTTTCGTTCCAGATGGTAAATTTGGTTTTTGATTTAAAATTGGTGAGCGCTTCAATCTTCTGTCGAAGAAAAGGAATTCAGTATAAAATAAATATTCTAAGATGGTTGACCATCTTGAATGGCTTCTTTTTTTATTTCTGCTAGTTCTATTCTCATCTTTCACAGCTGTGTTCAGTTTTCAATGGTATGAGAGCAGATACGTGAGCATACACATCTGTATGTGACGTTGTTTAAACTGCTTCAACCACTGCCCACGGACGTTTCTAATCAAAACAATAACTTGCATTAAACTAGAGACTCGAATGTAGGATGGAAGCACTTCATTTAAGTAATATTCACTCAGAATTCTGTTAAGAATCCGATACAGGATACCTACAAGTCACCAGTAAAACGAGAAACGATAGCTTTAAGAAAAGAGAAAGTGGGAAAAAAATGGAGCAAGGAGTGCTGTCTGAAAGTCCTTGGCCAAAGACAATAAAGATATCCGGTGGACATGAGCTTCAGACCGAAACCTGCCGGGACAAAACCAAACGGCTTGTAAATACTAGAGTCGCAGTCTACGCTGAAAATTGGAAAGTTTCTGCACACTGCTAAAAGGCAAATACGAAACATATAATGCTGTCAAGAGGAACGTTCCACTCAGTTTGGAGGACGATAAGAAAGAATTCCATCCCGTCCCGGTCCGAGACAAACTCTAGGTAGCAATGAAGAATTGAAAATATTTATTAAAATATTTCCTGAATGATAGGTAAGGACCTTGCTTTATTCTCAGATCACTTACCGATATTCAGTTTGTGGAGAAATGCACATCGAGTTGTTTCTATTCGTTCGCTCTAAGTGATGGTATACAGCTGTATTTGTTATTTTAAAGGGATACAAGTTCTGGAACTGATAAAAAGCCCGAGTTTCAAATAATTCTTTTAAAACCCAGCACTAACCTACTTGCCAACAGATGTCGCCAATTTCAACCACAACCAACTTAATAAATTTTCAAAAAGTAAAAGCCACCAATTGGACGGCCCTTCCAGTCAGCAATTTGAGTATATAGCTGAATTCACTTCTAATTCCGCCATCTTTTTATCCAGCCTCATTGATTTTTCCCATTCACTGCACACACTGGCCGTCTCGCTCGCACTCACATCGTTGCCTGCATTCCAATAGATTTGCTTGACGTTTCGTTGCACACACAAAAAATCTTCTCTGCACTTGCCAATCAGACTAGTCGAGGAAGTCAATCGAACCGTGTGTGTGGACGCATAGAAAACAATACAAATACTAGCCGAACGCACTCAATTCTTCCACAATCCCTATTCCGAGTTGCAAAAGTTCACGTCCCTCAGTCGCGAGCAAACCACTCCAGTGCGGTTCTGATTCCTAAAACTTCCAAATTCATAAGATCCCGATTCCTTTGTAAATAAGTTCTAAGCGGATTGCAAATTAAATTGAATTGGAAAAAATGAATGACGATTAGGAACGGTAAAGAAAATTACCCAAGAGAAAGAAAATCGTTGTTTCTTCGTGTTCCGTGTGTGTGCGCGCGTGTGTGTGTGACGTTCGAACGTCGAAACAGTTTTCCTCATCTATTCAATTATGTGGTCGCCCCGGTACCTGTGAGGGAACGAAGTGTCGTCGGGTGAAAATATTTTCTTTTTTTTTTTTAAATTGAAATCGACACGAGAAAGAAAAAGTCTAGCATAACGGCTTACAGCAGAGAAGAGTGTCTTAAGTTCATTTTTTTGTTTTTGGTTTCGATTTTCCTCCATTCCCCCGGAATCCCTGGATATTTGACCCTGCCCATTTCGGTTTTGTTTTGAACTTGTTTTTGAGTTCCCAGCTCTGCTTTGTGTTTTTTTTTGTTCAAATTTTGCCCAAAAGTTATCGATCTGTTCGTGAGGAGTATTCGCGTAGAGTGCCGATTTGTTGTTGCACTTCACCTGCTTCGCCACCTACCGCGCATTGTGCCGTACGGGTGTGTGAGTGGTTGTCGTCGTCGTCTTCGAGTACAGACCAGAAAAACCCCGTAAGCGGGAGCGAGCCAACGAGCGAGAGCAAACAAAAAAGACGAAAAACGAATAAATTCGCGAAAATGTCCATGAATTCAAGGTTGAATGACGGTAGCGGCATCACAAGCAGCACCGCAACGCGATCAAAATCGACAACAAACACAAGGAGGAAGCAATCGGGCATTCCTGTCAAACTTTATTTTGGAGCTGTGATATTTGCGAGCTTATTTGCTGAAAGTTTACAGGTAAGAGTTCGTCCTCCTAACGGCGGCCAAGTGGCCGAACAATGCAAAGTAGGACGATGACGTATGTCGTATGCCTCAACAGGACACTCCTATGAAACAAGTGGTCGTGTGTATACGCCACACATACCCTTGCCTGGTCTGGTATTTGTTGCCCTATGACACAATCCATTGCTCCCCTTTCTGTGCTGCCGTTCGTTATAGCTGAGAACTGGATGGGATGGTGTATAAGTAGATTAGACATGAAATTAAGAAGTGTGTGGACTATGGCAATAGAAATTGTAGTTTTCACATCCTTTTAAGAAAAAAAATTTATATATGTATGCATGTTGGGACGGCATAAGAATGACTGATGAAGGTTAAGTTTATCTTGGAGAAATGGAGACCAGCATTGTGTGCTGTGCCGGGCAGATTTGGGGTAATATTTGGCAAAGAATTTTTCGAATGAAAGTTCACATCTGTTTGTGAAGATTAAGTTATTGAGAGGTTACTGTGCGAATCCTTCTGGTAAAGACGGAACGACTCTGCTTGGCAAAATTTGTTTGTCCGTAGTGCTTAAAGTTGTGAAAAAATCACCGTGGTGCTAAGAACTGTGCTATTGCTCCTAAACGGAAAGGTGAATCACAGTGATTCACATGCGTGATGTGAAAGAATTGACGACGTTCGAAGGCTTTCACATAAACTTGATAATGATGTCATCAAGATGTCTTTGATTTCACTGGAATTAAAAGCCGTATGTCTTATAACTTTAAAAGAAAATCAGTCTTTTGAGGAAAGACTATGGGCTCGATAGCGATTTATTGTTCTCAAAAACTGCATGATTACATTTTCAGCTTACCCGCCCCAGAGTATGTTGGTTTACACGGACATTTAGGATTATGCGGTCAATTGGTTATTTGTCGAAATATATTCCACTTCATGCGGTAGTGGCATAGGTTCTATCGAAAGTGCTTAGGGAAGCTATTGGTCTTTTCGAGATAAAGGTTGTGCATGTGAATAATTGTCATTTCTGGGAAGATTGTGATTGTGGAAAAGACGCAACGATGTGTATAGGTGATGTTGGGATAATGCAACAGAGAATGCTATTTTTGATGTGTTGAGATGCTGCACACAAGTGGAGAAGGGCGATAACTAACTTGTGCAAAGCTTTAAAAATAAATCTCTCAAGTAATTTGCCAGTCGACAGACGTTTGCAAAAGTTATGCTGACAAATTTTTGCACACAAAGTCAAAGAAATCGTGTCCCCTTTCAAATTCAGTTCCGGGCCAGAGACGGCAATATTTTGCAAACGCTGCTTTGAAAATTGGACAACAGAATGCATATTTCTTGAGGTTTTATTCATCCTCGAATGTACCTGACTGATATATGGATACCAGGTTAGAAATTCTTGGTGTTTCATGAATCAATTGCAACGCCTTTTTGTATCTTTGGAAGCAGTATTTTGTCTGAAATCGAAGACGGGATATTGTGGGCTTAGGAATATGTTGTACTTCCCAAATCTATGAAAACTGAACAACGCCTGTTCAACCTGACGTTGTCATTTTCAATATATACTTTACACAAAGAAAAAAATCTTTAAAACAACGACAATATGGGCATTTCGATTATTTTGTGTACAACTGACTTAAGAGTATGTCTTTAGAATCTCTCGAAAGAAGAAATTTCAACTATTCAAACAGCCTTTAAACTGATAATATCTCTGGCAGCCGAATCGTAGAAAATTAGTGCGTCGTCTCACACGCCAAAACTCCAAGGTTGCGATTCAATCTCAAATTTTTGATTGCAAGCAGTAATTCATTCGAACGTAACTAAATTTACTGCTATAACCCGTTGTGAGGCCAAGTATGAGATCATATGAGGAATTCTGCAAAAAATTGGTTTTGATATGATAGATATTTAAATAACCAGAAACCCCATTTGCATACAAAAACATTTGATTTCGTAGTATAAAAGAAAGCATTCTACATCAAATGCAACACCGGCAAAAAACTTAACGTCGTAAAAAAGTTAATCGAAACAAAATACAAAGTAAAATAAAGCAAACAAATTAAAAAAAATGAGTCAGCGAATTGCGAAAAGAAACGAACTTTAAACAGTGTCAGCGTAACCAGTGAACTACCTTACCCTATCAGACGAATGACAAGAGGTTAAGTTCGCTGGTTCAAGAAAAATAATGGGTTCACAGAAATGGCATAAAAAATTGAGTTTTACCGACGAAATGACAACAAAAAAATTACTTTGTGTTTTTTTACACATAGAAAAACAAATAAACCCCATTTGGGCATGGTAAATTCTTGTTTGAAATCTAAGTAAAATTTTCACCAAAGTCCAAATTATTTCATTGCAGATGCATTTTCTGGGGATGTATTGTCATTAAAATATATTATCACTTGCATGCTAGATAACAAAAAAACTAAAAGCGTTGTACGAAACACTAGAAAAAAGGAGCTTTCCTTAAATTGATCTTATTGAAAGTGTTTTCTAAATAGGTTCAGTTCAATATTGCGTAGGAAAGCCCTTTGTTTAATAAATCTAAATGATCGTCATAGTATACTCCATACTATTCCCTTACCTCATCAAATATACGTCTTAAACATTGTACTAAACCGGCTATTTTCCTGCAACAGGAAACGAGTTTCTATTTCGATTAATTCCCAGTGAGTCTACCCAACTCACCGACAACACTTAGAACAAGGAACAAAATCCCATCCTCATTCTGGTACTGTGAAGCAGCTCTGCTATAAATTGTACTAAACTCACAAAACACTAAGAAAAATGCAAACTATATTCCAATTCTTTTGTTGGTGTCAGGGTTTTCACCTTCTCTCACACTTTGGGGTTCAACCTATAATATAAAACAAATGCAGGATCTTCACGATAACGTTCTCTCATGCATACGTTCGCCGTGCACATCATATTGAATCAATTTGAATAATATCTCAGTCAAAGCGGCGGAATATAATTAATTAATATTTACTGACTGTTAATATGTGTATATACCCATACTTTCTTTGGCATTTAAAGGTAGTAAATAATAAAATATTTGCCTAGCCCAAACTCAGTGAATAATTCACTAATTTTTAAATAAATAAAATCGACAACAAGGCAAAATTTCCGTAAATACTTACCCATCCAATTTTGTAAATGTTGTGCTTAAAATAAGTTTATACTTGTTTTGAACATTGTTTGTTTTGAAACATACAAGATTAAGGACATCCTATCCAACAGAGAACAAACCGGGTTTTGGGAGAAGTATTTCTGTACTCGATTAAATTTGTAGAACTCTTGTATGCAGTGAAGTGAAATCCCACTCGTATGTATGTGAAGTTATCTTCATATACTTTGTTTCGAACGGAATTTTTAATTTTTCACTCAAATGGAGGTTTTTTCCATTGTTTCCTCGAATTGGTATTTAAATCTTTGAACTGCAAAGTACGAGTATAAAACAAAACACGACTGTTTTTTCAGTAGTTAGGTCTTGTAAACCATTTCTCTGAGCAGGCTAGAGCACACATAATTTTGTTAAAACACTCTTATGCTATGCAAGAAATATAATTTCTTAGTTTTTCAATTTCTCAATTTTCAGTTTTCCAATTTTTAATTTCTAAGGACTTTAATTTTATTAATTGAAATTGTGAATAATAAGCACTATCCAGATTAGGAACAAGTCAAATATTGTTTTGGAGATATTTTGGCCAGTTCCCAAAAAAAAATTTAATTTCGTTACGTCCTCTCTTGTCGTCGTCGATATTTGTCTCTTGTCGATTAATGGTTGGTGGAGATTTATTCTTTATTTTGAAGGGACTGCATGTCATGAAGTTAAATCGGGGCTCTTTTTTCCACATTAAGCCTTGCATGAAACCACTCAAAACGACAGTTTTTAGCAAAAATAATACAAAATTGTTTATGTGGTGAAACACTCCTCAAGGAACTAGGGTTTCATGTGTTGAGTGTGTTACAGTTCTGTCACGAGAAGAGGTGCCTTACAGTTTACTGCTGATTCTGCATTTAGGAAGCTTTTCATAGACAGCGATGATGTTTTGAGTGTTGTCAGAGCTCAAAGAGGAATTTAATCGACCTCCGGCATGTACATAAGTCGACGAACTTACACACTTCACCACTGCGGCCAGAGGATACTTTTAACACTAAAATGCTTTGAAATATTTGTACATTATGAGAAATAACGCTTAGTGGTTCCAACCATCCATTCTTAGATAAAATTCTTGACAAACCTTACACGTTTTTTACGGAAAACTAAAAAAAAAAACTTTTGAATGAACAAAAAATAGTAACAAATAGAAATAGATAATCTTTTTGCAGGGTTTGTAAAAAATCCTAGTCGGGTTTGCTTCCATTAAGCTGATGGAAACTTGTGACATTTTATTTACATGAATAAAATAACATATTGTACGAAAAATTTGTGGTGTACCACTGTACATTGTGGTGAAAAAAAAAATTAAAATCGAGTCAGTTATCAAGCTGTTATACCGACTGATCTCCAGAACCGCCCACTCTTTGTATATATGCAATATATAAACGCACGCACACGCAAAGTATTGGCACCAACAAATACCCCTCCCACGATTTACTTTTGCAGTAAAAAAAATAGAAACCGGTTCAAAGAGATTCTCTATTTTGGTTACACCTTTGCAAAATTGTTAAATATGAAAACAACCATGAAATAATCGCATTCCACAAATAATGCAATCAGTTGTGGAATTAAATCAAGTATCGTTGTTCGTTGATTTGAATGACATTGACTTTGATTTATTCTAGTTCACACCTTGCTCAGTGCCAGGCAGTGTGCAATGTCATCCACAAATATACAGTTAAATGTGTCTTTCCAAATAATAATTTTCATTAATTTACTCCATTTAAAGGCCGCCACTGTGTCTAGCCCCAGTGGCAGCTGTGTCTGTCCGCTGGCTGCTGATAAAGAAAAAGGAAAGAAGGCGAAAAGTGAAAAAAAATCGAGCGCTTTCAACAGCGCAAGAGAAACATTATTAATATTTATTTATTCTTCTTGATTGTATTGTTGAAATAAAATAAATTTTTAACGAACACATAACAATCGATTCTTTGACATGGATACACACATCTTCAGTCTGTTTCTTGAAATGGGAGAAATGCCTCTAATTGACATTCCGTGTGACAGTCGCTCAAATTGCCACACAATGCCAGAGTTGTCCATCCCTAATGGTAGATCAAAAGCAAGTTGCTGTTAAGAACTTTAAATTGTCCAATGTCCATTTCTCTGTCGGTTGCCTTCACCTTCACCGGGTGGCACACAATTCCTCACAATAACCTCCGCCGCCGCCGCCACTACCAGCAGCTGTCACATAACTTATTCACCTGTTTATGCACTAATTCCATGACACAACCGGCTGATAAATAAAGGAGAGCGAGAGAGCAAGAGGAAAACATGAAATGTGTATGTGCCGTGGTCAGTGTTGCCACAGTAAGATCTAAGAAAGTCGCTTAAAAAGTGTCGTAAATAAATTGACGTCGCGTAAACCAACATATTTTTCTTGTTATTCTATAATTCTAGGTAGTGAAAATGTGGACATACACATTATGAAGTATTTAGAAAAGAGTCGATTTGAACGAAGTTTGATTTTCGAAATTCTTTTTTTGGCGGCAGATTAGACAAAATTCATCGCATATCAGAACTTTTTTCAATGCTATGCATAAAGAAAATATTTGATGTTGTATATAGACTATGTCTATTTGTAAAAAATACTATTTTAACATGAAGTAAAATGTTCAAATGTTAAAAAGAAGCATTTGCCATCAAGAAATAATATAATTGAGTGTAGAATAGCGGCAACTCTGGTCAGCGCCGTGAGTTCGACAGCACATGATGAGTCATGTGTTTTCAAGTTTTCTACACTGTCTGTGAAACCTATCCTCAACCCCTCCGCACGGTCCCGACAAGCCACCAAGATACGTGTGCTTGCGAATAGTCGTCGTAAATGCTTCCTGTTGCGTTCGTCCGTAGTAGCGAAAATCAGAAAGTAAACAAGGTCTCTCTCCCTCTTCTTCTTGGTGTGTCGGTGTCGGTGGCTGTGTGTACCTCTGTATCTGCAATCGATCAGATTTTCTGTATCTCATAGAGCTTCTCGGTTTCAAAGTGTGTGCTGCATGCACTTCGAAACTAGCTCTCTCTCGCGCTCGTGTTGTCATTTTTTATTGGACTTTTCTCGGTTTCACGTTTATTTATGAATTTTTGGTTCATTAAAAGAAAGATTTTTTATTTTTAGATCAAGGGAACTATGCCATATGTAATGACACTATGGCGTATTGGATTTATCGTTTTTGATTTCGACGAAAGGAGGCTGGACGTAATGAATGAATGAAGGAAAGCTGTTGGATTGTGTGCGTATTTCAGGGCTAATGCGGAAATAAATTTTCTCAAATGAACCAGAAATGACCATCAATTCATCTCTTTTTCAGGTTTGTCTCGTGGCGATAGAATGTCGCCAGGAGAGGGAATGCAAATCAATTTGAGAAAGTGAAAAAATATTCGAATCGTTTGCATAATGGAAAGATGAATTAATGAATGGCAAATGCATAATGAAACTGAAAGCGGATGTATTAGGAGTTTATTTTAAATGTGTGTACGGCAGAGCAGCTATGTCGTAGTGAAGCATAGATAAATCTATTTGCAATCTAGTCTGGGTGCAAGTGGTGTGCATCTCACTTCCGGGTATTGTGTGCGTGTGACAAGATGCTGTTCATGGGTATCCAAGCTGTCAAGTTGGAAATTGGGAAAATTTGCTGAAACAAAGCAAAAAGTGATCCGGAGGAGGAGGCAGAGGGAAAGCATTTGAATTCCTTAAAAGAGTCTGTAATGAGATTTCAGTTTTAAAAACGCAACTTGAATTTGCAGATGCTGCGTGTCGTTCTCTAAAGACGTCAGATATTGATTCTGAACATTTTTACATCTATTTGGTGATGTGATAAGCTTACTTGGATTTGCATTCAAGTCTTTCCGGATGTGCGAAGCTCTTAAACTCCTGCATCGGTTTTAAGCTTTATTTACAAGAAATTGCAAACAATTCCAAAACTAAAAAACTCATCCCTGTCGGGCACCCTTCCTCTTCTTCGGATCGTCAACTACATCTCCAATACTAGTCTTACAAAAATTAAGGCAATATTGTAGACATTCCCTCGTTCCTTATTGTTAAGAAATTCCCATGATGTTCCAAATTATCCATGACCGAGCTGTGTTAAGTAAAAGTGCTGCAAGATATATTCCCAAAATTGTTTCCACCGAAAAACGTGACAACTGCAATCGCCTTCAGGTGATAAAACACAACGATTGTAATCATTCTCCATATTTCGCCGGCACTACTGCCGCACCAGATTGGCATAGAATTAAATTAAATAAACGGATTACCACCCAGTCATTACATAGTTACATCACCCATCGTAGAGAATTTCACGAGATAGAGAGTTCAGTTTACAATATCCCATGTAATACGTAGTGTAGCCTCTGGCGGAATTGTTGGAAAACTTTCCACTTAACAGTTAAATGTAGTGTAAACACAGTTAATTCGCTTCTGACACGGCATTACACGCTGAATTACTGTGAAACCCCTTCGGGAGATTTTCTCTACGCGATGCTCGCTTCTCATTTTGCCTCAAGTTGGCATCTTTGGTTGCGAACACATTATCGTGACACCGAAAACAGGCTTTAACTCATTCTTCGATTGTCATAAAATCACCATTACCTTCGCCGTGCCCTCGCGTATGGCACAGCCTCGGCCATGCTTTAAGGACATCGATGTGTTGTTTCGGTCGTGTTCGTCTAATTAAGTACATAAACCAATTTAATGACCGTCACGGGAGGGGAATTCAAATGCAACAAAGGAGGGGGTGAACACACAAGTGAATTACCGTCGCCATCATTCCATCGTCGTGCTAAATTGCATGCTTCTTCACATTTGTTTAATCGTCCTTACGGATCGCATTTCATTCCCCCTATGCATTGGCTCTGACCTACACCCGAAATAACCAACAGTCCTCTGCTGCTGTCGTGTTAACCTTCCCCAACATGGAGTTCCATTGTGCAAATAAAGGCTGTGCATATAGTTCACGAAGAGCATGGGGTCTGCATGCTATCGATTTTTCAACCGACAACCGCGACTCCCCTCGGTGGCGAAGAACTACTGGTGGTTGCAGAGCCTTGACTGCATTTTACTGCTTTTTTGCCTTTATGCTTTTAATTGCTTGACACTACAAGGGGGTTGTGTGTGTGTGTACTTAATGTCAGGTACAGACGACGCCGCCGCCGCCCTACTGAAGGTTGAATTTGGATTGCTGATGACTTCATCCGTTCTTTGAGGGAATTCGTAATGGGCAAAAAGCACGGTCTGCTGAATAGATTTACATCAGTACAGGCAAGACGAGTCAGACGAATAGGAAAGAGTGTGCTATAAAAGAAAGATGTGCATGTAATTTTGGGGAAGACTGTATCTAATGAACGACTTCCGAGGGAAAAGCATTTTGACCACTTTTTTCAATGCATTAGTGGCGGTTTGTCCCATTTAAAGCGAAAAATGTGAATTACGAATGCGATGATTGTTGTTAGTCGAGAGAAACTACTTTTGAGGTGACAAATTCAAAAACCTTGAAGTGAATTTTTGTTGTCAATATATCTTTGTTTTGACATTTTCAACATCACCCTTGAAAATACTTAAATAAACTTACAACTAAAAACCAGAGGAACAATCTTCCAAAAGTATGGTCAAACTGCTAATATAGAGAAATGACGGTTACGTGGTGGGACAAACACATCGATTCGTCATTCAGATCTTTGCTGGGATTGTATCGAAAGCAGCTAAAATGAGTCTGACGGTAAACGAGGGCAAATCAAAGTAGATGGTGCCATGAAGGACGTACAATTTCGTCGTCCGGACAGATGTATTGACAAAAATATTGACGCAGTAAAACATTTCGTCCACCTCAACTACATTATGATAACCGAAATCAAGCGAAGAACTGCTCTTGTCAATCGTTTTTTTTTTGTAGTGCAGTTGAGTAATAAAGTCCTCCGTAAAAGATCAAGATGGTTTCTTACAACACTGATCATTTCCGTTCTGCTCTATGGCATAAGCTAAAAGTGGCGGATAAGGAAGTTCTAGTCTTTTCGAGTGGAAACCTTTGTGTGCGATTTGTGGTCCTGATTCAGTAAATGCCATTTTAAGGGAAGGATTAAACGACAAAGTCTGTAAGTTGTACGTCTATAGGAAGTTTCATTCATCAAAAGCATTATTCAGTTTTAAAATTTTCGAATAAGTGGGTTGCAGCAATTTTGCTCAGGAAGCCATCAACCTTACTTAAGCGTACTGGCCTGTGACAGCTCGGGTGTTCTGTGAATGCAATGTCCTGACCAATTGTACAGCTAATCAAGTTTCTACGGATTTAACGCTTAAGATAGCTAGGAAATGTAAAGCGCATGGATCACACTGTTCTCCGAATCTGAGCAATTCCCTCAATGCAAAAGAGGGCATTCACGTTGGAGTTGGCGCAAACAAGTACAGATAGCTTTTAACTACCAAAATTGGATGCAGATGGTGAGTTCCTACTGCAAGGCTATCCTAAGAAAAAGAAAAGTGTTTGCCGAAGGCATATTGAATAAGTTCAGTCACTCCTTTACTAAATGATCTGTTCTCCAAAACTTCTTGCTTACTTGGGAAAGAACGGTTGTGAGAAGAACGCAAGAAGGAGAGAAACTTGTTATTGTCGAGTTAGGAAGTTTTTTGTTCTAAATATTGTTTGCTCCATAAACGACAATATCTGTCACAGAAATATGTAAATAAAAATTTTAAACATATTGAGCTATCGGGAAATTGTAATATTGTCAATTATGATCCCCTGCAATTGTCGTACAACGCAAGTTGAGTTTTGTAATATTTTACCAATTTTTCGTTCAGCGGTGCTATGTTCTGCGACAATGAAAAAGACTTAAGTCTTAAACCTTCAAAACCAAATTTGCTATGGAATTGTTCTTATTAGGGCAAACTTTCTCACAAAAAGTTTCTAAAACATTTGTTTGCCAAATTAAATACGACCGGCATTTTGTACAATCAACCAATGTCATCAGAGGAATACCAAACAGATTGAAAAGATTGCCGATTTCCATGCCATTGCGGTGGAGAACTCGAGGCATCAATTGCCCTCATAAGTTCTTTTCAGAAATTAGAACTGCAATCGCACGACAACTGCTGAAAATTACAGGGAATAATAAAGTTCTTCATGAAATGTATTGATTCAACCTATTTCGACTGTTTCGAAAATTAACATGAAATCTAGAAATCAATGCCGATAAAAGTGAACTTTGTGTTGTATGTGATTTAACTTCACTAATCGTGGTTTTAATTTATACACACAATGTGCTCATATTTCGAAAGAAAATCGGTTCTGAGATTTTGGAAACCTGATTCTTCCGGTTATTCGATATTGGATGTGTTGTACGCCGTTTAGTAAAAAGTAGAACGCTTGCTTTTTCCTATCGGTCCTTGACACTGCTTTCTATTAAACTTAAACTCAACACCTTCTTTGCTGCGCAACGATATCGCGCACGTTGCAAATTTAACAATAGCGATAGCAATGCGAAGGCAGCCAATAACGTTATCAAATGTTAGATTAATTCCGTAATTATATGTTTAAAATTGTACTCACATAACCAAAGAATCAACTATATTTCTAAATTTTAATTGTATTTCCTTGAGTCAACAGTTTTTGAGTTTAGTGTTTTTTAAATCATAGTTTAGTTTGATACAGTGGCCGCCGTGGCGTAGTGGTAAGTGCGTCGACCGCCGCGCAGAAAGTCTAGGTTCGATTCCCGGACGGGCCACCTCGTATTTTTTCACGGCACCACCTCTTTCAAGTTGCTGACAACACTCAAAGAGTATTAATTGTCAGTAAAAAGCTTCTCAAATCTCGCCGTTCGGAGTTGATAAAAAACTGTAGGTCCCTTCTACTCGTGAAGAACAGTAGCACGCACAACACGAGTAGTTGTTGTAGAAGCTAGGCCCTGGTCCGTTGTGGGCTGTAGTGCCACTCAATTATTATTATTATTTTTATGTTGATACAGACAACTGTTTAGCAATCGAAATCTTTACCCAATGGCAGTGTCATATTTTGGTTTTGTTAAGTTTATTGCATTTATAAAAAAACTTGTATTTGCTCCAGCATGTATGCCACAAGAAAATTTTGTAAAAGCAGTTAATTTGTCTACCGATTTGACTAATGAAATTAAAACTCTTAAACGGTTACAAGAAAAACTTGTTTTTTCCAAAAAAAAAAGAGTTACGATATGTTGATCTTTAGACGATTTATGGATTGTCTGTCATCGCTTACTGTTTTCAAAAGGGTAATAGTAATATTTCACTTCACTAAGTGTTTTATCTAAATTATTCTTTTTTTTGCTTGAAAAAAAATTCTGAATGAACGTTTCTGTCAACGTTTGCTTGTCGATTTAAGTAAAAGTACTCGCAGTTTAAGGCATCTTGACCATCGTTACGTTGCTCTCCTCCATTGACAAACATGTTCTTGGACCTATAATTCATCATCATCATTATTTTTTCACCTTTTTCGAATTGCTGACAACACTGAAAGAGTGCTTATTTACGAAAAGCTTCTCAAATTTCACTGTTCAGAGCCGGCAATAAATTGTCGGTCCCTTCTCATTACAGAAGCATTCCGAATACAAGTAGTTGCTTAAGAATCTATGTCACGAATAATAATAAACCAAGTATTTTGACGGGTAATACAGGTTATTCAATACATCAGCTTTATTTTCAAATCATTTCCAAGTAATTGATCTTTAACGCACCGTAGTTTAATCTTCAATTGCAAAGCGCACTAGAATCCAATTGACAACCACTATCGTACGTCAGTGTATCGTGATCTGATCACACTGCCTGAATTATTTGAATTTTTTTTTTCGATGTGTATGCCAAGAAAATTGATCTCTCAATTACCGTGTGACCTGATAATCGTTATGTGCAACCGTTTGTTTTTTTCGCATTTGATTGCAGCAGTGGAGCGCACAAGAAATTTGATACTTTGTTTTCTTTACGGCTGACTATGAACTACTTGTAATCATCAATTGAATAATTCTCGGCCTGAGTAGCGATGTCGCGCTCATTAAAATCAATCTTGATCATGTAAGTTGTATGGGAAGATCTTTGAAAATAAGATGATGTGGAGATTATGACTTTTGTGCAAAAATAGCTTCATAACACTTTGTGCTTAAAATATTCAAGAACTAACGACAATTTGCCACCATTTGATGATAGTTTCTCATTACTTATGGAATTACAAATATCTGATTCGTGCGAAGTGAGTTCCCATAAATGTCAAATTTAAAATGTTGATGAGTTGTTGTTGAGTTGCATTGGAGAGTTCAGTTTTCAGATGACCGGAGTTCTTTTGTGGTTTTTAAGTGAACAACTTAAAAGGGATATTGTCAGCCGGACACGTTGCACGTAATTACATTTTAATAGAATTCTTGTGTCACTTATATATCTGCGAAAGCTGGAATAGTTCTCTTTTAAAAGGACCAAAGTTGTTGTCACATGATATCACCTGATTTATGAAATGTGAAACGATAATGATTTTTTCACGATATTGAGGACTGCATTTTCAATTATAAAAATGGTAAAATTGGAATCAGGTTTATTGCCATTTGGAGCGTATATATATTCTATAAGAGAATATCGGAGTTGTTTCACAACATGAATTTTTTGTCATCAAAAATCAAATCGAGCAATAGGCACCATTGGCTGCTGTGTAGGTTCGGACGGATATGGTGAATGCATAAGTACATCCTTAACAAGTTCCCAAAACTTGTGACTGGTGACGACTAACTATTGAAATGTGTGACCAGACATTGTTTAAACTCAAAACGATTTGTTTTTTAATCAAAGCTGGCCGCTTATTAGGGGTAAGAGTCAAGAATTTGGATGAAGGAGGTTATGCTTCCACCAATCACACTGCTAAACATTTCCGGCATTGCTGTTTCCGTTTGCACCAACTAAACGCAATTCCGCAACGGCGTTTGATCAGCTTGTTGTAAATGTTTGGCAACAATCAGTCTTGTTGTTCTGGCGATTCACCGGTAATTCGAAGTTTTATTCGATTCATGAGATTATTTGATCTCCCTACTGCGAGTTTGTTTTGATATCGCTCCTTGTTTAAATGGGTGCGGACGGTTCTTTTTACTGTCTAAAACGTAGTACACGACAGTATAGGTCGTTGTTGACTGTTTCCAACATTTTCAAAATCAGGCCTTCCAAAAAATGCGGCAACTTTGACATCAAAATTACCAGAACGGAATCGATGGCGTCGGAACTGCACACGATTTATTGTAGCACTAACAGGACATCGTTCACATTTTTAGTCGCCTGGATGGTGTTTTCCCCTAAATAAAGCTGATTAATGGCATTATTAAGTGTTGCATTTTTTATCTAAGTGGCTATTTAAGCATTATTCAATTTAAAAATTGGCTTTTAAATGTCGATTAAGTGACTTTTAACAATTTTGCTCAGGGAGCCACCAACCTAATCTAACCCGACCTTTCAAAATTGTACTGGTCTGTGACAGTACGGATAGTTTTTGTTTTTGCAGTGTCCGGTTACCGTAACCGTTATTGTTGTGTGATTGTTCTTCAGCCTGTTTTCGGGGGTTGTGTTAAAAACTCGACAAATTTGCTGTTCAACTCATCCCATCTTTAGTCAGAATTCGTCATTTTCATTTTGTTGGGTTTTATTTAATCCATTGTGTGGCATTTGCTTCCAAAGGGCAGGACAGAGATGTTAAAACAATTAAGTTTATTGGGACCCAAAATAACTAAGCAAAACCAAGGATTTATTTGATCTTAAGGGAGATCTTAAATTTTTTTTTTGTAATAATTTTGTGTTAAATGCGAATCAGAACCAACAGAAGGTTCAATGATATTTGTAGACAACGCAAAAAATTAATATTCCTACTTAGACCTACATTTGAAAATGATCAAAAATTGTGAGACTTGAGTTATTTTAATACATTTGAAAAGTACGCCTCCATCGTCGTCTTGTTTTTAGAATTCCTTATTTTCGAGTCGTGGCATCTGACATCTGTGAGTTATAAATTTTCAAAAACAACAAAACACAACTTATTTGACCATACCACATCACCCTCGCTTTGTGACCATACCACATCAAAAGAACGTCCCTATCAACCCTAAAGCGCACACTCCGCTTACACTTCATGGTTAGACACTTTTTAGTACAAGTGTCCCAACCAGCCGCAGCGTTACCCATTGCTGTTACAAGGACTCTCCGGAAAGCAGCTGAAGCGGTCAACATGAAAATAACCCCATCATTCGTGAAATCATTAAAATCCGAAACTACGCCCCCCGCCACCGACCCACGTCCATACTCACTCACCAAGTGATGTCCAAAGGCAAACAACGAAGAACGATGAATTGCATAAGGAAAACTTAGAGAGGTGCTTGTCGTGAGACCGAGAGCAGGGTGAATTTTGTGTATTTGTTTATTTTGAGGTTAAAAATAGTTTCTTCTTTTTTTCTTGTTCTCCTCTGTTTACATGTTTTTTGTTTTGTTTTGTTTTGTTTTGTTTTGGGTGCAGCCCATTCAGACGGCGTACAATAGCCCGTGCACTTGGTTTCAATGGCGTTCGCTCAGCCGAGCGACGCAATCATTTCATGAGTAGGGTGAACTCGCCCTCCCTCCACTACACTTTATGCGACAACTTACGGTATGTGATTACTGTTTATGAATTTTCGTCCCTACAAGGCGTTTCCCTTTTTCTTCAAGTCTCACTCCTTCTTTGGACGCGTGTGCGTGGCTGTGTTAAAAGGAATTCCCATCGTGCGGTGGTCTTGGTTGTGGATCGATAACGTCGTTCGAGTACTAGAAAATGCAATTATCATACTTCACAATCCCTTATTTTCTGTAATTGCATTTTTTTGAGGTTAGAATTCAGTTAAAGGAATTTAATTCATATTAAATTTAGGGGCTGACAAGACGTGTGCACGTGGAAATGGAAGGGAAATTTAATGAAACACTTACCTAGAGACCTACAGACGAGGACATCGTGAATAATTAATGAACGCGTTTGCATGAACATGGGTTTTTATGTGTTTTTTGAGGAGGAGTTGACTTCGCTTTCCCTTTTTCCCTTTCGTTTGGTGTTGACAAATGCGTGTTGGTGGCGGCGTTAGTTCGAAGGACTAGCGTTGCGTGGAATATCAAATCAATGGAAGGAACACTTACGATGTAAGTAGTAGCTTGAAGGTTACATCGAAGAATGTTTGACTTTTGCATTTTTCAAAAGGCGAGCTTTCAAGGTAAAAGTCTTGCAGTTTTAATTCAACTGTTAATACTTTATTTGATTCTTCTGACATGGTATCGCTTCAAGATGCCCAAGTTTCTGTAAAGAGGGTGCTTACTTCTTAAATCGTTAAACATTCACTTTTCCCACAATTTCCATGCACAATATGGCAATTTACCACAATTCATTAAATCAAATCCCATCCACTACCTTATCGACTTTTCTTTTTTCTTCTAGAAATAGGTGTGTTCGACAAACTGATCGCGTAACGTCATCTAGTTTGATATTGAATAAAGTTTTCCTTTTATTGCCTTAAGAGCTTATATTGCTTCTCCACTTATTCATCAGCAATTAATTGATTCCCATTCCCTAGCCCTCGTCACAGCGACAGAGAATAATTGTTTTCATCTTGCCGGTGCCCTTCAAAACGCCATCTAACCCGCACACGCAAGCTACACAAACGCAACCACAAATCGATATTGTTGGCGATATCGTTAGCCGTGCGCCAATTAACTGGAGACAACGTCCGTTTGTTAATGAAGAAAATCTCAGTGAAACCCCTTTTTAGCTTTCTCCCTCGTTTCTGCGTAGTTTCCTCATCAGTGGCGATAATTGGAAGCAGAAAACTGAAATTGCAAATTTCAATGGGTACGAGCGCAAAAGAGACAAACAGTAATTAAGCATAAGAAGGAGAAGCGATTACGCCATCATATCGCTGCTGCAATGCATTTCGCAAAATTTGCCACCGTTGTACACCGGGCGACCTTTAACGCGGATTGCATTCCT
The DNA here is from genome assembly GCA_944738645.1 of Eristalinus sepulchralis. Taxonomy (NCBI): domain Eukaryota; kingdom Metazoa; phylum Arthropoda; class Insecta; order Diptera; family Syrphidae; genus Eristalinus; species Eristalinus sepulchralis. The sequence goes on from OX122883.1 coordinate 43,874,280, forward strand.
AAACAATATTCGTTTGTTCACATAAATAGTAAATCTCCCCCAAAAAACAACATCCACCAATTTATGAGCCATTCAGTACTGTTGCTGCGTAGTCGTCGACGTTGTCGTGGTCGGTGTTGAGTGATAAAACCTGATGCTATGTACGTCAGTCTAAGAAAACATATTTTTAATTTTTTTATTTCTTCTGCTCACAACACAGCTCTTAACAAAAAGAAAAAGAGGCAGCGGCCGCCACTGGATTGGATGGGCGTGCTTCTGTAAGTGCGTACGCACTGAAACGATTTAATTTATGCGCGGAAACGAAATATTGCTTATGGTGGTCAAGTTCTTTGAAAGACAGATTAGAGAATTGTAATTGATAGTTCGTGTGACTGTGTTCCCTCAGAGTTCGGAGGCATGAAGCAATTTTGATTGTGACATAGTTGAAAATATTTAATATTTTTTCATTGCAACCTCTGCCATTTTTGGGGGCGGGGTTTTGCTGACGGCCGCTGTGATTCATCGGAATTTCAAGAATGCTATCATCGTGGGTCATGGGCTTTATCTCTTATGAATGAACTGTGGAATGTTTTTTTCCTTGCCGGCAGCAAAAAGTGGTTATCTTATCCGTTCTTCGTTTCTTTGTACACAGCTGGACCGTAGGCAGCTGCATGTCTCGGGGCGCTATTATTTTGGAAATATTTCGATATGAAAATTAATGTCATGACAATTCGTTTGAGCATTTCTTGGACATCAGTCGTTTCTTGTTTCAGGCTTAATATCAGGCTAAGTATTACAAACTAATGCCTTCAGAATTGACATCTTTATTTATGTTCTCGTAAAATTGTTCGCTGTATGGCATGATTCTCATAACTTGACAGGTGCGTTGTTAGGGATAGATTCCGAGTGTGTACTCAGCTGTAGTCACTTTCACACATCATCAGTTTTTCAAGACGTAGTGTACAGCGGTTCTGTTGCATACAAATTGATCTGAATTTTAAAATTGGAGTAATAGCTATCGACAAAGCAACGCAAAGCTTCAAATAATTCGAAAATCAATTGCCATCATTTTGCGGGTATTTATAAAAGGGGACAACGGGTGAACTATGTTTTGCCCAAATTGACTACACAACATTACAGCTTCCCTGACAATGTTCCTAACGATGTCTGAACCATGTCTGGGGTATCCGATGTACACCATCAGGTTATTAGTGCATGTAACTTTTGTTCACGGTTTTGACGTCCCGAATGTCATTCTGCAAACAAACATTCGTACAAATCAAACTAATTTTCAGAATTAGAACCGCACAGGCATGAATATGACCTTATTCAACAGAATGGAGTAAAGGTGCCAATGGTCTGTAAGGAAGATGCTCAGATACATGTTGAGGTTTAGACCACAAAGGATTTCACGATTGACACGACTCGGAGGAAACCGAAAGCCACTCTACCATTCCCGGTGGTGTTCAATCTTTTCTGTCAGTTTGGAGAAGAAGCTCATAGGGAAAATCTTTTCGTTCGTTTAGAGACACATCCTACAATCCTCTTATTCCTACAGTACGTGGTATTAGGAAACTTTTTATCAGACAATGTTGCACTTGCAGTGGACATGGCATAAGCGTTACAAAATACATCCTCTGAAAGGACAGGATTCGCCTCACACCCCAAGCAGGATTCGCCTCAAACCACAATATCGCATTACATTTTGGCCCTTTCAGCTGCGGAAACAACAAAAAGACTGATTTTCCCTTGAGAAAAGGCCGTAGCTCCCTGCAACATTCACATGCAATCGCTTTTTTTAAGTAACATGGGGAAAAGGTTCAATCCCCAGATATTTTACCTTCCAAATAGTTCCATATGTAAAAACAATTCTGTGAAAATTCGAATTATAATTCGACATTCAACGCATACATTCGAGCAATTAAAATTTGCAAACAGCGCCACCTCTGTAGCTAGTTAACCTTAACCTGTGTTTAATGTCCAAGGGTTGGGGCTAACTAGTAGCATATGTTTCGTATTTTAAAATTCTGGGTCATTTTTTTCTGTTGTAAAAAATTTTTTAAATATTGAAGGCAGTAGTGAATGTCAGTTTTTACTATTTCTGAGTGAAGGGAAATTTGTATTGACCTTAAAAATCATTGCTTCAAGTGCTGGACACCAAATAAATGAACCAAAATAAAAAAACATTCCATGTTTACGTGGCACCGGTTTTCGTCATCAGATACGGAGGATGAAATTGACCAAGGGGCAAAATAATAGAGCTACATTTATAAATTTTACAAAATGGTTGATTTATGAACCAGTTGCCTTTTATTCGTAAAAGAAACAAACACACAAGAAAATTATACAATTTTCATGCAAAGTCTTAAAAAATAAATTAGTTACATTGGAGTCCACAACTATTGCGGTCCACAACTAATGCGGTCCACAACCATTGCAGTCCTAGATTCTTTTGCAACTACTCGTGTTGTGTGTGCTACTGCTCTCTAACGAGTAGAGGCAACCTGCAGTTTGTTGCGGACCCCGAGCGGGAAATTAAAAAAATTTCCGCTTCCGTAGACAATTAGTTTTTTTTGTGTGATACTGGCAACTCTAAAGAGGTGTTGCCGTTTAAAATATTGGAAGATTTTCAGTCCAGGAATTTTAAACATGATCTTCAACTTTTCTGCGTGTAAGTCGACGCAATTACACACTAGGTTACAGCGGCCACACATTTAAGAAGAAATCAGGTGACAATCGCAAAAGCAACGCCTTTTTCAAATTTTCGTCGCTTAGAGAATAATTGCTTCCACTAGGACCGAAGCTCGATTCCCCAATTTCCCTAGTTCCATACTTCTCACTTCCTACCAATTATTGATACATAGAAGTTATTGTAGTGAAAGGTAAAGGTCTAAGTAATCTCTGTTAAAAGGGGAATGTCTAACAAAGCCCATAAAAACATACGAATGAACTATATCGAGTGGTCACCAACAATTTCGACCATTTTTTGATAAGAAACGGGTCTCCCGCTTGCAGTTTGTGAGACACTTTCGACAATATCTTAACTATTCTTATCAATTCACTGTTTTCGTAAACAATTTAAGGCTGTTGCAAGTGTCCATGCTCGTGGTCACCATGGCGTAGTGGGTAAGTGCGTCGACCCGCACGCCAAAGTTCTAGGTTCGATTTCCCGACTGAACATCTAGAATTTTTTCACGTCAGCAACTTTTTGGAGTGCGGACAACATTTAAAGACTGCTATTTCTCTATGCAAATCTTCTCAAATCTCGCTGTTCGGAGTCGGCAAAAAAACTGTAGGTCCCTTCTACTCGTGAGAGAACAGTAGAACGCCAAACACGGCCCATGTCCCTTGTGGGCTGTAGTGCCACTCAATTATTAAGCGCCCATGCTCATACGGTTCCATGAGTTTTAAACATTACCCTCACAATGTAAACTGTGTGTGTTTGACTTGAAAACTTGAGTTTCACAAATCTCTAATAAGCAAAAAATGCAGTCCTATATTACACATAATTTAAAAAAAATTCATTTGGACAGAATACATCCTAAAGGTCATTTAAGAACAGCTCTGTTTGTAGTATTATTCCCCAAACTTAACCAGGTTTTCTTATATGAAGCACCCTCACATATGACGCACATTTGCATCAACAATGATGTCCTTTCCCACCGCCATATGCGGCTTCACCTCAAACATGCACGCCCACTATTGTGCTGTCCCACATACTTTGAGTTACTTGTTATGTCCAACATCAAAATAACTACAAAGAAACCCTCCTCGTGACTGTTGGTGCGGTCAACGTGTCTCTATTAAATTTTTAATTGAAACCGTCATGTGAATGCTTTAAATAAAGTTTTCGAAACAATTAAATCCACAATTCCCCCTCATAACTGGCTTTCACTCACACATTCTATCATTCACAGGCACGCTACCAGAGCTGTGCTCAGCAAATGCTAGAGTTCAACAGCAACTTTCCAGAATGCAAATGCGCTTCTCAGAAGAGCGCCTTTGTGTTGATGAAGCTTTCTGCTGAACTGAAAGCACAATTAATTAATTATGCGTCTGTTAAGCTAAAAATCTTTCCCTTCAAAAGTTCAAAAAGGGCTTTGGAATGAAACTGGACTGGGTTTGTTTACAAACCTCGTTGACATTTGGTGGAGTTTCAAATATGGCGATTTTGCAAATATCACTTGTTGTCGTAAAGAAGTAAATTTCCACTGTTTTCAAATTCGAAATTTGAAAAACAAAGTATTTTGGAAAACGTTCAGGTCCCGTTGACTGATGTCTGTTAAAGAGATTGAAGTGCTTGAGTGACAGGTACATTCACAAACAAGTCAGCTTCTATGCCAGATCACGTGATGTTGATGCGAATATCTTGACACGAAATATTGTGTGATGAAAATTGTACCGCCAGTTAGAATAAATTCTTGTTGCGATTTTGCTGATTTTATAAATCGCAATTAAACTAAGCGGACCTTTTAAAAATGGGTTCCGATAGGTTGACGGACGATTGAGTTTTGATCGCATCTAGAATCGGTGATGTACAATTTTTTTCTAAATCGCCAAAGTATTTCGTGCTAGAAATTTCATGTTTTTTATCGCTTAAATTTACCAATCGCAACAATCTCGTCATTAGTCACGATACAACATTCCGCGAAATAATCAATTTTTAATCGTTCTAGCAAATTTCGCATAAAACAGTTTCGCTCTAGCAGTCGTGCGTAAAGCTAAACTGCAGCTGATGCGACGCTCGATAGCTCAGCTAACAAGTCCGCTCCTCTTCTCCATAATTATGGAGGTATTTGAAATCGAACACTCTGCAGCAATTCGAATGCCAAAGCAGAAAAGTGTTTACTGATGAATGCGCAAAAAATGCTCTATGTAGCAGATAACTCTGCAATTTAGCGAATTTCACGAGTCAGGCGATGAGGGTTTCGATGTCGGTTCCAGAGCAACGATCAGTTTCGCTTAAGTGTTTTTTTTTTTTTGTTCATTGTTTATCTCTTGGGTCTGTGTATCAGATATTTATTTTTGAGAACGTAATTTGTTTGAGGTTTGTTGTTTGTTTTTGTTTATTTTTGCATTAACGAGTTGACAAGTTAATTGCTCAAATTGTGTATTTTTAATGATCGCTTGACCAAATAGACTTAATCGGTGGCCCGGCGAGATTCTGATCAACCCAATTAAGGGTAGTTAAAGATGTTGAATGTGTGTCGGCAGAAAGTTCGATTAGGTTGAGAGTGGCATCTAGAAGAAAACTTGTTTACAAAATTAACACCTTTCTCGTTTTTGTATACATTTCATGCTCTGAATTTTATTGTGCTGAATAACAATGACCAATAGAGTTGCAAAATATATATTCTGCTTTCGACTAATGGGTAAATGTGTCTGACGGAATTTCCAAATAGAAGTTTTTCGTTCGTAGTTTTGCTGATTATATTCGAAGTACCGATCAGGGCACCCGCTTGTCAGTATGTAAACTTTCTTTTCACTTTTTTCCTCGTACACTTTGCAGCTGACAAGGGCGAGACTAAAATGCAAACGATTAAAAATTCGATAAACTGAGTTGCGATTATAATATTTCCTGATTGCCTTCCGAAAGAAAAACCTAGTTGTCGTACAGCAGACGTTACAAATGTTATTCGTATTCGTATTTTTCCTGGCTTATGGGAAGTCTTCTAAAAAATTTTAAAGGCATAAAATACGAATGAAACAATTTTATTTATTTACTTTTTTGCAAACATTTTTAAGGTTTCGTTTTTTTCGAAAATTTCGTTGGGTCATTCGATTTATATGTCTATCATGTCTCCTGAAATCCTGAAGCAATATTCACAAAATACATAGATGATCCAGTTTTCATACATACATACATGGTTCCGGATGGATGATAAACAGAATAAACCAGGGATTTCCTTTTGTGTTGCACAATGCTCCAAATGTGTTCTAAGTCGGTCTTTACCACTTCAACCTTAACATATTACAATTCAACAGAACCCGCCTGGCTTTACAAGAGCGAAATATATCGGATAATTTGATTTATTATTAATATCGTTGACTACAAAAATTAAAACAAACATTGTTCGGAAAAGTGACGAGTTATTTCTTATTACTTATCCTTTTCCCAATTGGTATGGTCAATTTGACCAACAATACTTGTTTTAAGGTCCAGAAGTAGACTTCCTAACACTGATAACCGTTCTAATTTTACTCAGATTTCTGTCCAGGGACTGTCTTTTACAACTTCGAAAAGAAAAAAGTATTCTCACGGGCTAAATCTAGAGAACACAGTGGAAGGCTTTAATTCAAAGAATCAGGGGAAGCTTAATCAAAAACCAACGTGTGACAACATAAAATCTCGTAAAATGAATTTCTGACAATCGTCGTTCGAAGAGAATAGTGACCGTACAAAGCGCCTACGCGTTCGTTGATTTTGTATGGCAATTTCCCTGTAAATAAAAAATAATCAATCACCAACGGAAATTGCATGCTAAATTCCACGTGAAATCGACACAAAACTTAGACTCCGATTCGAATGACAGTAACCATCTACGAGAATGTACTGCACGACAGTAAATGCCCTTTCCATCAGGTGACGATGGTAAATACTTACCGGGTGGTCCTCGTTATTTTAGGAATCAAACCATTCCTTAGACTGGCTTTTAAAAATATGGTATTTATCCAGATTCTGACATTTTTGCTTATAAAAACCAAATCCGTTCATATCTTCTTCTTCTTCTTCTTGTGGCGCTAAAGTCCGGGGTGGACCTGGGCCTTCACCAACATGCCTCTCCAGCCAGCACGATCTTAAAGCAAGCTTAGTCCTTCCAGATAGTGCTTTATTACTCAATTGCTTCTTGAGCCCAAAGAAACAGCGATTAACATTGTGTGTGAGTGATTCTGCGTTTGATTTCGGTACTGGTGTTATTGTCCCTATTTACCGCTGAGCCGAGGTAGACGAAGTCCTTGACTACGTCGAAGTTTCTGCTGCCGAGTGTAACGCTCTTTCCGAGATGTCGATGTCGTGCGTCCTTCTTGGATGACAGCATGTACTTCGTTTTGCCCTCATTAACCACCAGATCCATTTCAGCCGCTTCTGCTTCAATGCCAGCAAACGCGTCATTGACGGCTCGTTGTGTTCGTCCAATCACGTCAATGTCGTCGGCGTAAGCTAGCAATTGAACTGACTTTTAGAAGATCGTGCCTCTGGTGTTCATATATGTATATTTTTTTTTCAGAATGCAAAACATTTTGTTTTCGAAGAATTTCGTTTACGACTTGTCAGCAGCTGGGTCTTAAATGTAATACCTCCGGCAATGCAATATTTATTGCATGTGGTAATACTAAAGAAAAGTGACACCTTAAGTTTGTTAAGCACATTTAAAATTTAACACTTTGTCAAACCCCCAAAACATTGCAAAAAGATAAACTCAATGAATATTTTAATTTTTCTGGAATGAACTTTGTATTCAAAATACTTGAAAGTTATATTACCAATTGTTTAAATATTTTTTACAACCAATTTATATGTTATTCTTTTTTTTCTTGCAGGTAAGACACGCCAGCACCAGTCATTCGAACATGGAATATCAGGAAATACGTGTGTATGTAAACTACCTTCTAGCGAAAATAGCTCAAATAAAATTTTCCGTTTCTTGCTTTCCATACCTGACAAACTTTAAATGAATTCTCGTATAAACACACGTCAAATAGGAAAAATGCAATTCTGCGGAATTCTTCCATTCGTTTGAGCAACATCATTGTATGACTGACGTGAGGTGATAGACAACAGAATCGATAGTTTTGAGTTTTACGAGACTGACGGTAGTTTGAAATATTGCGTGATGTGTGCAGAAAATGAAGTGAACTGACATTTAATTTTGCATTTTGAAACTAGTTAAGCAGAATTTGAAATGCGATAAGTTTGAAAGTTGTGGCAATGAGTTGAAGTTTATGTCGATCATTAAGTTTTAAGTTCTTCGTATGAAAGAAATGAGAAGTTTGCAAAGGGAAAGATGCGTTTACTACACCACTTTTTTTCTTTTTTCAAAACGAATAGTTCTATTTTATTCTGGGAGATGTTTATTCCAAGTTATTGTGCATGCAATTTCTCTTAGGAATCGTCTTGCAAACAATAGGATCAAATTCAAAATTTCAAAGAAATCTTTAAAAAGGTTCCACGAACCTCACAGCAGCGTGAAATATGTTGTGATGGTCAGTTATAGCTCGTCACAGTCAATGAACTACTGTTACCACTGGAACTATGCGAGTATAAAGAACACAGACGAGTTTTCATTGGAGAATACACTCAGATACTGGGAGATCTAATGATAAATGCACTTAAGGTACTGTCGAAATGAAATGTGACTAGGGTGTGAAGTTCAGCACAAGACTGAATTGGTGTTCGTTTCGAAAACTCACTCGGAGTTCCATTATCTTTCTCAGAACAGTCCTAATATTAGACAGAAAGTCTAACTGGAAATAAGGGGTGATTTTTTAAAAGCTGTAGGAAAGTTTTTCGAAAGAAAACTCATACAATTTATAAAGCTGCATGAAATCTTTATTTGAATCGATAGAATGGTCCATATAATTTAACGTTTGAAGATTATTTCATGCAAATGTTGACCTTGACTGCGCCTCAAATGGTCCATCCGCTTAGTCCAATTTTGGCATACTCTTACAAACATTTCGGCCAGTATCTCACGAATAAATGTTTCAATGTTGACTTTCAATGCGTCAATTGAAGCGGGCTTGTCTTTATAGACATGAGCCTTAACAAAGCCCCACAAAAAAAGCCTAAAGGCATTAAATCGCACGATCTAGGCGGCCAAATGACCGGTCCCGAACTTGAAATAAAATGTTCACCGAACTCGCCTCTCAATAAGTCCATTGTTGCGTGTACTGTGTGGCATGTGGCACCGTCTTGTTGAAACCACATGTCATGCAAGTCAAGCTATTGCATTTTGGGCAAAAAAATGTCTACATCATCTCACGGTAGCGCTCACCATTCACAGTTACGTTACGATTCGCATCATCCTTGACGAAGTACTGTCCAATGATTCCACCAGCGCATAAACCGCACCAAACTGTGACTTTTTCTGGATGCATTGGTAGCTCTTGCAATGCTTCTGGCTTATGTTCACTCCAAAATCGACAATTCTGCTTATTTACGTATCCATTGAGCCAAAAATGAACTGACCATAAAATTGAAGAAGCGCGCGATGAACTTTCTTAACAGAGCACGCATTTTGATAATAAAATGCAATAATTTGTAAGCGTTGTTCGTTTGTAAGACAATTTATGGTTAAATTATAGACCAAACGGAAGATGTTTGATAGTGAAACAAAACACGAAACGTGCGTCAGCTGTTTAAAACCATGTTCCCACAGTAGAGGAAACAAAATAAAGTCCAAACTTGGTCCATCAGAATAATCTATAAATTATGTAACGTCGGTCTTTGACGCAGTCTAGCAACAACGAGCACAAAGCATAACGTAAATAACACACTTGTGCTAAACGGAATATTAAAGGCCGCGATCTCAAAGTAAAAAAATATGTTCATACGTAAGGCAAACAAGGTCAAAAATTGTCTATCGAAAAACAACAGCCATCCTAGATATAAGCAGGAAAACTCTGAGCATCACACTCTGCAGTGGGAAGACTAGGTTTATCACATAAAAACTTTTGGGGTAGATGGAAGAGAAGGAGACTCCGTCACATCTTCTCTTCAACTGCTCAGGTCTTTAGTAGAAAGCAAACCGTGGAAAAGTTGTACTTCAATTGACTCCGACATATATTAAGTGGATGTTCCTCTAGTAAGGACCGTCATCTAGAAAATCAAAGTTTCTTGACGGAACTTCAGTCCTGTGGCAACATAAATTATCAATATTGTGAAAAAAAATCTGCGAGTAGCTGCTTTCGAAAATTAAATTCAACACAGCCATTCCGGTGGATTCAATCATACCACGAATACGTGCAAATATTCAGGATGAATTTCATAAAACTTGAATATGAACTTGCTACGAATGTGCTCAACTCTAGGAAATTAATTTTGCTGCAAATTTGCGTGTCTCTGCTTTGCCAGCTGTGTAGTGTACACATTTTATCACAATTGCATGTTCTGGCAATTCAGAAGAGAGAGGATTCTCCAAAATGTCATTTGATTAAAATGTTGAAAATTACAAGGATCCCTTTAGAAGTTTGCATTTCATTTGAAAGACACTATTATATAAAGGCTCGCCTGAGTTGAAATATTTCAGTGTTTGCTCACTTAAAGAGTTAATTTAAACGCAAATTATTCAATTTGCATTTACATTCCACATATGACGTGGCTCTTAACACGCCTTCGGGTCAAGGGACGTGCGGCAATTTGCATTTTGTCTGAAATGTCTTGCTGCTACTTACATGAAGAGAGCACGTCTTCAATTGGGATTTGTGCAAAGCCACTACTGAAATGACTCAGGCGAAGCGAAGTTCTGACATTTTGATGCATGCAGCGATTATTATTCTGCAATCGTACTTCGCGGATGGCCTTCAAACGACAAAATCGATTGAAAATACTGGTGATTGAGTTTTAATGGTTTCCACACCCATCTCAAGGTCTTCAAGGTATAATTCGAAAACCCCACGGTGCACGGTGGTCTTATAAACTCTTGTTGTTTGGAGAGTAAGTTGCAAACCCAAATATTTAAGTCACGAAAGCGAAAATATTCCTCACAGATTTCCCCATTTATTGCTTTTAAGTACGCACTCCCATGAAGAATTTGATATCCTCGCTAGGATATCGAATTCACATAATTTCCATCTTTGAGCCGCAGTCCTCGTTAAACAAACTGAAAACATCATCTCTCAACACACGACACCTAATGAGTAGGTTCAGAACTTCTCCTAAATCGCTTGTAGGTGTGTCCAACCGCTCTACTCTATTAACGAACCGCCCATCGTTCGAGGAACACTTCATTTCGTCCAATATCCGGACATTGACATCGATTTGAATTTCCACCCACCGGTCACTTAGTCCTAATTAGACGGATATTGATTGACACAGCACATAAAACACGCGTGATAGTTGTCATGACGACATCGACAGGCCCACTCGGTTCGATTTCTTGGCGTCCTGCTCCCTTGCCCATGGCAACAAGCGAATTAGACACAATTTACCAGCCGAAGAGTTCATTTCTCATGGCAATGCAGAGGTTAGGTCACCCGAGGTGAGTGCTCTTATGACCATAGGTTGCATCCAATCACATACATACATTCGCGCCGCCTTAATCATACCCGTAGTTGATGGTTAATTCAATTGAACCTAAGTCAATCCAATTGGTGTTCAATTTGCGTCAATTACATCACGCACAATGCAGAGGCGGCTCAAGATGCCCCCACAGCTACAGCGCACTCAAGACATGATTGTGTCCAATCAGGCGCACCCATAGAGACTGATTTGCCGTGTGGATTCCTTTTATTCGACTCGCCGCCACCGGTGATTGAACAACAATGACAATTTGGAGCGTCTCCTTGGAGGAGGAAATCATTTGTCAGACGAAACTAGATCATGTGCGTTGGCGTCATTCATCGGGACCCAGTGTCAAAGATCTTCAGTCACAATGGGTTTGAGAATTTTTTCATTCCTTCATTGACACGTCGTTGACACGCTCTTTACGTGACCTAGTCTGTGGTGACACCACACGGCAATAATTGATCTCAACAAAAGAAGGGGTTTGTGCACGAGTCGTAACGGTGGACCTCGTATTCTTTCGTGCAACGATATGAACGCCTCTTCTTCTTCAATTAATTTCAATGAGTGCTGGGTCTTGGGTCTTATCGTTCTTTTATCGAATAATCGCACCACTTTTGCGCTGGATGATTCAATTTATTTCGATTTGCGCTCCCAACAAAAAGCGAATCAACTCTTTTCTAAGCGTTTGAATAGGACATGCCATCTCGAGGGAATTGTCATGCAGTTAATCAATTCCCTTGTAATTCTGGCTTGGCTTGTAATTTCGCCAGTCAATCATCGTCTCACACCACAACAAGTCGAAAGGAGAACGTTGTGATGGATGTTAATCAGGTCTCCAATGTGATGCATCACTTGCTGAGCGATTTAAAGGGAAGTTTGTGATTAATCATCAGAGGTGGACTTAATATGGAAAAAAAAACATGGCAATTCTTTTGGTGCCACATTGTGTGGAGTTGACTTAACACAGCGTGTTTTGTATCCTTTCCTGTGTGGGACAACAATCATCATTTCTTTCTATTTCTGGCTATTGGAACAAGTTTTTCTTAAATCCAACATTCTGCCCTTACTTATATAGTGTCCAGTATTTCTGTGAAAAGGGTTTCATTTTGTGTATTGCTATTTACGGAACGGCCTTTCGATGTGATTTTCCAATTTGCAGTTATTTCCGTCGATAAAAAAATTTTAATTAAAATGTTGAGGGTTAAAGTTTTGTTTTCCTGATATTGATGGTTGTCAATACCTGTATGTACGTAGGGGATATCAATATTTGTTCCGTCTAACCTTCTAGGGGTCGCCGTGGCGCAGTGAGTAATTGCATCTACCCACACGCCGAAGGTCTAGGATCGATTCCCGAACGAAACTCCTCGCATTTTTTCACGGCGCCACCTCTTTCGAGTTTCCGACAACACTCAAAGAGTATCAATTGTCTATGAAAAGTTTCTCAAATCTCGCCGTTCGGAATCGGCAAAAAACTGAAGGTCCCTTCTACTCGTGAGAGAACAGAGCACGCACAACACGAGTAATTGTTGTAGAAGCTACGTCCCGGTTCCTTGTGGGCTGTAGTGCCACTCAATTATTATTTCTATATTTCTCTCTTTCTATTGGGTCTATAACTTAATTTGTGCGGTTTGGTAAGGGATGGCGTAACTTGTATTATACCAACTGCTGTTTAAGGTTTTGAAATGGGTACTTGAGTGACACCCAAAGATTCTGCGCGCTCTTCTTGTGTTTTGCAACAACCTTTATAGAGTAATGCTTCCAGTTTTTCATTTTCAAACTTTTCTGGCTATCCAGGACGTTCCTCGTATTCCAAGCCAAAATCACCACTTTTGTGGCCTCAAAATAATTTCATGACATCCCTTCAAAGTCTTCCAAACTTTTTCTATTTTAAAAAATGATCAAAATCATCTATCGCATATCAGCGAAATATTGTAGAATTCTTACTTCCTTTTTAAACAGAGTATCGAATATCTAAGTTTGTTGAAATGCAGTATTTGATACCCTAAACATATTCTGCTCGCGAAACTGATAAAATCAAAGTTTCAGCTGAATTAGTAACTTTATCCTAATTCAACAAAATTCCACTCCATCATCTGTGAACACATGTGTGAGGGACTCAGCGCCTACACGGCACAACGGATGTTGTGGCCTCATCAAGAAATAAACTTATCTTTGCAAACCTTGATTTTTCTTTCATCCGTTGACATTTAATATCTGCTGACGACGTCAACTTGAAAATCCCTTAGCCCCACCAAGGAAAAGCAGAACAGAAACAAAGAAGCAAAGTTTGTCGACTTCTCACGACCAACGTATTCCCGCGTAGAAATAAGCCTTCAATTCAATATCAGGGACGGCGGCGAACATAATTAGAAATTAATTCGCCCAACGCGAAAAAGAACAGTTTCCCATCGGCCCCGTCGAGCAGGGCACACTAATTCAATTAATGCGCACCCAGCTGAACAGCGGCACAGCAGATTGGCTAAATTGTTGCTCCTCCTCGTTACGTTTCAGACGCCTTGACTTTGTCGCTCGGACGCCCAAGTGGATCGATATATTTTTGCGAAGAAGCGCTGTGTCGCCGTCACGGCGGCGGTGTATGCCAAAGATCATGCAGTGATTGATCGATGCTGTGGCGATCGCGGTGAGGAGGGAGCGGAATCTCCACTCGAACATAAGACAGTCGCTTATGGATGAATGGATTTTCACAAAAATTAGCAAGACCAGCAACAGGAGCAGCAGCAGCACCCAAAGAGAAGCACTCAATTGGGGAGCGGCGGCGAGGGTTTATTGGTTTATACGGGAATGATTTGTGTGTTGGAGTCGCGCGTCTATTTTTGGATTGAACATTTATTGTGGCACTAATAGCTTCATTGATCACATTGACTCACGCGTCCGATTATCGATACACTTCGGAGCCTTTTGTGTATTTTCAAAACGTTCATGCAGTGTGGGGTGCCACTTCATTTTCTGTGAGATCATCTTCAAATTAATGATACATTGACTTGTACGGCTCAAGAGGACGTTTTGGAATTTCTTTTGCCTGTAAAATGGACATTACGTGAACAAGAAGTGTAGCAATGCACGATTAATTTTTGGGTTTGGGACAACTTGCCGGTGGGTCACTTGACTTCCTGGAAAACTTTCTTTTAATTTCCTTAACTTTCACTGCCGGAGATTTTTTTTATTTCTTTTTTATGTTTTTTTAAGAGAAAAAGTGGTTCTCTGCTATGTGAAAAAAACAAGGCATCTGTCTGACAGGATCTACGATGATGTTACTGAATGATGAATTTTTGGGTTCAAAAAAAAAAAAAAACATCCGCGGCACTATTTCCATCTAGTGTTAACGACATCATTACTGGACCCAGAGATTGTTTGTTGCAAAGGTTAAAGGTAAAGCTCTGGGTATTTATGGAACTGTGTAAGTACTAACAACTCATGACAGTCTATACTCTGATGTAATGGAGCGTCAAGAGTCCCTGAGGCAATGTTTCCGCCTAAACGTGCGCATAGGGTAGAAACAGGGTCATTCATTTCGTGGTTTCAAGTTGGCAGCGCTAACACTTGACACCTGTAAAACGTACCTATTATTTGAAGTATCACAATATTTATCAAGTGTTTCCCATTTACGATAATGGAAGGCGAAAGTAAGTGGTTATTTTAACAAAGGCACTTGGCGCGCATCAATCAATGATTATAAAGACTATGCAAGCTATGGCTAAAATTGTGAATAAATTGTAAGAGAGCGAACTCGTTACTGATTTTCAAAGGCCTTTACAACCAGTCAGCCTAAAATATTGCAGCTGCTAGTGCAAGTGTTACTTATGATCCGAATTTATCGGTTTTCTGGCGTTTGCAACAACTAAATTTGTCGTACACGTCATGCTGTCAATTGTTTCGGGCCTATCGGCAACTTCACATACATCCCCCCAAAAATTAATCAAGCGGAGTTATGGCGCACGATCTTGGAGGCCAATTGAAGGGTCCGTAACGTGAAACTGTGGGTTAGCAAAATTTTCTTTCAATAAATCAATTGTGGTTCGAGCTGTGTGACATGTTGCGCCGTTTTGTTGACAGAACAGCTCCTGCATGCCATGGTTGATCAATTTATGAATGATGACGTAATCATGACTCTGTATTGACTGTAACGTCCTGGCCAGCAACGTTTCTAGAAGAAGTACGTACCCCAAAACTTCCGCTTCCAAATTCCCCTACCTTATAAAGCACATCAAGCAGTCAGTTTTTGTGGATGATACGGTGTGTCAATATACCTTCAGAATTATTATCACACCAATTACTGCAGTTTTGTTTATTGACGTATCCATACAACCAAAAATGAGCTTTATAGTTAACTAAAATTCGCTTATGAAAATTGGAATCAACGGCAACCTTGTTTTCGGTCTAATTTACACAATTTTTAAGTGTTGTTTATATGTCAGTTTGTTTATCTTGAATTACCAAACCAATTTATTTATTTATATTTCTATGTTTACAGCTCTACTATTTTTCGAGTCCCTTATAAAACACATATTGTCTTTCACACATTAGAAAAAAAAACTTATAAATCGTCGCCATTAAACTGTTGGCCACTTCCACGGTACGAGACCCTGGTCCTAATCGACTGCAGTGTTAGCATTCGTATCGCTTGCTTGGTGGTTGCAGTAATTGTTAATTAACCAGAATAGATTCTGTGGTAAATTCCTTATTGCAGCTTCGAATCAATACGACAATCCAATTTCGATCTCAAAATAGAATTTCATTTCTGTGCAATTGTGGCATTCTTTCAAATGATGCAACTCACAAAATGATGCAAAAGAAAAGCTGCCTCTGACCATGACATGTACACAAAATGGACCATCAAATCAATTGATGATTGAGCACTTCGAAAGCACTCGATGTTTGCCCCAATTTTGCACAAGGGAACACATCGAAGTGAATGAATTTCCAAGAGTCACTTTTGCACAAATAAAACTAAAAATAGAATTCGCATTCAGACTCATAAATATATCGTTCATATTGCAGCCGCAAAAATGAAGAAAACGAATTAACGTCGAAACCGAATACAAATTGTCGTCCATACGGCCGGAGGTGAGAAGGCTAGAGGTGAACCGGTGAACCGGCTAGGGGTAAACAGAAATAGAACGCAATAGCAAGAGCACAGGTCAATGGTTCGTGACAGAATTCATTTCTTGGAAAACGTACGAAATAAAATGTTTCATAATTTCATTCTAACCTCATTTCTTCGGTATCCCACTGCTGTTGTGTGCGGTTTATGGTTTATTTAATTTTTTTTGCACGCCACAGGTTACTTATTGAATAAGTGATGGGATGAATGGGGGAAACGGGCGTGAAATGGAGAGATGATGCCCGAAGAAGATTGTTACCGGTGCGACGGGGAGGCCGTCGTAGATTTTTTTTCTTCTTTTTTCAAGTTTTTAGGGGATTCCTAGTCCCTTACAAAGAGTTTGACGTTATGCACGACACTTCATTCCATTTAACCTTATTACATACATACGTCTCCAAGGAGCCGTCATAACGATCCAAAAGAATGCAATATGTGTGTGATATGTTGTTGGTAGGTACAAATGATGGATATAGAGCTGTTAAAAATATCATACTTTAATTATACAGTCTGCGAAAAGACACGTATGGACGGGCTTGAAAGCTGATATTGAAAATAGTTTAAGGAAATAAGAGTGCTCGGTTTCACAGTTCGGGTTTGAACTCCAATCTTGGTTTAAACCCCGCATTGAATATTGCTTTTTACAGTGCAAATTCGAACCTTGAATGGCGACTAGTTTTCTGACTAAGTTAAAAGGTGGATGGTGACCATTTAAGCAGAGATTTGCAAGAGTGATTCTATGTTTGATTTCGACACTGTAGAAAGCATTTTCAAGTGGAAAGTTCTACGTAAGATTTTGACAGACATCAAGAGGAGCAAATTTAACAACGAACTTTAGAGGCATGCCATGTTTAAAACGATTAAACTGAGGAGTTGTCCAGTCTTATAGTTAAGATTTCTTGCGATTAATTTCGCAGCGAAATTGTTGCAGAGGTTGAATGTTTGAGTGCACCACATTTTTAAACTGAAGGCATATTCCAGCTTAGACTTTTCTTACGTTTAACCAACGAACTGTGAAACTGGATATAAGTTTATCTTGTTTAATCAACATCATGCTGTAACTATACCTCTTATCTATAGAGCCATCAGAAAGGAAATACAATCCGCCTTTCCACCTGAATGTGGGTCTAAGACCATTTATAATATTATGGCGCACTGTTTGCCCATTGAATTCTTCTGCAGAGCGATCGTTTAATTTGTGATCCAATGAGGATCTTTAAAATTTGCATCACGCATGAGGATGTCACATGTGAGGATATCCTTATAAAGTTTCCCATTTCTAATAATATGCAATGGGGATCCAGTTTACTTGCAGCATTAGCATTCCTCTACCAATATTATGGAATAAGAAAATATTGCCAACCACTTGCCAAAAGCAAAACTGATAGATAAATAAAAATATCTATGAATTTTATTTACCCCTCTGTGTATCTATGTATTTATCACTACTGCACGAATAGCTTTACTTAAATTGTTCTTAAATGGATTGTGCCCATAACATCGAAAAGTTACCTAACAGAAAAGTGAAAATGATTCGAATTGCAGCTGCGTGTTGGCTAAGCTACATCATTAAAGCGATTGATTGCGTGATTATTTAATTAAGTGTTCAGTGTAGATTGCTAAACAGCTTGCTTGGCAACATTAATCCGTCCAAGCTCAAAGCTTTACTTTGCGGTAATTAATTATTGGCTATTCTGGTTGTCTTTCCCAATCATAACTAGACCAAGCTCAAAGCTTAATTTTATGACAGTAGAGCATTGGCTTTTAAAGTCGCCTTTCCATAATGAGTAGGTGTGTCGTATTCTGTAGGGAAAAACAATCATTTTGCATATTTTCTCAAAGAGTATTACCTGTCAAGAAATGATGAAAATGTTTGTGTTATTCGCGGTTGGGCCTCGGTATTAGATTGGTTGTTCAGTCCTAACTGTGAGAATTGTTGCTGATACTCGCGGGCGGAGGAGAAAAGTTGACTCAACAAACTTTGAAAAATATCCAAAAGCTGGCAAAGGGTTCAACTTGAAGTTTGTATCAAAAGCTTTCCCTGCATCTGTACACGGTCTCACCATTAAAAGTACTTTACAATCAACAGAATTCCTGACCAAATTCCTTGTTCCTTGTGCTTCACATGACCAAAATGAGCAGAATGTTTCCCTTAAACAGACAGAAAAATCTTACCTTTCAATATCGGCCGTGTCTGCATGTCACAAACTAGAACTGGAAGGTTCAGAACGTTGTATGAGTCAGAGTGACCTTTCTTGATGCTTTTACACCTGTGGGTTGGAGTTGAAATCTCTAGGTTTTATAATGCCGAATGGCCAAAATCAAGAAATGTCGAAAATTTCGAAAAGCCGAAATCCTGAAAAACTCAAACCTGACAATGAAATCTGGAATAGCACATGTAAAAGAAGTAGGTTACGTGGATTCCTCGACAGCCCCTCCTTTCGGTCGTTGTAGGATATGGAGTAGGTGTAAAATTCAGATAATGCGAACTTTCTAGTATTCATTTTTCACAGAAATATCAAGTTTTATGATTCAGGAACTTTTGCCTGTTTTTGGATTTTGGGCATTTCAGGGTTTTGTTCCTTTCGGAATTTTAGGCATGTCGGAATTTTGGACAGTTCGGGAATTCATCGTTTCGGAATTCTGGGCGTTTCAGGAATTTGGCTTTTGAATCTGTGCCATTTTATTTATTCCGTCTTAATCCTAAGAAACTTTGTTTGGTCAAAGAATGCGGATGCTCTTCTGTTTTCTTTTTGCGTGGTCAGTGAAATTTACTCTTTAGCTACATTAAAGATTTTGCTGTTCATTCTCTTCTAACTGAGCTGTGCCAATGTTGTATCTTTTTCTTCGATGACTGGAAACGCCTTATTCCTGTGTATGGCTTACTGCCAGGACAATTACTTTCGTCTGCACTTGAATGGCTGTAACTTCATTATCGTATTGTTCCCTTAAGTTAGTGTTAACTGTACTTGCTTAAAAAAGTGTCATGAGAGCGCCGCGTCTTAAACCGTTTTGAACATTGAAGTTGTTCATAAATTTTAATAAATTCGTAACTTGATGGAGTAGTGAGGGTTCTTCATCGTCATCCTAAACGACACTGTATATCCTGGCATAGGTGGCTTTGGGCCAACGTATAAGTGGATAGATTCTCTGTGCTGTGATATATCCCGATCTACAACGGTGATATTCACATAGAGAGGATTTTACACCTGATGCTCAGATAACTGATTTTTCGGTAGTCTTCATTGTATTGCTGTCGAAGCAGTGTTGAGGACCCCTATTATATTGTCAACATTTTTAAGTGCAAAATGCTGAAAAGACAAGTTAACTTTTTACTAAAAATGTATATTCAAATTGAATGAAAACACTAATACATAAAAAAAACTAAATCATTTCAAGGCTTACAAAGTATTCGCAGTATTCTCATGTTCTGTTCCAAAATATGTGTTGTATTTTGTATTTGTTTGTGACGCAACGTGAACATTTAATCCTTATCTCATAATTTCAAAGTAATGATAAAAATCTGTAGAGACCTTGGTGTCTTGACACACACTTTAGCGAGATTTCACTCAGATTTACGACAGACACTTGAAACACAAATTTTCTGACGAATTTAAATTGGAATTCTTTAACTCCAGTTCTAGCTAGGCTTATTTTGTGAATGCAAACGTTCACCAATCGCAATCATTTTTTTTTCTCATAAACAAATTGCTGCTGTTCGAGAAAAAAACAACACTTAACTCCTTAAGTGTTAATAAGTATCGTCTAAGTGGGTATTAAGAAGTGAACGCGAAAACAAGCATCAACAACTTGAATCATCGCAAGTGCTCCCATTCAAGCGACCTAGCAACTACTTCTCAAAATCATGACTTGGGAAATTAACATGTTAGCTTACGAAAAAAAAACAGCACCAATATGTGTACAGATGCAAAACGGTAGAGGGGAAGTTAGTGAATTGTAACCAAGTAGAAAAATAGAGCGCACGAATTGTATCGATATGTTTGGTTACTTACATCACCATGAGTGCGAAAAACATGTTATTGCCACGGTTTGCGATGGTGATGATCTGTCATCGTTCCCGTTTGCGTACAGGAGCTAAGAATTTTTGGGTGCAGAGATTTTTGGGATGTACAAGAAGTATTTTCAAATTATTTTCTCATCATTTCTTTATTGGGTATATAAATTCATTCGTACTGTTTTTTTTAATTTGAAAGTTTTTTTAAGGAAAACATGTACAATAATATTGTTTAAACTATTGCCCATCTGAAGCTATGACTTTCACATCATCCCATTCCACAAGAACTGCACCGGCTCGGCAGCCAAAAACTAATTAAAACCAATTTTTCATATTCTGCTCTGGTGTGATCCGTGTTTCAGTGAAGTCGTTCTGCATCGACCGGACCAAATGTTAATCAGAAGGGGCAAGGTCTGGGCTATAAGGCGGGTGCGGTAAAACTGCCCATTCACTATTTTCCAAATATGTAGTTCTTAACCGCAATAGCAACGTGGGGCCGAGCGTTGTCATGATGGAAAATTATTGCCTCGTGTCTGGTCACGTATTCCGGGCGTTTTTTTGGCTACTGCTCTCTTCAAACAGATCAAATGTGTTCGGTAGCGTTGTCCATAGATAGATTTACTCAATTTTAGCAACTCATAATACAACACAAACAACTGATCGCATAAAATACAGAGCGCGCCATGGACATTCGGCTTTGCCGTTGACTTGGTTGGTTAGTCGGGTTTCAAATAAAATTTTTGCGTTTGGGGTTTTTGCAATGGATCCATTTTTTCATCACCAGTAACAATCCGATGCAAAAATGAATTCCTATTGTGCCATTCCAGCAGCATTTTGGACATTCAAAACCGCTTTTCGACGTCTCTTGGCTTGAGTTCATGTGGAACCTTTCGGCAGCAGTAGAATTCCTCGCAAAAACACTTTTTCATGCATAGCTCTAAATTGTAATACTTTTGATAATACAATTTAGATCTCGCAATATACTTCCAGAGAAAGATGGCATCTTAAGATTCAGTTTGTTAGGAGACAATAGCACAATCGAGTTTTTTCCTAGGAAAGTTCTTCTTCTTCTTTTTGTGGCGCTACAGTCCGTGGTGGACCTGGGTCTTAACCTACATGCCTTTCCAGCCAGCACGATCTTTCGCTTGCTACCTCCAGTTATGCACCCCATGTTGGTTGAGGTCCTTCTCCACTTGTGTGCGCCACCTAAGCCTAAGCCGTTCTCTGTTACGTTTTCCCAATGGTGGTTGTGTGGTGTCCATACGCTCTACATGGCCTAGCCGTCTTTAGCGTTGTATCCGAAGACGACTGAGTAGGCGCATGTTGCTGTACAGCCCATAGAGTTCGTCGTTAAATCTTCTCCTCCAGATGCCATCAACGCAAACAGGACCAAAAATTAAAATGATATTCTGTAATTTTTTCGGAGTTTTAATATTAATTCGACGTTCGAAGAGCTATAACTAAACTTTTACAGCGTTTATATGGTCGCCTATGCTGGCTACGATCACGCATACCGATTACGCCAACCTTAAATTAGGAACACACTTGTGGTGAATCTGTTGGTTACACTGTTCAAAATAGTTTAATATATTTGAAAATGTGACAGAATAAATATTCTGCAAATATGAATCGAAAATCACTCTCAAAGAAAACTGCTTCAAATGTATCCAAGTCCAAGGTAAACAGAGCAGACATCTTGATGAAAAAAAAATAAATGAAAAATATGAGATATCGAATGACAATACATTTTAATGGCAACCAAAGTCTCAGTCATTAAGTTATTACCTTGCCGTATTCAACGCCATTCAGGCTTATCAGCAGAACGTTCACGATATTCCGAAGGTTAACTAGCGCTTCAATTACGCGAACAATGAGGCATATATATATTATAGATAAAGTTTTGAATCGTCAACGATAGGATTTTTCACTACAGTATTTTTTTCACGGAAAACAGATGACACATTAATCTGAAAAAAATACTTCATTGCAACCAAAGGGTATTGGCACACTTACACCACACCCTGTGAAAACGTGGATTCAAAAGTTGCTATCTCGAATGTCTTATTTATCTTATCTGCAGACTTAATACCAATCTGTCTATAATACAGTTTTCTGTCGAAATCCAAAGTGTGTTTAACCGGCTCAACTGCTGGTATCTACCGACAAACTTGAGAAGATATCAACTGAAAATGGCTTGCGACTCATATTATAAAACGCAAAAAATACCCCCACTCATCGCACACCCTCTCAGCGTTCTTTAAAAATGTTCAAAAGAAATGTGCCATCATTGAATTTCCTAAGAAAGCCACGTGAACTAACAATGAAACTTACCGCAGTATACCTAAATAGCGCATCAGAGCCGATGACATTTGACATTCTCCACCTAACCTTTTGCAGCTCAAGTGGAAACTCTCCACACTCGGCGAATACACACCAAATCCGAACATCAATTATTAGCGAATCTCTCATTCCATTGGGAGACTTTTGACATTTTGATTGTTTGCCAAAAATTCATGGAATCATTACGACTAATGTTCGACAGGATTTGGCGGTAATGCCATGGTTGAGGAAAGACCGTGTATTGCACCTGTGGCAAGACACAGCTCTCCATGCCCCCCTGTACACGCACAGTTTCCGCTTCAAAAATCGATTGTTCCTGCTGTGAGGTTTATTTACGCAATTGGATTACGCGATTATCTCGACGCCAACGATGGTGTGTCATTTGTCTGACGAATTATTCTCGACAGTGACAAAGTTGGTGCTGCGGATGACAGTGCGTGAATGTTAACAGGATTGAATGTCGTTGAAAATGTCGAAACAGTGATCGATAATTTGGGGCAAATATGAATTTATTGCAGGATGTGCAATTAGTTAAGGAAATGAGGGAAAATAAGGATTTTTAGGTCGAGCAGTAATGAGGTTTCCCAATACCCATAAACACCGTTGAAATCTGAAACTGGCGTAAAATAACAGCTTCGTTAGAAAATCGGGAAATCAAAGGTCGTTTTTGGAAAGGGATTTGGGTAAAGAATACGGGTTTGTTAATTTTCAGGAGTTGATTATTGTCTCAGAATTAAAAATCTTTGAAGAATGTTGCCATTTAAGGTGTTAATCTAAACAGGAGGAATCTTGAAACTGACTTACATTCCTGTTGTTGTTTTTATAATTAGTTTCGAAAACGTCCACGTACGAGGTTAGTTCAAAATATAAGGTGAAATTCATTTTTTTTTCAAAAAATATTTATTTATTCATCAATTTCCCTTTTGCCCCCCCTCAAAGTAGTCCCACTCAGATCCTTGAAGCAGTTCTGATCTGCCCTTTTTGGCATACCCTTCGGTTTGTATTTCCTCATTCACTGCAAACGCCCTCTTTCATCTTCTGAACAGGAAAAAGTAGCAGGGGGCCAAATCTGGAGAGTATGATGGCTGAAGCATGATTACGTTATTGTTTTTTGCCAAACAAAATTACGTCAAAATTAAGCAATTTTTGAACGAACTTCGTTGACACAGGCTTCATGTCCAAAATTTCGGAAAAAATATTATGGAATGAGCCAACAGATATGCCGACATCTTTAGCAATTTCTTTAATAGTGATTTGACGATACTCAATAACAATTTTCTTCACTTTCTCAACATTTTCATCGGTTGTTGATGTACTGGGGCGTCCAAGACGAACGTCGTCATTCACATCTTCTCGAACTTCTTTGCAAAGCTTGTACTACTTGTAAACATTTTTTGACTGTGAGTATACCCACTGGTTGTTATCAACACTTGAATTTTACCTAATTCCATTTTGCACACAGAATTGAATGCAATTTCTTTGATCCATTTTCTTCGACAGCAGGAAATCGCAGAACATCTAACTTTTATGCCACTTGCAAACAAAATAAATATGCTATATAGTTGAAACTGTAAACATATGTTCGAGACGAGTATACCAACATAACAAAGTAATATTGATAATCGCATATACATAATTCGCGAAATTTGAAAATTTACCTTATTTTTTTGAAAAGATAGGTATTTCGAAACAAAATAGGGTTCCAATTTTAAAATTATAATTGAACATTCTGCTACAGAATGAATGTGCGCGATACGACAGAGATTAGTATTGATTCATTTATCATTGATTCGTACTCTTATTAGTTGTGATATCTTTAAATTTGTTCGTGAATTTAAAGACTCTGAAATGGTGAGCATTCCTGAAATGCTGTTTTCAGAGCTTGGAAATATTTTTTTGTTCTTTATGATTTCAGATTTTTGCCATTTATTGTTAATCTGTATGAGCCAGCCAAGCAGAAACAATTTTACAATATTTGAAAGGTTTCATACAATACTCTATAATTTATTCAAGTGGAACCTCAACATCATTTCTGGGAAAAAATGTAATTTGCAATTTTGCCCCAAATTCACGTATACGGGAGCCACTTCAAATATGAAACAGAATTTATTTTCCATATGTACAAAATCGCTCCATAAGTTCATGATATAAAAAGAGGATGGTCGCACAGAAACTATCAAGATTTGGTTCTTTTGAAATAAAATATTGACAATTGAAGTTTAAACATAGTAGTAGTTTTAACGTGATGTAATTATAATTATTGGTTTTCTTGCAATTAAATAGATGAAATCGAAGGTTCCAGGTTCGATTCCCCGACTGAACACCTCGCACATTTTACACGACACCATTTTTTAGTTCCTGACATCACTTAAATATTACTAATTGTCGCTTAAAAAGTTTCCCAAATCTTGTCGTTTGGAATGGGCAAAAAAGTGCCCTTTACTCGTGAGGAAACAGGCCCTGGTCCCTGAAGAAGCTAGGTCTGGGCAGTAGCTCTACAATAATTATTCAATGATGCTCTACGTTTGTTTGACGTAGTAGCTTATCTAAGTTTGCGACATTTTATTCAGCTCAGTGTTCCCCTTAGTCACACTGGTAAATGTTACAGTCCATGTAAAGTGATGATTATGATTCAGAATTTATGACTCAGCCTTTTTTTGAAGGCTGTCACGTCTTTTTCTGAATGAACCCTTTAGGTTATAAAGATGTAAAAAGATTTATAAAATTGAAATGAGCGGTTTTTTAATTAATTTATTGTGTTAGAGCACAACATTTACATTTTCAATTTGTTGTATTGTTTAGCATATCATTGATCAAGTCCCAAGCTGTCAAATCTTGTGACTCTTAATCAGCATTTTTTTTCAATTTACAGCATAACAACTCTATAGAATGTAGTAACTGTTGTCCTTTTCAAATTAGTCCTATGACAAAGATTAAATCTTTTCTCCGAAATTGTTTGAATAGCAGATACGTACATGTACAATTTTTATATTTTTTGAAAAAAAAATTGCTTGGACAGCAGACAACTTTTAAATCGAACAGAACCACTAACAGTTTTCCAATGTTTTAATAACCAAACAGAAGAAAATGCTTTAAAAATTTATTCTAATGACATCAGAGATAACAATTTGCTAATTCATTGCCACACACTGAATCACAATAAAGAACAAACTTTCTTATCGCTTGCTGGAAACCCATTCGGTTTTCCATTTTTGTTCATAAATTTTTATGATCGCAAATATAATCCGCATTGTGACGATATCTTAATAATATTAAACTGATAGTCAACTATACTGTGCAGTGTTTAACGTTGTAAACATTGCACAGAACAAACCTTTGAATTGATTTAAAAAGTTTAAAACCACAAAGACTACATCTAACTCAATTCCGGGGAATACTCTTCTGACTCACGCATTCTAGTTTTAGGAACTCTCAACTTCCTGTTAAACACACAATGAGCAGCATGAGTGCGCAAAAGTTTGCCTTAGTAATTGTTTAAACAAAATTATGTGGGTGAGTGTTATTTAAAATGAACTGCCTTATCTTAACTCACTTACCGACACAGAGTCGATTGCCGAACAAAGAGGAGGTGCAAATTTGAGTTTAGCCAAATAGAGAACAGACCATAAAGGATTGCGTTGTTTTGTTTGCGGTTGGCGAGGAGTGTATGTGGAGCTGAACTTTATCTTGTTTGATTTGTGTCATCGTCTAGACGCAATCGGTTTTATTTGAGACACTGAATGCAACGAAGCGATTTCTGCGCTGGAAAAAAATATTGATGGCATTCAATTGAAGGATGTAGGGCGTGGAAAATATAACAAAGCGGGTGAATTTATTTGCATCAATTATTCGACAAGGTTTCATTGTTGTTCGCAGTACTTAATGATTCTCTTTTGTCATTGGGCTTGTTTTTTTTGTCAAATTGAAGATTTCTGATTTCTGCTAATCGAGAAAAACAAATTTTCAACATCAAAATTAAAACTCTAGCAACGTACTCACCAAACAAAGACACGTTCACTGTGCGATTGGAATGTAGGAACATGAGATTTCTACAGATTTCAATCAGATCTTGTGTAGACTATGATTTTCTTATGCCGCATGGACGGCAATTCGCATCGTAGTCTACATGGGTTTTTAACAGATTTTTTTTTTTGTCTTATAAGATACCTGAAGAACGAGGCTTATAATAGAGGAATTCCGTTCTAAGCCAGTCCGTAGAACCTTTACGATTCCGTTCTTTTGTATCTATAAAGCTACTTGCTCGTATTTCAATTTGTTCTCTACATCTCTAGTTCTAGTTCATTCCCACTCCACCACATTCCATCTCATAATTCAGATGCCACATGTAACTGCTATTGCTAAAGTAGGCCTTCCAACAATTGTTAGCACCTGCCAGTGACGTCAGTTGTTCTCTTGTTTGCTGTCGCTCTGAGTCATATTCTTCAGCCGAGATTAAACGAAATCAATTACACAAGACGACTTCTGCTCACCTCGGTGAACGATGACAAGTAAATCTATTTTTAGACCAACTCCCTCCGTCAGTTCATCGCCTTAGAGCTTATATCTCCTTACTTGCCAACTATCTGTGAGAAACCTTTTGCTGATAAATTTGTCATGAAACGAATAATGAAATCTTCAAAGAATCGAACTCTGAAAACGTGTTACGAATTAACGCATCGTCATTCTTACTTTCATTGAGAATCCACACACATTGGAGTGGCGAGCGTTGGGCTCCATCGTCTGGTCATACATTTTCAATTCATTTCACATGCGATGAGACTGCGACTTGCTAGCAAACCAGTTTTAAGTGAAAACGTCCATCGTCGTTCGGAGTCCAACCGTGAATTCTTCAAAACCGGTCTTTGGATGTATATCAAATATTTTTGTAGCACGTGCATGCAAGATGAGTGTGCGTCAGGCAAGCGAAACGATAAATCACAGATTAGTCTAATTTGCGATAGAGGAGAAGCTCTTCAAGCGAATACGGATGATGGAAAGAGCAAAGGTTGTCATACTTTTTTTTCCATGCTTTAAGCGGACAGACATTTGTTCACACTGAAGGAACAACATCGAATTTATATAATGTTGGAAATGCATAATCTACATTACCCAACGCTGTTTTTTTTTCAAAAAAGCGACGATGTGGGTATATCCTTATTAGTGCTTTTCCTGTTTGGCCTAGATTACCACAAATCAATGGAACACCTCACAGACACCCTGTGCACACTCAAAAGTGTTAAAAAATATGACAAATTGAGGGAAAATCACACGCAGGTGGCTTCGATTTGCAGCTGGTTATCAGAATGTCGATGCTTATCGATAAAAGAACGTTACTCATGTGCTTCATTCAATCAAAAGTAATTTCCACATCGCGCGATAACCGAACCAACAAACTCTATCGGCACGAAAATTCCACAAAGGCCGAATGGACTCAATCACCTTTGGCCTGACAAATTCGTCAAAGAGGCACGCTGAAATCAATCAATCCCGAGGCGAGCACCCTCACATAAGTCGCAGTCACTTGATGACCAACTATGATAAATTAAATTAATTAACGGAATGAGAGCCCAAGGTACCAAAAATTGGCACATGACACGGAAGAATTCTTGAGAATCGGGCCTATCGCGCAACGCCATCAGAATGTTGAACAAATTGTCAAAATTAATGTGAAGCAATTTGTCATATTTGGCGCACTGATAGCCAGGTGTGTGGACTTGAAACACTCACCAGCCGTTTGTGGGTTGTTTTATGAATCAACATAACAGTGATTAGATGTCTATCAGTACAAGGGGTAGTGTACGTTGGGGCGGATGTAATGAAGGCGCAGGTGTTTTACTGGTGCTGACATGTAGGGCTGATTGAGCGTTTTGGCCTAATATGATGTTTCATAAATTGTATGTTACTGGAGACATTTTACTCATGCATACTTCAAATAAGAAAACGACGAACTGTCTAGTTGGACGCGGTGTTCTGCGCACTCACCTTCTGGGAAATTAAACGCCGAAAATCCCTTTTACATGAATTCAATCGAAAAATGTCCAGGTTTCTCTGTTGGAGGATATGCACAAGACATTCCTCACCTCGAAACGTGTCCCCATGGCCGAAATTCCGAAGATGTGATGGAATTCATAGAATTTCTCTTTCGAATTGTGTGGAGACGGGAAATTTTAATTATGAATGACGTGAAAAGAAAAGTGATTAAGGAAGCCTCCCCAATGGTGAATAGTTAAACGACATTTCTTGCCTCCTAGTTTGGCAGGTCAAATTATGGTCGACTTCATGACCTCTGAGTCATTTAAAATCTGCAGTTAATTCGGGCACGGCTCGGCGCTCTCTTGTGATTTCCTCCATTTCGAACTACAGGGAATGGTGGGGGGCATGTGTGTACACTATCTTCTTCAAATCAGTAGAGCTGCTTGATTACGCAGTTGACATTGATATTGTTGCTCGCTTTCAGCGGGTTATTTTAACGCTTTTACGGCAATTAATGATCTTACGCAACGTAAAAGTCTGACAACGAAAATAAGTCGTTAACTAAAACTCATTCCGTCGTGTCATTCAGCAGCTATAGCTAAGCGAAACGATCTGATTACAATCGACAGTTATAATTTCGAAGTTGTTGAAGAGTTTGTTTTTGTGTCTACACTCAGGGGCATGGTAGGTGACAAAGTGCGTGAACTTACACGCCGAAGGTCCCAGATTTGAATCGGTACCATCTCCTGTCAATAAAATGCATTTCAAATCTCACAGTACGGAGTGGCCTTGTAAGCAATATAACGCACAAGAGGAATAGAAGGTAAAGAAGCTAGGTCCTAGTCCCTTGTTGGATGTAGTACCACTCTGAATTTCTCTAGTTTAAAAGAGTGAACTTCATATTTCGGACGTCGGTAGTTCAAACGAAAACCCATGCCATCTTAAAGGTTATGAGGAACAGGTGAAAACGAGCGAGCACCAAGGGGTGCTTAAGATCTTGAAGTGCATCGGGAAGTCACATAGCCACGCGATCACATTCAATCCCCTTCTTTATCTAGGACCTTAGAGCTACCTTAAGAAAGTTGTTGATTGGGATGTACTGGTAGTCTGTTCGTATTTATGTGCTTCTAGTCATTATTTCGTATCAGCTTGGTGTCAGACTTGAACAATGGACAGTGTCTACAGTCTCCGAGCTGGTATGTATTTCCTATTTCTTTCTATTTATTCATTCCATTTATTTCTTCTATAACAGTTCAGGAATGCAAGTGCTCCCAGCAGTCTGACTTCGCTAACACTCGTGTCGTTGATATGAAATTCCCGATGACCTTGTCAGTCATGGACCAGCCAATAATTAATCACGGCTTACCAGACAAGGAACAGAACCTCAATTGAGTTAGAGAACGAAGACAGTAGTACTGTCACCATAAAGATCTGTTGTATCCCTTTCTTTGGTGTAGTATATGAGTGCTCGCTTCAAAAATTATACAACTCTTTTGAATGTGATTTCTTTATAGTCCTTAGCTAGTACCGATTTTCCAGTTACTGTTTGGAATCTTCCTCTGACAAGGGATTGGCAGTCCGTCGGTGTTCCACATTTTCTTTGGCCTGGGAACATTGCCTAGTCTTTGGACTTTAACCCACATTGAGACTACCTGAGTCCTTGATTGGGGGTTCCATGAGAGCGCAGTCGTAGGCGTCATTGCTTCAGGATGTAGGCAAACTAAGGCCACTAACCGTTCCCACTTTTTTGTTTTGTTTTTTATTTCATCACAGAAAAGACTGCAAACCCACATACTAACAGTCTACTATAATTTCGCTAAACACCTAAGTATGATACGATGAAAATCGTATGCGACGCTTATAGAGATAATGACGGCACTGTCTATGGAGATAACGACGACACTGCAGTTCCTCACCATTGTCCCGCCTGCCTTGGGAGGGATAAGATGGTAAATTGTTGACTCTGGTGTCGTAAGACCTTATGATGTAAACTCTTTGTCACAATATCGCTTGTCGGCATTCCTCCGAAGACCAGAAATATAAGGAAATATAGAAAATGTAGTTTGCTACCTGGTGGTGCAGTAGGCCGACTTGTGAGTCTGACTACTCCTCTAGAATTAAAAACACCTTCCAATTAAGAATAAAATACATAGTAAGACACACGTGATGCAAACGCAATTCAGCCGTGACGAACTGAACAGTAAAATGAAAAGATAAGACACATACATAAGAATGTCTACGTGAATGCTCCTTTGTTTCATCAAGTATCTAACTCAATGATTACTAATCACGCTAATGTGCCTTCTTTGTGAATCTAATCCACTTTTTTGCTTACGCCATCTTATCGTTTACATTGTTCATTGCTTCCGTTATTATCGCGGTTGTCCGCTTCGCAAACTTCGCTAATTACGCAAAATGTGAAATATTCTTGAATATGTGTATTTTCTTGATAAAAATTCTATTGATAGAGGCAAGAGTTGTTCCAACTATATTTGTATTGTAGTGAGTTGACTGACTATCGATTGTTCCCCTCGCCGCCGATTCGCATTTGACAGTTGTTTATTCAAGTTTGAATTGGATTATGACACTGCAAGGGTGCACGCTTTTCTGATAAAAATTCAGTTTCAAAGAATGTTTTATTTTCAAAAGTCGCTGTCTTCTTATCTTTTAAAGTGCATCTTTAACAATGATGATAAATATAAATCGACTTAAACATCGCATATGTAACACATCACTCAATAAGTCCGTGACTGGCATATAGATATAGAGGATCAACAGCGAATACTACATGGCATTTTTGATGCATTTGAAGGAAGAAATTGCAAAAAACCGTTCCATATGAAGAAGAAAAAAATTCGTTGGCTAATATGGCTAAATTACACAAATTGGACTTTGCATTGTTTCCGCGCCCACCGTATTCTCCAGATCTGGTCCCAGCGACTTCTACCTCTTTTCAGACTTTAAAGAGATGCTCGCCGGCAAAAAAAATATGGCTCGAATGAGAAGGTGATCGATCTTGAAGGACATACGAGTAGTTTGTTGATGAATAAAGTCGAGTTTTTTTTATTGGTTTGTGCCGGGACTTATTGAGTGATGTGTTAGTTCAAGGTTAAATGAGCCATTTTTAGGACCTGACTGA
Organism: Eristalinus sepulchralis; assembly: GCA_944738645.1. Taxonomy (NCBI): domain Eukaryota; kingdom Metazoa; phylum Arthropoda; class Insecta; order Diptera; family Syrphidae; genus Eristalinus; species Eristalinus sepulchralis. The sequence continues at coordinate 43,906,072 of OX122883.1, forward strand.
GTTGGAAGTTATTCAATTTTTTTTCGTCTGCTTACATTTTGTTGAAATTGGGAAATTTACTCAGAAATCCTTTCTAAAGGGTACACGTTCTGTGGATTTATATTAACATCAGAAATTGTGGGCCTGTGTCCTGTGTCATTGGATTTCGGTTCTTGGGTTTGAACTTGAAAATCTAGCGTTACAGATTATTTTTCCTTGAAGTTGACTAAATTTCTTTGAAAACCACAAAAATCACTGAATTCAGATTCATTTCCAAAATTCATTTTCAAATTCTAAATAATTCGAAGTGTGCTCTTTTGTTGACGTGTATTGACTTAGTTACAAATTAGTAACAAAAACAGCCCAACAACCACCGACAGTTAGTGAAAATACCGTAAACACTACAAGTGGCTTAAAAAGTAGTGAGGGAAAGTTGCTTACTTTCTTTCTTTCTTGTTAGAAATTACGAGAATTTAACGTACAAAAACAATTTAGAAAATCGGCTGTTAAAAAAAAATGATAATTTTATCGATTGTCATGGAAATAGACTGATTTCCCTCTCCTTCACCTCACAATGCTCAAAACACAAATAAAAGAATGTATTTGCTTTGAGTTTTACTTGAAAAGATTGATTGTCATTTCGCCCGAAAGCTTATCGCCACAATCGACAGACATGGAACTGACCAGGTTTTGATAAGGCAACGGGTGACGCGTTATGAGCACTGTATCTGGTGCGGAGTGACGGCTCCTTTTCGATTTATTTTTACTTCACGATAAACATTTTCTTTATATTTCTTCTTTTCGTTTTCTTGTTTCTTTTCAGGCCAATGGCCAGTGTATATGGTACGGAGTGTGTAATAGAAACGGAAACCTCAATCAATACTGCACATACAATGGGACGGCAAAGACTATCGCACCAGATGGACTTGATGCACTGACAGAGAGATGCGGGCATCTGCTGGAAAATGGTCAAAAGGAATTCTGCTGTGATGCTGAACAGGTATGTTTCATCGTACGAACTAGAGAACACTAACCAGATCTTTTGTTTTAAAATACTGCATGTAGTGCAGAGTGGAGAGGGTGTTTGGGATGAAATAATTCGAAGAAATTCACAACCAAAAGTGTTTATACCAGAGACCAAAATGTCTGAACTCATAACTTACGAGTATGTGCGTGTACGTTTCGAGGTTGATTTTGATAGGAAAAAATCCCAAAGGAAATCCACAGTTCGTTTGCGTCAATTTGCATGACGATGAGAATTTGCACAGGCAGAACATGATTCATGCGGCATTTTAATTGTTCATTTGGGTGTGCGTAAAGCCGGCATCGCATTAAAGAGAGCATTGAAATGCAGTTCAAGGATAATAAAATCAGTTTATGTGCACCAAGGGAGAAAACACAATTCGTCGTTTTTTTCGGCTTATCATTTAAGTTGTCTTCTATTACTTCTAGTTCTATAGTTAGCAAATACACTCATGTGATGGAAATCAAGGCACAGTAGACCCACACGCAGAAGGTCTAGGTTAAATTCGCGGACGGGACACCTCGCATTCTTTTCACGCCACCACCTCTTTCGAGTTGCTGACAACACTCAAAGAGTATCAATTGTTATGAAAAGCTTCTTAAATCCCGCCGTTCGGAGTCGGCAAAAAACTATAGGTCCCTTCTACTCGTGACAGAACAGTAGCACGCACAACACGAGTAGTTATTGTAGAATATTGGCCCTGGTCCCTTGTGGGCTGTAGAGCCACTCAATTATTATAATTATTATGTTGTAATGAGGTGAAAAAATTGAACTGGAAAAAGTATTTCATGTTCGTGTGATGCGACTTTTAAACGAGTTTTTAAACTATACGTCCGTTGGAGAGCCTAAAGGGCCCTACACACCAACATTCTAATTTTACAAGTAAAATGTACGTCTATTTTCAAGTAAGATTTTTAGTGAGAATTTATAATGTAATCGAGACACGTATGATGTCTACGATGAAGGAACGATGGTGAATATATTCCTGTTCTCAACATTTTATTTAGCCCTACTTTAACTATTCTCTCATTTTGTGTATTTTGATTTCTAGTGGTTGTTTAAGAAATTTCTTAAGATCTTCATTCATACTCGTTTATACAAATTGCTCGAAAGTCCGACATCCTGCCGCGATGAATATTTATCAAAAATAAAAACTCAAAGTAAATGCGTGCATACTTCGTATTAGAATAAGTTGAGTGGCCTTTTATTCTACAAGGGACTTCGACTTTGTTTCTTTAAAAAACTACACGTATTGTTCCTGCTGCCGGTGCGCCTTCGAACGGCGGCCTTAGACTTGAAAAAATTTCCATTGACAATTATTATTTGGGTTTAGTCTTGTCAGCAATAGGGATCCTCGAAACCTTGAACCTAGAAACTTCCGCGTGTAAGTCGACGCACTTATTCACAACATCATGCATCGGCCATCTGCAATTCAAAATGAAGAAAACGAAATTGAATTTCATCAGTGAAGCGATTGGACAACAACGTTTAAAGGCGCATAAGCAATCAATATTATCTGAAATTTGTCTATTTCAGTTAAGAATGAAGCGTAATATTAATCATGTACAGGGTGCTTAAGGCTAAACTGCTGCGCACTCCTAACGATGCGGTTAAATTCTTGAAGTGGGCAACTGCAATTCGCTAACTCAGTTGAGGGTCTTTTGTTGAAATAGCAATAAAGCAGTGATAAAGACGAGACACTACGTCGTTGACTGCAATAAGTGTATATTCTATGCGTTTTATCGTTTGCTTTTCGAGTCTCTTGAGTAGGTGTAGACTAGTCCTTGGACAACCAGATCAGATAGGTGCTTTGAATTCAAGTTTTGGCTTTAGATATTATATTCCAATGACAGGGAATGAAAATAGTTCTTGCATCAGCATATTTGGTGACCCCAAACATACATATACGAGTTATTCGAAGAATTCCAAAATTCTCATCAGATGACTCATCTCTCACTCTGTTCAAAGATTTAAAGAACAATCGCTTTTACACTTTTAGCAGAATGGGGCGGTGCACGGACGGTCGCGCGTTGGCGTTTCTCAGAACGTAATATCGTAAGTCCGACTTAGTAGGTTTAGTCTTTAGCCAGTCGGGCGTTTTGCAAATAATTCTTTCTTATCTACTCGTGAATGTAAATTTTTCGTGAGCTGTGGCGACCATTCGTGCGAACATTTCATTTTTATGTGAATTTCAGTAGCAGCAATTGAATACTAATGCTGTAAAATGTTTTTTTTTGGGATATGATAATCTTAGAACCCGCGAGTCTTTTTTCGATTTTGAAAAACTGAGGAAGTCGCACGTGGACGTGTACCAAAGCCTGACAAAGCCCGGTTGAGTGAAAACGCCGTTGGGTTTTTATTATTGGTTAAAAGATCAATTCACGGAATTTACTTTTTGAATATGATTATAAGACTACATATTCGCAGAGAAAATTCTCTAACGGTGTGATATCGCACAATCTTGGCGGCCAATGAGAAAGCGCTTTGTTAGGAATCACGGGAGATCTGTCCAAAAGAAACTATTACAAATTTAACCTTACGATTTTAAAATAGTTATAATAATCTTTTATTAAAGCTAAAATTAACCCAACTGTTTAACTTTAAATTTCATTACTCCTTCTTATTACTCAAGAATACCGGCTCTTCTTCGTTTACTCTTCTCTGTAAAAAACAATATCATTCAAATAGTGGCCTCGGGAAGGTGTGCAGAATTCGTCTTTTAGTACCTTTTTAAGTACGTTTTTACAACTACTTCGCACATTTCAGACGGTATTTCGATTATTACTTGAGGAATGTTGGCTTTTAATGAGACTTGAGTTCGGGGATTATACAGAAATGATCTAACGGTGTCAAATAGCACGATCCGCGTATTCAATTGATGTTGCTGAAACGTGAAATTAGTTTCCTAGAAAACTTATACAACTAAGTCGTAATTGGTTGCCTTGTGTGGCTTGTGTCCTCGCTTTGTTGGAACCACACGTCGTTCAAATCCGGGCCAAAAAAGCAGTTATCATTGGACTATATTGCGCCGAATTGAGTATAGCCCCGACACCTTTTCGCCTTTGAGCACACCAAACAATAACTTCGTACCTCTTCGATCACTTGTGAGTTTTCTGAGCCCCATACGCGATAAACTTGCTTCTGCCCACCGAAAAAACAGTTTGCAACATTGCTCACTAATTTCTTATTCTGATTGTCAACAGAAAGCAGAAGAGTTTATCGTCATAGGTCAATGAAGATGTAACCCACGTGACGCTTATCTAATAGAGCAAGCAGCTCAGATCAACATATGTACCCCTTCAATTGACGAGTTTCCTGCCTCCTTAACTATTCAAAATGTTTCACAACACCCACTAATGGAATTCGTATAAATCAGAAAGAGCTTTTCAGTTTTGTATAATCATTTAGACACCCCTCACATTTGAAAGTCAAGATTCTTGTCTTCTAAACACCCCCCGACTCCATTAAATCAAATCAAATGAATTTCAACAACCCCATTAAAGTGTAAACTTTCCACAAATTCTCAGTCGTGGAATATCTCCCCGATTCGCCTGAATATTTCATACACCGATTGCATTTGGGTCTCGTGTTAAAATGTTCGATTTTGTCTGAATTATTCAATACATTCTTGTTGCGAGCACTTTTAACACCCATCCATCCGACGATCTATCTATGCAGGGTAGACGCTGAGTGCGCTCATAAAATATTAATTGGTTGTCTGTTTTCAGGTCAAAATTCTCAACAAAAACATCAGATTGGCAGCCACGTTCCTAGATCGATGCCCGTCCTGCATGGGCAATCTAGTGCGTCACATATGTGATTTTACTTGCTCCCCCAACCAGGCGGACTTCATGCGCGTGGTCGAGACAAAGACATCTAAAGCAGGTAATGTATACAGATCTTAGATTGATTGATTTGATGAGCGAGCAACTCTCATTTGTGCGTCCCGCAGGCAAGGAGTACGTCAACGCTGTGGATTTGCATCTGACCGGTGAATACATGAACAACACGTATCAGTCCTGCTCTCAGGTGGGCTTTGGAATTTGAAGAAACTAGAATTTGCGGGAGAATATTAATAACCTCTATTTTGCCTTTCAAATAGGTTTCCGTTCCGTCGACCGGGCAGCTGGCGTTGGACATGATGTGCGGTATATACCCCGCCTCTCGGTGCAGCCCCACGAAATGGTTTCACTTCTTAGGTGACGCCGCCGATAACAGTGCCTATGTACCATTTCAAATCAATTATATTCAACACGCGAGCAAATCACAGATAATCGACGGTTTTGCGCCGCTTGATCCGAAAACAGTTCCTTGCAGCAGTCCATTAAATGTTTGTCAATCAACGCTGACGTGGCTTTGTGGACGTCTGTCATGAGTTTGTCTTTATTTTTATTTTGCAGGATAAAACACTAGCATGTTCCTGTTCTGATTGTGAGGCGTCGTGTCCGGTTCCACCTCCAGAGCCTCCACTTCCGCAGCCATTCACAATTGCCGGTTTCGACGCAATGACTGTGATAATGTTTGTTGTATTTGTTGTCGGTACCGCACTCTTTTTGATGGGCGTCTGCCTGTTTCCATCAAAGAACGCTGAAGGTAAGTCAATTGTCGACGGGAAGCTTTCACTGGTTTGGTTTTTTTTCTTTACATCTTAAGTGCATGGTTTTGATTTTGTAAAAGCAACGCGATCAAATTGCATGTTTGAGACGATGAGTGAAGGATTGCCTTTGGTTTGTGATGGAAATTGAATTTGAGGGAAGAGGGAAGGTTGCGAAAACTATGAGTTAAGGATGCACTTAGGTCTCCATCCAAACTGCTCAGGGTTTAACCATCCTGATGGAAAAGCAGTTTCAATTTTCTTCGAAATGAATGAAACGTCGCGTTTTCTTTCGTTTTGTGAGCAAAATACAGCTCTAAGCTTAAGTTGAATGCTACAAACTGATGTTCCAGAAATTCCTGATAAGATAAGGTCGGAGAGAAAACTAATTTGCCTAAGCTGTGATAAGAATATTCTCCGAGTACAAAGTTTGTAAGCATTTGCAACTTTGTATCGTTGACTGTGTGAGGTGAAAAAATGAATTTCTTGGTTACAGAATTTATTGCTTTTCATATCCGACAAATTTAAAATAAACCAATGGCTTTTGTCAGGCTGTTTACAGCAAAAAAATCGTAAGCTTAAAGCGATTGTGCCAAACAGCACTGTTGTTGAATATGATTTCCCTATCGGAGCAAGTCAAGTGCACCTTAAAATTTTACCTCTTATTGCTGCTGTAAAAGTTTGATTACATCACATCATAAACCAAAGTTCAGTCTTTCCCCATCTAACGCTCATTATACAATTTTTTTTTTTGTTTTAACTAACAAATTGTTTGATTTTAATAAATAAACAAATTTAAATCGTGTGATTATGTTCATTGGCACAAGTTAGCTGTTGCAGTTGGTTTGAAGCGTTACCTCCTTATCTTCTGTCGATAAGGTGGTATTTTTTAATTTGTTTAATCACTTCAACTTTCGAGAGCACGTGTCTCCCCCAGGGTCATATGATTTATGACTTTAGATAGGACAAGTGCTTAGTTGTAAAGGTTCTGAGGTGATCGTTGTAACCACTGCAGTTGCTAATCGGATGGTTTGTGAATAATACCAAGTAACGACGAGGCAATTGGTTTATATTTATGACATCTAACAAAATTACATCACATGGTTTTTACAGAAATGATTTCGTAAATTGGAATGAAAGGGTTGTAAGCGTATGCCCTGGGATTCTTTAGAATCGAATAGAATAGAATATTTTAGAATGTGAAGCTGTGTTATAGTTCCGTTTTACAGTGCGAGTAAAAAATAATTTTTTTGGTTAAACTTCAGATTAACAATTTTTTTTCGGTTTCGCAGTAAAAATTTAAACTTTGATCAGGGGATATTCTTTGTTTTAATTTAAATGCTTGAAGATCATAATTCGAACCGCATTTCGGCATTTAGCAAATGTCAATAGAATTACATTTCAATTCTATAGCTGCTGCTTTAAGTTATTCTTATTTGTTTGTCAACCGAATTATGTTTATATCGGTGTTGAATTTGGACTAACGTGGTAACCATAACCAAGCATTTATGGCCAATATCGGGGGCTTTATTTTCCAAAGACTCGTAGATAACGCAAGACTAGACGCCTCGACCAGCTGGGTTCATGTTTGAAGGTCAGCAGCGAGTTTTTTTTTTGCCGCAGCACCCGGCTGTAATCGAACTTCACACTAAAACAATAGGCTGAAGAAAACTTTTCAAACCAGTCAGGCAAGGTACGCTAACATTCCTCGGCTCTTCCAGTGATTTTGAGTTTCAAGGGACCCTTACCTGCTGTGGCACCAAAATATAGCCTCTTGTTAGACTGTCACTACGAGTCGGTTTTCCTAAATATTTGGTTCTGGCAACCGCCATCGCAACAAATGGTCTTTGGTGCAATCACCAACTCCATTGGCGCTCATAGAACGTTTAAGATGTAATTTTGAATCGTGTGGCTCATAAATCAAGTCACATCACGTGGGCATTGTGTATACAGTGAATCACTCTTTATTGCGACATCGCTTCATCGGGACAGCCACTTAAGTGATCTAACCCAATGAGTGTTAGAAAACAGCTAAGAGGTATATAAAGAGTTTCGTTTCGTTTTCAAAACCAAAATAATCCCCAATTGGGAATATTTAATTTTGTGATCGTTATTGTCCACTCCATCAATATTACCAAATGCCAATTGAATTATTTCAAATAGAGTAGAGTTCTAGGAATATTTCACGTCTCTAAGTTTCTTGTGACTTTTATTTACCGGCTACTTGGAAGGATATTAATTAACTCGAAAATGGCTGAGTCCAGGATCGATACAGCTTTTAAGGATGAGGATGTGTGGGCATATTACCACTTTTTCTGGAACATACTTCTAGATGCTAAAAATATTTATTTGTAGATTTATTGCAGTGTGAAATGTAGCACACCTTTCACAAAACCAAGGTTTGGTCTAAATATTGTGGTCTAGTAGAATATCCTCTTCAAACGGAACTTCGTGGAAGTAAAGTTTTTCAGATTGACCCCTCCTTACTGTGTGGTATAAACCTGAAATATAAACCTGAGGACCAACAGCTAGAAATCTAAATTCCAAGAGCGGTGCAAAATATCTTTGATATCTGTCTTTTTCTTTTCCTTGTGGCGCTACAGTCCGAGGCGGACCTGGGCCTCAACCAACATGCCTCTCCAGCCAGCACGATCTTTCGCCAGTTGCGTACTCCAAGTTGGTTGAGGTCCTTTTCCACTTGTGTTCGCCACCTTAGCCTAGATCGTCCTCTGTTGCATTGTCCCAATGGCTCAGATTCAAAGTCTTTTCGGGCCGGAGCAGTGGTGCCCATACGCTCTACATGGCCTAGCCATCTTAAGCGTTGTATCCGAAGACGCTTGAGTAGGCGCAAGTCGCTGTACAGCCCATAGAGTTCATCGTTAAATCTTAAATCTCCAGATGCCATCAACGCAAACAGGTCCAAAAGACCTGTCAACAGCTGTGTAAAAGCTTCTGAATGTGAATGGGGACTTTCAATCCGCTCTCCACTGAATTTAAACTTAAGGTCAATTCTGTTCTACAGAGTCGGTATGGGGGTGACAAAGTTGTTAATTGTTATATCTTACATATTAGTTTTACTTATTTCGCACACTTTCAATCGGCAGCCTGTTAGTATGAGATTTAGAATTTTCGTCAGATCTTGGTGTATCAATGCGCGGCAAATAAAATCAAAGTGAGACCACATTGCAACTTGTTAAACCAATTTTGGCGGTTCCAATTAAGGGATAAGAGTAAACGTTTCAAGCACCAAAGCGCATTCTGATTTTGTTGCACGATATCTCTTCCGACAGTAAGAATCGAATCTCCTGTCAGCAATATTGCTCTATTTAAATTTTTCTAAAATCCGCAAACATGTCCACAGTAAGCCGGCTGAATTTTGACAGTAGCCGTCAACGAGAATCAATACGATAACATAGTTTTAGTTGCAGTGGGCTAAGTAAGCACTAGGGCCTTCGAGGATCCCGTAGTGTTGTGATCTTGCGCAACTTTACGAGTATGCATCAACAGAAGTGGATGCATGGATGATGGCTGGTGATTGCCATGGATGATTGCAGGGTAACTGTATTATATTCCTTTTAAGATGAAGACTAGTTGGACAGCAAATCAAAGGCCTGAGATAAAAAAAAATTCGTAATTATAAAATGTAATGATTTGAGGATTTCATCTTAACCTAGGCGAACTAGATTTTCGGCTCTGCACGGAAAAGGTATTTGTGAACAGTTAGAAATAATAATTGAGTGGCACTACAGTCCACAAGGGACCAGCGCCGAGCTTCAACAACAACTAATCGTGTTGTGCGTGCTTTTTTTCTGTCATGAGCAGAAGGGCCTTACAGTTTTGTGCCGACTCCGAACGGCGGGATTTGAGAAACTTTTCACAAACAATTAGTACTCTTTGAGGTGATGCCTTGAAAAGATGCGAGGTGTCCCGTCCGGAAATCGAAGCAAGACCTTCTGCGTGTGGATCCACTCACTTACCCCACTACGCCACGGCGACCACGTTTGTGTCCAGTTACAGTCACCTAAATTCTTGGCTTTTAAACAGGCGCAGGTCAATAGCAGGCTTTAATATCTACCTAGCAACCTTTAAAACGTTCGCATTGAACATTTTAAAGCCTTTTTTCTCAATCTGCGATTATGGATAAATAAAATACGCAGCAACAATAACCGCGTTTAATTTTCACGTGAAATAATTTGTCCAATGAATTGAAATAACAACTGAAACTGGAATTTGGTGTGCCTGGGGCATACCAATAATCCGACGACCGCTGAAAGTGACAGACACTTACCCAGAAAAACGGTCTTCTAAAGAATTTTTCCACTTATTTCTTTTATAGAATTACCACAACGTATTTTTACTCCAGGGATGGATTCGAGCGAATTCGTGTTGTGCTGTAAATCTGAAATTCTGCAGCCCAGTGTCCTTCGCGTATAAACATATGTTAAACAGTGTTATCCTGTATTTGTAGTTCGGCAAATTTTGCACGTAATATTTTTGGTAAATTTGCAAAGTAAAAGCATTGCAAGAAAACGTGTTCTATGTACATAACGAGAACAGAACGAATTTAAATTACTTTTTTCTTTAAGAAGCAGTCAATGTGACTGATTCTCTGCTTACAATTATAGGATAAGACTAAGACTGTGACTGGGCTTGGAGCTGAGTCTAATACCAGAGTCGAGCTCATTCACGCCGACCATCACTAAATTTTCAATTGTTTACTCGGTAAGGGGGGTGCCGACAAACTTGGTCCTTATCCGTAAAATTTTAGCACCCGTGTACCGGGTAAAGCGCATGATCTAGACAAAATCAAAAGCCCTAAATGGGCTGTTTTCTTGTGCGCTAATATATTTTAAATCCTTTCCCTTGTTCTCATCCAAAAACCAATTGCTTTAGTGTACAAATTCGATAAATTTTGCGATACTTAAGGTCAGACTGTATTCGAACAGTACTCCTTGCTAAAGACACTTTGTTTAAATCGTCGTTCTCTCAGGGTGTTGTTCACTGCACTTCCTTTCCTTTTCGAGAATGTATCTCATAGCTACACTATTTTAAGACCATTCAGGCTAATTTACGAAATCATCAGCAAACCCATGATTTTTTGTTGTCGTTTTTTGTTTTTATTCTCTCTCTGAATCAAATACGGGTTTGGTACTTCAACATGTATTTCTATATATATTTTTTCGTCATCACCATTTCCCGATATAGGTTTGATGGCAGATGTATTGGATAGCCGACTGTACAACGCTACCGTTGGGCGCAGATTGGCCGGACATACAAACAGCGAGATGGCAGCCGATCAAGAAGACTCTCCACTTCAATCAAAACGATCCAGTATGTGTTAAAACAAAAACAGAAACTCATATCATCATGTGTTGTCATGGCATCTGTCCTCTTCAACTCTCTCGACGTGTATCTATCATCTCATCCTATCTGTGTCCAATTTTTTTTTTGTTTTCCGTTACTCTATCCAAAAAACGTACCTCACTAATTCGATTAACTCATATCGGGGGTAGATGGGTGTAGTGTGTAGAGTTTTCCCCTATGGCTTTGTTATTTGTATCTGATGTCACATGGTGATTGTTTTATTTTCTAGATTTTATGTTCCGCTTGTTCGATGTTCGTTGTAATTTTTATGAATTCTTAAACAACGTCTAGGTGTTTCAGGTGATGGCGTTGAGACTGAAGTGGATGGCGTTCAACAGGACACAATAGATGTCGTGGAGAATGATCAGTCGGGAATTTTTGAGAAACTTGGCGCAAGGACTGAGAAATTCTTGGAGTCATTCTTTACCAACTGGGGCAAGTTCTTTGCCACATATCCATGGACGACACTGTTGGGAGGTGTGTATTATTTTGATTTCACGGTGTTTTGTAGTAGTAGGAGTTTAAAAGCTCGCTTAGGAAAATTAACATTTCCATAATAGCGCCTTTGGCACAGCTCATTCGTACTGAACTTCAACCTTAATCCCTCTCCTTTCAGGTGTTTGTTTTGTGACTCTAATGGGATTCGGCATCAAATTCCTGCATATAACCACCGATCCAGTTGAGTTGTGGGCATCTCCACAGTCTAGGTCCCGAATCGAGCGAGAATTCTTTGATTCCACTTTCCAGCCCTTCTACCGAATTGAACAAGTAAGAGTTCGAAAACTTGACATATATTTCGACTCGGCTAAGTGCTCCTTTCCCACAGATCATTATCAAAGCAGTTGACATGCCACAGATCGTTCACAACACCTCTAACGGTCCCATAGTTTTCGGACCGGTATTTGACAAGCAATTCCTACTTGAAGTCTTCAACTTGCAAGAACAAATCAAAGCCATCGGCCAGGCGGAGAATGAAGGCTTAGAGAAAATTTGCTACGCCCCACTTACCGCCGACTACACAGGACCAGTGACCACTTCCAACTGTGTGGTACAGTCAATTTGGGGCTACTTCCAAGACGATTTAGACGAATTCAATGATACCGATGAAGAAAACGGATTCGAAGTTAACTACTTGGATCGTCTGTATCAATGCATGGGATCTCCATACTATTGCTTGGCACAGTACGGCGGCCCCATAGACCCAGCCATTGCATTGGGCGGATTTCTGGAACCAGGTGAACAACTCTCGGGTCTCACACAATACGAAAAGGCCGACGCTCTGATTCTGACATTCCTCGTCAACAACCACCACAACAAAGACAAACTCCAGCCGGCGCTGAAGTGGGAGGAGAAGTATGTGGAATTCATGCTAAACTACACCAAGTACAACATGAGCAAGAACATGGACATTGCCTTTACCTCGGAGCGCTCCATTGAGGACGAACTCAACCGCGAGTCGCAGTCGGATGTGCTCACGATTCTGGTTTCGTACCTGATCATGTTCGTGTACATTGCGATCTCCTTGGGACACGTTCAGAAAACCAGCCGTGCATTTATCGACAGCAAGATTACCCTCGGCGTTGGAGGTGTTGTCATCGTCCTGGCCTCTGTGGTATCATCGGTGGGTGTCTTCGGTTTTATTGGACTGCCAGCAACACTTATTATTGTCGAAGTCATTCCGTTCCTTGTTCTGGCTGTGGGAGTCGACAATATCTTTATTTTGGTGCAAACATATCAGCGTGACCCGCGGAAACCCACGGAGACTCACGAGGAGCATATCGGACGCATTCTAGGCCGCGTTGGGCCATCAATGTTGCTCACTTCCGTGAGTGAAAGTTGCTGTTTCTTCCTGGGTGGCCTCTCAGACATGCCCGCCGTGAAGGCGTTCGCTCTCTACGCCGGTATGGCCCTTTTCATTGATTTCATTCTGCAAATCACGTGCTTTGTAAGCCTGCTCACCCTGGACACTAAGCGTCAGGCCGAAAATCGCTTCGATGTTTGCTGCTTCGTTCGTGGAAAGAAAACCGACGCAGGCCCAATGAACGAGGGGTTGCTTTACAAATTCTTTAAGAGTGTCTATGTTCCGTTCCTAATGAAGAAGAACGTCCGTGTGTTGGTGATGATCGCGTTCTTTGGATGGCTGTGCTCGAGCATTGCCATTGCACCGAAAATCGAGATCGGCCTCAACCAGGAATTGTCTATGCCCGAGGATAGCTTTGTCCTACACTACTTCAAGTCGCTGCAGAAGTACCTGAGCATTGGGCCACCGGTATATTTTGTACTCAAATCCGGCCTGAATTTCTCAATCACAAAGGAGCAGAATCTGGTGTGTGGAGGGCAGTTTTGTAACGACGACAGCGTTCTGACGCAGATTTACATGGCAAGCAAGCGCTCAAATAGCTCATACATCGCACGTCCTGCTTCGAGTTGGATTGATGACTTCTTCGATTGGAGCGCTGCTCAGCTCTCCTGCTGCAGATTTTCTCCAGAAACAGGTGGCTTCTGTCCACATATAAGTAAGTTCCCTTGATTTTTTTCCTTTCAATATGTTCCCTAACTGATGTGCTTCTCGCAGATACCACTTGCGATAGCTGCACAATTGAGAAGAACGCCTTGAAACGACCAACAGAGCATGATTTCCGCAAATATCTGCCATTCTTCCTGCAAGACAACCCCGACGATAGCTGCTCCAAGGGAGGACATGCCGCTTACGGAAATGCGGTGAAATATGATCTCCAACCACCAGCCGGAGATCTCGCTGACGTTGGTGCTTCTTACTTCATGGCATACCACTCCATCTTGAAGTCCTCCGCCGACTACTACTTGTCGCTGCGATCGGCAAGAAAGATCTCTTCCAACATAACGCATATGATCCGAGGCAGACTTATGTCGCAGGGAGTCTCGCTCGAAGATGCCCTCAAAGTCGAAGTGTTCCCATATTCCGTGTTTTATGTCTTCTACGAGCAGTATCTTACCATGTGGCCGGACACGCTGCAGAGCATGGGGATCTCCGTGACTGCCATTTTCATTGTGACATTCCTCCTCATGGGATTCGACATCCACTCGTCCATCGTTGTGGTGATCACAATCACCATGATTGTCATCAACCTGGGCGGCGTCATGTACTACTGGAACATTTCACTGAACGCAGTCTCGCTTGTGAACCTCGTGATGGCCGTCGGCATATCGGTGGAGTTCTGCTCACATCTGGTGCATAGCTTTGCAATATCCGTACAAAATACCCGAGAGAAACGCGCCGCTGATTGCCTCACTAAAATGGGCAGCTCAATATTTTCCGGCATCACCCTGACGAAATTCGGTGGAATTTTGGTTCTTGCGTTCGCCAAGAGTCAAATCTTCCAGGTCTTCTACTTCAGAATGTACTTGGGTATCGTGTTGATCGGTGCTGCCCATGGTTTGATCTTCCTGCCAGTGCTGCTAAGCTATATTGGTGAGTAGTGTTTTTTCGTTTCTTTCTTATATACTTTGATTTTCTTTGTTTTTCTTGTGATCGTAAGGAATTCCCAAGTCTAACTCTACTAAAATTCCCGAGCGATGCTCTTAACAAGGATTTTCGTAATTTTTAGACCTACTTTTGTACGGAAATGGTCATGCGACACCACTAATGTTGGTCCTGATTGATCCCGTTGTTGCATTTTGTTTTTTCTTTAATTTAACATATCTTCTGGATCACGCATGAACTAGACCAACCTTCCTGTGGAGAGTGTATCCCTTTGTCCGTCGTTGATCTATGATAGAGATGTCTCCCTTGTATGTCTCACCCCTTAAGATGGGTTCGAAATAAGTAGAACCAGGTGCATGGTTTCCGCCTGCAACGCAGGAAAGAAGGAATTCATGAAAATTCCGTCGTTGATCTATGATAGAGATGTCTCCCTTGTATGTCTCACCCCTTAAGATGGGTTCGAAATAAGTAGAACCAGGTGCATGGTTTCCGCCTGCAACGCAGGAAAGAAGGAATTCATGAAACACTTAAGTTGCTCTTACGACTTTAGAATGTATCTGAAGAATTACAGACATCATTTTTAATCAGTTCATTTTCACATTAGTACGATTCAGGAATAAGCAATATTTTTAAGCTTCACAAATTTAAAAGAACATAAGCAAACAAAACAGTTAAGTTATAAAAACCTCAAAAGTTCAATAAAAGAGCTCAAAGTTAGAAATTTTGAAGTTCCGAAAAACCCAAAATGTCGGAAAGTAAAAAATTCAACGATTCAAAATTTCAAAAAAACATAAAAATCCAAACTTTTCGAAAATTAAACCCGAGTTCCCATTCCAGAAAGCAAAAAAAAGCCGTTCATTTTCCGAAGATTAAAATTTTCCAAAAACTCAAAAATTTGTAAAAGTTTGACATTTCGCAAAATTTAAAATCTTGCAAACGTAGAATTTCGAATCTTTCAAACTACTAAATTTGTATGTCTTAAATGTTATCATTCCAGAAGTCACTAAAAGTCAAAGACTTTCGAAGTTGAAAGCCCTTTCTCTACGATCTGCATGCCAAACTTTGATTAAGATACTAGTGCTGCACTGAATCCTGCAAAGGGCGTCCGAAGTACTCGATAATTTGTTCTTTAATTTTCATACATTTTTTTTACAGGATTTCGGATATTTCAGAATTTTTGATTTTTTGACAATTTTGAATAATTCATTTTATCAACTTGAGGTATTTGAGTGAAAATTCTCCATGGTCACAATTGTGACCTTAATTATTCATCGTGCATATAATAACCTCAGTGACTGAGTCTCTCACTAAACACCTGAGTAAATCGTGGCATACATTCTCGTAGAATCGAATAAGACGTACCAAGGCCTTTCAAAATCTGACCACTCCGAACCGTCCTTGTGTTCCGACCTTGAGTGTTTCAAATGAATGTGATTTCTTGCGAAAAATATAAATGACGAATGTTGCCGTTATGCGACATTCCTGTTTTCACGACTTTTGGGAAATCCTCTTCCGTTTACTATCTGTTTTAACTTACTTTGACCTAAACTTTTCTGATCAACCACCACCAACTTCCTAATGATCCGGTGTTTAGATAAAGCAGATCACTCAAAGAGGACCACGAGAAATATATTTCTTGTGTTCAAAACTAATAAAATCATAGTAAATAGATAATCGTACACTTCGAAGATTTTCAATGGATTCGCATTTGACCTGAACAAAAAATCTACAGACTTTTATAATGTGTCCCATCGATTAGGTAGCAGCCTCGGTTGGCTTCGCCTCAAAGACCTGATTGATGGTTCTTTCTGAAGGTCACGGATTTCGTGGCAAATAATTGCCGTATGTGATCTTATCGTTTTCGGGTTATTAGCATAACATCGTCTCTACACTATTCCCTCAAAAATTTAAAGTCCAAAAACATCGGCAAGACATAGCACTTATTTGGGAAATAAGTTTTCTATATTTCCCAGCGTTGTTCATGCGTAAAGCTTCTGCAGAAGTATTCGAACATTGAGGCCGACCACTAAATGGCCCACCCACTACAGCACAGTGTCTGAAAATGAGTAACATACAGCTCGAAGTTTGAACATATTTCACTATAGCCCCACCCTTCCACATGCAGCCCACATAAAACACAGCTTTTGAAAATGTTCCGTAATCGTCCCAAAGGTGTGAAGGTGTTTCAAAGGAAATTTGATACCGTCATTTGATAATATAGATATCAGCTTCGAAGGACTTGCTTTTTTGATGCATCAGTCTAATTAGTCAGTCAAATATTGAACAAACATAAGAAGATCCAGTGGTGGAACATTATTCTGCCCTGAACAAATTTCAATCGATCCATAGGTCATTTTATCACTTTCTGCCATCTATATACGTCCCTCTCTCTCTCTCCATTGCAGGCACTGCCAAGTGCAAAACGAAAGTCGAGCCTGTGGAAACTTAGGTATTTAGTTTTCTTAACAAAGATAACGGTATTACTTTTTACTGTATCCTCTGTCTTCATCTCATTTGTCTTCTCAGCAACTTTCGGTAGCCTATCGTTCATTTAAATCTCATCCTAGGCAATGCAAAGTGTTGTAACTATATCTGGCAGTCATTTGTATCTGATCCTCTTGTTGAAAGGCTTATACTCTGCCCAGAGGAAAGCTAAAGTCTTTGGGGAGACTGTTTTTGTTTGCTTTTTGTTTTAGTTACTTGCCCTCCTCTGCGGCTTTATGACGTAGCCTCCTGAGCACTAAATGTGCTTACTGTGTGCATCAATATTGTAAAATAGCTTTTCAGCTTCCGCCATGTCTCTTCATTTCCCGTTCAGCAAGGTACGAGGCTTTGTGGATACCCAGCTCAGGCACCTTCTTTCTCATTTTCGATGTATACATACTTATGATTGCGTAATCTTTAACAACCATCCAACCATACAATGTTTTTGTTTTTTTTTTGTTTTGTGATTTAATTCTTTTAGGTGCGCCCATGAATAAAGTGAAACTGGAAAATTTCCGACGTCAGCACTTTAAAGTTCAAGAAACATCACTCTCGACTGTAAGATTTTAACCAAAGTCAATCCCATTAAACAAAACAAACCAAAATAAATCAAAATCAAAAAACACAATTAAATAAAACATTTAACGATTATCATAAATAAACCTTGGAATGACTACCTAATCAACCTGTATGCCTACATTGTCTTGGTTTGCTGTCGTAAATTGTACCTAAACATGAGAATTATTTATTTTATGTTCTGCATTGTGTTCCTATTTGTTTTGTTTTCCTCTATGTTCTGTGTGTAGATATTTTGTTAAATTGAATGCCTTTCCCCTGAATTTCCTCATGTACATATTTTCCCCAAAAGGTTTAGTTGCTTGTATGATTTCATTGAAAGGACACAAATTTAGGTGTGTGGACACGTTATTTTTTTAATTGTTTTGAAATTTCTATATATGCAGCGAATTCGTTTCAAAATGGCGTTTAAAGAAAGTGAAAGAATGCCAGAACTTGTGTATAAAAAAAATTATCACATCAGAAACATTTGGAATATTAAAAATGTTCTAAATGCGACCACAAAGAATCACATTTTGTTGCGCATTGACTTATTAGTTAATTTACAAGTGACAGAAACATAATAAATTGAAATTGTTGACAAAATTTAGCACTAACGAGTAAATATGGAAACAGTCTCTGTACATACAGCTCTCCTCCCTATTGGGCTTGTCATAATAAGTGTTGCAGAGAATTTGGGTCCCTTTCATTCCGGCGCCACTAACTTAGAAAGTTTGCCGAAGAATGCCTGGCTCTCGAAGGCGCAGTAAAAACTTACGGTCAAAGTTTTCTGTATAATGGTTCGTGCTGTCTACCAGAGACCACGTGAAGGAGACATACGTCTTTGAACCTGAAAGTTTTTAGTAGTTGCTTTTGTAGTTACTACTAACAACACACATGAGAGGTACTTCGTTAAGGGTCTTCTTTCCCTACAAAAAATTAGGAAAAGCTTATCAGCCAATTTGAATGAATTTTAGGAAAGATTTAATAAAGACTTGCGTAGTTTCCCGGTTTCAAATCCCACCATCTTGGTGGTTGACCTCGCCAGAACGTGTAATTATTCAACCAGGAAACTTCTCATGCAGTAAAGCCATAATTGATAATGTTGTGTGAATTGTTGCTCCATCTTATTGGAACTACATATCCTCAATGTTATTATCTTCGAAGTCCGGCCGAAAAAAAAAATCAGTTTTCATTCCAACAAACCCCACCGAATTTAGTGTGACCGTCTGCCCATTGGCATCTATGAAGAAATATGAACCAATGACAAGTTTCAACCATAAATCACACCACGGATAAACCCGAGCTGAATCTTTTCTCCGTTTAAATAGATGCTCCCGAAAACAACCGTGACCAGTCAAGAACAGTAATTGATATACCTTATCTCTTCTTGTTCTGGATTAACGCAACTTTCAATTCTTGGCATTAACTGACGCGACTTAACTTTTTTGGACTCGTTCCACTAGTTGCTGCCACGGTTTTATAAAGTTTCTTTTGAGCTTCTTCATATGACTGGCGTTTTGTAAAATTGGTGCTCGATCATTGTCTTTTTCTAGTTTTTTTACGCTAGAAAACTGATAAGTACTTTAGAAGGTACCACGTACCGCGTCGTGCGATACTGTCAGCTAACTCGCAGTGCACAAAATCTTAACATCGACTCAAGGTATTTAAAATACGAATGCTGTATCGTGTATAACAGTGGGGTCGACAACTATCGCAAGCATTAATCGTTTGCCTTGCTTCGGAGTGCATGTACGACATGAGTCTTAAAGGAGCATCTCTCGTTTTTGACGACAACTCGCTTGAAGTTTTGAAGTTAAACCTCCAAAAGTTAAGCTCCTAAACATTTTATAAAGTGGCCAGAAACAATATTGTGTTCCCCGAGGTCATTCTTATCGTCTCTTACATCGTTTTGGTAATGTCACTGACTCTGATGATTTGGAAGGCTCAAATCACACAACCAGTTCTTTATCTTTGATGTTGCTTCTGGCACTAGAACGATAACAATAATATTGAAACATTTGTTAATGTTTTTTAGCCGTGTACTTCGACTTCAGATCACTAATATCTTAGACTTAAACGATATTCTAATTAGAAGAGGTGCCCTATCTAAATCATTAAGTACTGATGTCTGCGCCCACTAGTTAAACACACTGATGTCTGAAAAGCCATTCTGGTGGTTTGTGTATATAGGTACTTTAAGTTTTTATGTAATTTCTGGAATTATGATTAAGTTGGCAATATCTTGTAACATTTCATTTATTCCTTAGAAGTGTCAATTTTATCCTTAGTGGAGAAAATAAAGGTATTTTGTAAATTTTTTTGGCTAGGCTTTCTTCCAGTAACAAAAAAGTCTCCTGCAAACGATTGCTCGTAGACCTGTTTTCGGCAGTCTACCGAAAACGCTTGCTTGTAGACCTGTTTCAGCACAATGTTTTTCTTTATAAAATGGAAAGAAAAACACCAAATTAAGTAAGCATTAGATTACACAAAGTAAACCCTAAACAAAAAACAACGTCTTATTAAAATTGGGAAACGAATTCGCCGAACTCAGACTCTCTGTTGAAGTTTCCAGTTTACTAGCATGTATGTATGTATGTCAGTAGTTAGATGAATGTTATATCTCATAGTAGTTCTAAGTTTGAATTTATTTGGCGCACTCTTCCAACCTGCACCTACCACACCACACCAGAAAACCGAAAAACACAAACTTTCTTTTCTTGTTAATAATTCTAAAGAATCCCACGACATTGTGAATAACCACAAAACGCCACCAACCCTCTAAATTTGATTTCTTTCACACCGCCTTTGTTTTGATATCCTTTCTTTGCTTCTTAGACAATGTTACCAACTTGCTTGAGTACTTTATTCTTTTCTTTACACAATTTCTATTTATATTTTATTAATGAATTTTATTTTGTTCTCTTTCGAAAAATAAAAACAATTGAAAAAAAATTCAATAGGCGTGATGCATGGTACAAATCGACGAAGACCAACCATCAGGCCAAACATCCGAAGAGCTAACTACCATCCAGACGACACAATCAACCCATCTTCTACACAGTATTCTCCAGTTTATCCGTCTTCATCGCAATCATCCTACGGAAGTATAGATTCAGAGACGAACCTTCACCCACCCCAGAAGTACACCCGAATTGCTTATGATTAAATTTACAATAAACAAAACATACTAAATAAATATATGTGTATAATGTGTATAAAGTGAGAGGGAAAGAGAGACATTACAAGAAAAAAAACTAAAAATTGCATACAAACATA
Organism: Eristalinus sepulchralis; assembly: GCA_944738645.1. Taxonomy (NCBI): domain Eukaryota; kingdom Metazoa; phylum Arthropoda; class Insecta; order Diptera; family Syrphidae; genus Eristalinus; species Eristalinus sepulchralis. Next base: position 43,926,814 of record OX122883.1, read on the forward strand.
ATTCAATCAGGAATGAATAAGAATGAATCGTTAGTAAATACAATTGTTAGCAGTATGTAAACCTATTTAGAGAATGAATATATGTAAGTACTCATATGTATATGAAAAGAAGAAAACGTATTTACACAGCACTGTTATTCCTTGAAGATGTTGACAAACGATGGTGTTGACGAGAGAGTATAGAAAAAGTATGTAATTTTGTAATACAGAACTTTATATGTTGAAAAAAAAAAAAAACACAAATGTTATAGAAAAGAAGCAAAAAACAAAAATTAGGAAATCTTATGCCTATTAATTAAGTTCAGACATTCTTCTCCTTATTCACGAGACTCATTCGAAAGAGAAAAAAAAACACAAAATTCTAACCTCTCATCTCATTGATGGTATTCCAAAGTAGTACCTAGCATAACACACACACCATGTGGAAGAAATCTACGAAGGATTTCGTTAATTTTTCTGCGATATATTGTTCATTTCATTGATAGCATTAGAAATTTAAGTATTTATACTTGTTCTTTTTTTTAAGAGAAAATATGAAGTTTCGTTTAATCACGTGTGGTTTTGTTTTAAGTTTTCTTTTTTGCTTTTCACCATTTGTGTTGGTTTTACAGAAACGAAATTTTCGAAAAGTAAAGTATCATTGGGATGGAAATGAAATTCGATTTTAGTGGCATCGAGGAAGAAATCTGCAGACGGAGACATTAGCTGTAAGTTTTTACAAAAGAAATCCCTTTTTAATAAGATCTTGGAGATAACAATTTATGGAACTTGTCTCTTTTGAATCGGTATTACTTGAATTCCCCTTCATTAATGTGCCGAATAAATTTCCCATCACACGGCACTCCTCATAAAGCAAATAGTCAAAAGAATCGGTTTCGTGTGTACCCTGCATCTTTGGAATTCTAGCGTTTGAAAGACAATTCTTGAAAATTTTTGTATCCTAAAAGAATCTCCATTTTCGTCCACCAAAACGTGTATATTTTTCTTATTTCGATATGTTATTCCCCAAAGTGCATCTCAATGAACCATAAAACGTTAAATTAAACGTTATGAAAATTACGATTCACATTTACAAGACATATTTGGTGTGTTCCCGTACTCGTAAAAAACAACACAAAACAGTCAAAAACAACAAAAATCAACACAAAGTCTGTTACCGTCAGGGATGAATGTTGTTCCTAAGATGAATGAAATGAAAGCCATCACTAAGTATCAAACAATCGCCATTGCTTAGCATTCCGAGCGAGATCTATTTGAAAATAAATTTCAACTTCACTCCATATAAACTTCCTTGCATTTCGATCGATTTCGAATCTATCAAATTCAAAAAAGAATACTGTCAAAAGGAAACCAAGTGATCGTCCGACAAAGCTCTATACTGTGGTTTCTCACGGCAACTAAAGTTTATGTCAAAGTAAAAGAAAAACTGATATGTCAAAAAAAAGGTACATAAACATGAACTGAAAAATAAAAAAGTCGTTGAATCAACACAAATCCGAGTTGCTTCAGTAACTCTTATTTTGAGCCAGTACTGTTAATATTCCAAAATGAAATACGATCAGTTGTACACTAATTCCATTCGGTGTTCACAACAAATATGCAGCAGTGTCCCATGAAAGAGAACGTTTGAAATAGGGTACCATACCTTTTCTGAATAACATTTTCTTAATATTTGGTTGACAACTGACAGGCTTTGGGAGCTGAAGTTTTAGCCAGAAGTGTATTTGTTCTACAACTTCTTGGATGTCTTCACAATTTTCAACAGCATTTCATCCTCACTCCAAGAAGTAACAAGTCCATCTACAACTCAAAGCATAGTTGACAGTTGATTGATAGTCGATTTTAGTCAATAAAAACATTTTCGATCTCCACCACCATTGACTCAATTACAGATACGATATAAAGAAGAAAAGGTTTGGCTTCTGTCAATACGATCTAAAATGTTGATTTAATTTTTTTCCCGAGATGGAAACAACTGGCTTGGAGTTCTTCTTTAAGCAAAACCGATTCATTTCCCTTTCCAAACGAAGAAAGTTTGTTCACTCTAATTGCCTTTTAAAAATACCCGGCGGCCCTCTTAAACAACAAGCTTTCTTCGACCAGTCGAGCGAGATCTATTTGACGTAAATATTAAAACGTGGAAAGAGTGCACGCTAATGTTGACTACTTGTAACTAGGTCTCTTCCACCTTTCGATTTCCTCGGCAACACGCCCAAGTTCTACGTTTCAAATCAGTTTTGTTGTATAAGTCCTTAGTCAAAGTCAAATTTCTATCAGGGGAATGCTGCTAAAATTTTGAAATTCGAGATTGCTAATTCCTACAAATGTCAAAAGTTAATACCTTTAGGAGCAAAGGAGTTTAGGTTTGGCAAAAGAATTTAGGTAAGACAACTCTAGTTGAAGTCTTATTCTTATTACCCGACGATATGTTTTTTACATAAACCGTTTTATATCAATTTCGTTCAGACATCTTATAACGGAATGTGAACATTTTTTGCTATGAACAATGGCGGAAAATCGGAATTTGTAAAATCAAAATGTGCCTGGAGAGAGCTAAAAATGACTTACGTAACTAGTTTTTAAATGAAGGCCCTTTAGGAGTCAACTTATATCGGTTTAAAATGTAGTCAGATCTATTATCCGGATATTAAATATTCGAAGCAGGTGCCACAACATATCCGACATGAATTTTTCAAGACCATTTTTTGCTTCATTTCCACATGTATTTTTTTATTGTTCATATTTTCTAATTCCTTAAATTTTTTCAAGACCAATGAGAAGAATTATCCCAAAAAAAAATTTAGGCTTCTATAATTAACCTTTAAAAAAAAAACATTCTTTATGTTTTAAAACATGAGATTGATTAACTACGTGTGTTTAACAATGATAATGTTTCTATAGAATATGTTGTTAGGAACGATGAAAGCCCACCGAAAGTCCTGTCGATGTGAACTGTTGGTGCAATCAGGCCCGTCTTGAATCATGTCGTTCTGTTTTTTCACAGTATGACCATAAAATTATTTTCGGCTGAAAAATTGAATAAATTTAAAATTTTAAGAGTACTTCTGGCAACCATGGTTCCCACTGCAATGAAGTGACTTGTCCCACTTTGAACGGAGTACTATTTTTGTGTCGGTTCAACAAAAATGAAGCGATTTGTTTTTCTCTTCACTCATGTTTCAAATATATTCGAAAACACACAATGATCGGTCTATACAACTATATCCTCATGGAAAAGAAAGAAAACACGCATACCCATCGGTGAAGAAGTGCAGATGATGAGTGCATCTTGAAAATGGGTTTCGTTTGAAAAATTATTTTACCGGCCCATGCAAATGTTTTTTTTAAATTTGATATTTGCATCCTTAAAGAATCTATAAGTACAAAAACAGTGAAGACTTCGGCTTTTAACTGAGTTAAGAGTTGTTTTTAAAGTTGTGATCGACGGTTTTTCTCTTATTTTACTATTAAGTGACCACTGTATTACCAAAAGATGACACCTGAAAGAAACACATGATACCACAGGAGTTCTTGAGCGCTAGAGCAAAGATTTCACAAACTCCTTAAGTGGCAATAAGGAGTTTGTGCCGTAAAAGGGTGACTATTTCGGTTGTTAGAGAATAAAGTATGAATTCGAGTGAAATTAGTAGTGATTTCGATTCACGTTCTCCAATTCGTGGTATCGCAGAACACTCACAGTTGAAGTGCGTTTGTTCGTTGACTGCTTGTGGGTAGACGAGGATCACCCGTACATACTTTTCTGAACCCTTAAACAAGGTGCAGTCTAATCAGAAGCTGAGTTCGTAAAAAAACATAATCTTCGACTTGATCTCCGAGAAGAACATAAACGATTTACAAAGAAAATGAAATGTGCACAAAAATATTCCGTTTGAATCGATAAACAATATTTTAGTTTCAGAGCCTGTCATATCCTAAGCAAATTTTTGGTGTATAAAATTCCTTCATTCAACTTAATCTTCACACTCTTTTTTGAAATCAAATGCCGTACTCATGCAATGAATTCAAGTATCCAAAGTTATAGCACTTATTTGTAATATAGAACGCATTTTGACTACACTCGTGTCTGACACGTCTGTTACAAAGTTGAATTCGACTGAAGTCGAGTTTTTTTTTTAAACATATTTCTATTGTGGGTTGAAAATGATTAAATCTTTACACATTATTATAAATTGATGCCATCCTCCTCAAATAAATGCCCTTAGGATGCAATACACTTGCGCCGACGCTTTTTTCCCAATGTTCAAATCCTATAAGAAGACTATACCGGAATCTTAAAAATCCTCTTCCAGTATAGTCTTCAAGTCCTTCATTGTCATCAGTTGCACGTGAATCATTTAAAACAGTTTTTCGAACCTCTTTCTATCTTATAAACTTTCGTTTTCGATTGACCTTCCTCACCGAGTGCCTTCTGTAACATTCTCTAAGTTTCGGTGGCAGATATGTATGACTAAACAGTTCTAAATATTGTTTTTTATAAACACTACTTAAAAGAACGTGTATCACTAAAAAAAAGTATATTGATGTGAAATTTATACAGATGCCAATGGCAGTAGTGCCAACTTAAAAATGTCACAATCCCAATAAATTCTAGTATTTTTATTATTATTAGACGAGCATTTATTGCCAACAAATGTATTTCTATACTTCAACTGGAATGTTGTCCAAATTTTAAGAGAAGAAGTTCTTATTTGTTGTCTTTCACAGCGCTCTAGTTCATTGCGGAAATACGATTTGAATTTAATAGGACTCCTTGTAAGAAATTAACGAAAGATCGAGGTCATAAATATATTTCGTTTCTCCCAACTTAAGGACTGCCTTCTATTCTAATTCAAAACCACAATGATTGAACTCTAGACCTTGTGAAAGCACTCATTGTAAACCCATGTATGTATGTTGACCAGAACGAAACGCTAAGAACATTATTAAATCGAAAAAAAAGAAAAAAAAAAACAAATTATGTAGAACGTATTCAATTTAAAACAAAATTTGGTGTATACTGCGACTATGCTTCTTGTAGCTTTTAAAAGACAAACAAAGAAAAGAAAAAAATATGCAAAATCAGAAAGAAGAAAAACTTTTTAGTATGTGTAAGATGTGTTTTTAGATGGATGTGCGTTTATGATGATAACGAATTTCAAAATAAACTAGATGTGGCCTTTATTGAAAACAAAAAAAAAAATAAAAACAAAACAAAAATAATCAATGTAAAAAAAAGAAATATACAAAACTAACAAGAAAACAATACACAATGCAAAGAAAATAAATTATTTTTTTTTTTACGAGTAATGCAAAGTGAATAGGAATAGCAAACAACACGAGTAATAATATGAAATGGACACGAACTCAAAGAGACGATGAATGAATGCACGAAAAGAGTCTTATGACAAATTCTTTTCTTTTTTCTTTTGGAATATTGAGGAGGAGATGATTTAGGCAAATGTGTGTATGCTAAAGAAATTTGTTTGTTTTTTTTTTTCTGTTAAATTGAGGATACGAATGAAAAGGAGATTTTTAAACAGAAAATTAAACTTTTGATGCAGATTCTTGAGCGGATTTCAGAACAGAGGGAAACTAAATGCAGATAAGACAGCCAATGTGTCCGGTCGTAAAAATGTTTTGCTTTCAATCGAAATTTATTGTACGTATGACCCCATCCAACCAGAGTCGAAGCCCTCTTCTTTTGGCGCAATGTCATTTTCAATACTGGATGAAGAGTGCATGCGGCTTCTTAAATAAAGGTAATCCCTGAAGAATCCAATTAAGCCACAGGTCGAGAGCAAGAGACTGACGGGACTGAGCTAATGGTCTATACATATGTATATTCATAGAATTTCCCGACGATTTTGCATCGAGAAAAAATGTGATTGGTTCTCGTATTGCTTTTTCGCAATATTGCAAATATCTATTTTTACAGTATACTTGACAGACGTATAATTATTATTAAGTAGACTTAAATTTATCGTATACTGTACCGCTAATCTAAAAACATAACGAAATGAATATTTCTTGCGTTTTTAGAAAAGCGCAAGACGTTTGTCATTTGTAAAACATTTGCTTCAGAGAATGCCTGGTTTTAAATTGAATTTCTTACCCACGGCACCTAGTCGTAATTAAAATTATCTGCCTTTCTCTACTATTTTATTGTATTTTCAAAAGAAGAATAGTCTACTTGAATGACATTAGCTTTGTAAACGTCATTTTCACCCAGGAAAACAATAATGAACTTCGTTTGGTACAATATTTGCACCAAAATATTTTCTCCTCGGCTCAGAGAACGACTGTTAGTATCATTTTAACAGGCGCTACATTTTATAAGCGACAATGGAAATTCTTTACGCATTCTTGATAACGATTGATGATTAAGAATCCTCACACATTTTATTAGAAATTCAAAAATATAAATCTTCTATAAATATAAATCTTCTTTCAACCTTTACGACAAACTTCATTTGTAGACTTTGTAAAGTGATGAGATGAATAAATTTCTGCCTTAGAACTTAGATTACATTACAAGCTTCATTATAATTGGTCTTTGACTTTGCCTTACTTGATACTATCTATACTGTGGCTTTTTCCACTATTCCGAAAATATCTCGGCACACAAATCCAAATTAAGATTTTATCTTTAAAAACATAGCTTCTCTAAATCAGAAGCTATTGGTCAATGTAAGAATGTTCCATCAGTTCCTGTAACCGATTAAATTAAAATTACCGTTAATGCGTACTCTTTGACTTTAGTCTGCTTAAAATTACCGTAAATGTGTTTTCTTTTGCAGGAGCTAAAGGTCCTTCCTGTACTTGGATCGAACTAAAAATTCGCATACACTCTAGCACGGTCTTGCGTAAGACGGTGCTAGTTTAATGCACTTAGCCGATTGACAACTTTTCCAGTGAGGTTCTAAGTCACCTTGCGTGAAGTGTTATAACATGTTGTCCTAAAATTTCCAAGACAAAACCTTGGTATCTCTTTTAAAAGGCTTACATGACCTTAGCCGGTAAAGGGAAATCAAAATTCGTTTTACAAAGTCAATGTCGCTGCGAACATTTAAAAGTGTGTGGCTTAAATATCTCCAAACAAAGAATATTTTTTGAAGGCTTTAGTTTTTATTAACATTGTCCTTCACAATGTAAGTTGCTTCTTGGCAGATTTTTCGAATCTGAGCGCTCCAGTGCAGTGTTTTCCAATCTCAAACAAAAAAAAAAAGTCCTTCTGAAAGACTTTTATAAAGGGCTAGTTTGGTTATCCATAGAACCCTCACTTTTCTACTACTACATTCGTCTTTTAACATGCGTTCTGCTGATACAAAAACGTCGACTTATGCCAAAAATTGCATTTTCCCTTTCGAAATTCGAATTGCTGGTACAGCGTCGGTGAAGATGGACGTATGCATCTGAATGGTTGATTGAGTTCGACACTGTGGACTAAAGTCAGCAAGGGCTAAGAGAACTTTTTCAATGAAGAAGTTTAAAGCAAACTGTTTAATTTCTGATCTTATATCGAATCCCTCCATAGAGTTAATGTAATGTGCAGTGTGCAGCTTGGATACTCCAGTTATTCTGCTTATATCTGCTATCAAATTGTATCATAATATAAGTTGATTTAATAGTTTAGTTATAATTTCTCAATGAAGGCAACTCAACAACTCGTCAATTTGTTTATTTTAGGCTAGTTTTAAAATTTTGTAATTTTTCTGCAGTTTTCAAGTCTTTTACTGCTCAAAGCTTTATCACCAACTGTCTACTAGTTAGACAATGGACTCGTATTGCTATCATAAACTAAAGCAAACAACGGAGATTAGGCTAAACATTCTTCTCCTCAAATCTTTAACGTAAAACCAAATCCCAGCATATACAAGCATCAAATTGATAACATTATCTAACAACTACTACTAACTATATCTAGACTTAAATAATATAATAAAGTTACTCCATTTGTCCACTTGAGGTATGCCAAGAACACATTCATCCATTTACCAAAAAAAAAATCATACACTGGTGGGCTTTTCTTTTTTTTTACACAAAAATCAACTAAAATGAATATTATTATAGAAAACAACATAAAACTGTACCTAAGAGAAATTAAAAAGAAAACATGTTTAGAAACAAAAAAGCAAGAATTATGTGAAATTCATAAGTGTGTATTTTTTATCTTAAAACTCATTCCGAATATAAATTATCTATATCTGCGTAGGTGTAAGAACAAACAAAGCAAAATACTATATGTAACACTAAAGAGAAAAACACAAAAAACAATAAAAAATAGCAAACATATTGAATATGTAGATAGATAGATGTTTAAGCATGGTTAAGTGATCGAACTTCTTTTTTCATTTGTGTTCATTGTTTTTGTTATTTTTTTAAATTTACAATTTGGTGTGATATATATTTATTTTGAACAAAAATCTTTTTTGAGAAAATTAATAATTGGTCAAAGGTTTCTGTGCGGTTGATGATTAGTTAAAATTTCATAAATACATGTTTAGATGGAAAATATGTGAAAGTGTACGATAATCTGTAAGGGAACAGAAATGCAGTGAATTTAACGTATGAACTGAAAAGAGAAAAAAAAATACGCAAACTAAATCAATCAAAATGCTAAAGATTTATGGAATGTTGTGAAACTAATTATTATATACAAACATATAAACTTTAAAAAGATTGTGAGTTTGTGGCTCAGATAATAAAGTTTAAATTTGTTTCCATATTTTTGGTTTTATAAACAAATATTTTTATTTTCTTCATTTATTTTCTCTTGGGTTCGATCTCTGCAAAGGATTACTTAACGTGTACTTGCTTCACTTAAAAGTAGGATATTTCCATTTCCTATGTTTTTATTGGTTTCAACGGTAATAAATAAATCAGAGTACAGAGGAAATAAAGAACAAATTTGATCAATTGGGGGAGTTCGAGCTTACGTCTCTCAGTAAAATATAATAGAAATTATTTCTTTAAAGTAGAAATGCCGAATATGAACAGAAGGCTTTTTAAGAGTCGACTCACTTTCAGTTGGGAAACAGTTCACTAAAGTGCTCAGACTCGGTAACTGATCCATTGTACTGCCAGGCAGTAACCAACATTTAATGTAATTTCTTGGCCTTCTGAAGGAAAACCATCAAACGCTTTTGTAAAAAAGAGCTAAGGTTTTCGACTCTAACGAGCCGCCACCTGATCTGAGTAAAGGCGGGATATTGACAAAGAAAGTGCTCTGTTGTGTCTTTACCTCCTCCACAGGCATCACATCGGGTACCGTCACTATGCCCAAGCACACTTCAGTACTTAGCAAAGGTGAAGTGGCCCGTCTGTACGCAAACAATATGTATGTCCGCAGTCTTTCCTGTTTAAAGATATCAGAAAAACCACGAATATCTCGCTGTCGTTTGGGAGCATACACATGATCAGCCTGCATTTTGGAGAGTCATGCCATCTCTGTTTGTGATGTTGGGAGCCCCAACCGTCGACAGAAGCCCTAACCAAGGACGCCAGCTGTCCAAAGGTAGGTTCGTGGCCAAGAAAAGCTCTTTCGATTTCGTTGGCAATCTCGTTTCGCATGATCCCGTGGTGTTCTGGGACCCAAACAAGTCTTAGTCTTCCCTACTAAAGGAAGACTTGCATTCCTGTGTACTATCGGGGAAGTGGTTAAAGGTTTGAGTGAAGTTTAAATTGGTCACCGTGGCGTTGTGGGTGCGTCGGCCAAGACCCAGAAGGTCTAATTCGATTCCCTAACGGGACCTCTCATTTTTTCACGGCACCACCTCTTTCAAGCTGCTGACAACACTCAGAGAGTACTCATTGCTTTGAAAAGTTTTTCAAATCTCGCCGTTCGAAGTCGGCAAAAACTGTAGGTCCGTCCTTCTTGTGAGGGAATAATAACACGCACGAGTAGCTGCTGATGAATCTAGGCCTTGATCCCTTCTTGGCTGTGGTACCACTCACTTAGTTGTTTAGTATAAATATCACTAACACTATAGTTAAGATGATCAGTAGCAGAAAGAGAACGGTTTCTACAAAATCCCTAGTATACCAGAAAAACCGAGTTACACGAATGAGAACTGAAGGCAGAATTGAATCGATGTCAAGTATCGTTTTGAACATTAATTAACAATTTGTTTTATCTTGGTGGAGAGAGGGTCTATTATTAAAAAACCAGTCATAAATCAGTGAATGAACTATTTATTCTTTATTAGATTATAAATTGTTTGTATTGCTTTTGTAAAAACTGGCCAAACATCCTCTCCTACATAAAACATCCACAAAACCAACGCAGCACTGAAAAAGTCAATTCCACAGAGATCGAAATAAAACCCATTTAACAGATTTATTCATATTCCTTTCTTTAACACATTTTTGTTTCCTTATTGAATGACGAATGAATAAAAGGTGAATTATTATTTTATACAAATGTGCATACTATTAGAACTTAAGGTAACATTTAAATCAAACAACTCTGTGTGCTGTATTTGATTTTTGTATTTGTAGCGCGAATGTTTTCACAGTGGTTCTTCTCTAGGTAGACTTCTTTTACATGAACAATTTTAATTGAACGCCTTAGTATGACCGTTAGATGCAGATATTTGTTAAGTGTCTCGATTGCATTTCGTACAGCGCCGTTGTGCAATTGCAATTGAGATGAAACCTAATGAGATACAAGAAGTAGGATAAATTGTATTGTAAATTTGTTGGCCCGTGTAGTTCTTTTTTGTTTTGTTTAAATAAAAAAAATAAGTATTCTATTGAAATATGTATATGTACTATATATGTGAACGTTTTTTTTATGAAATGAAACAGAAACTGCTTGTATATAAGAGGAATGGAAAACTAATAAAAATATTTTCGTTAAAAATTGTGTTTTGTTTTTATTTAAGCAGTGTGTTTGATCACACTGGATGACAAAGTTGCTTTTATAATAATGAATTGGACAAGTCTTTAGTATAGAAGGGACCAGGACCTTGTGCTGCTGTCATCCTATTTTTTTCTTACGAGTGCAAGGGATGAACACTAGGTTCATTGCTGATTCCATACGGGGAAATTCGAAAGTTTTTCATAGACAATTAGTAATTTTGAAAAGTTGCTACCAAATCGTAAGATGTGTTGCTGTTAAAAGCGCGAGATGCACAAGGCAGATTTTACGGGATTTTAAATTTATCTGTTCTGCCAATGGAGTAACAAACCATAGCCATTTTAAACTCATCAAGATCTTTAGCATAATTTTGGACAGCGTTCAAAACTGTTAGTGGGAGAAATAATAAGAAGATCACCTGTAGTAGCATTTGAATTTAGTGACTATTTCAAGAATATGCTTAACAATCCTCAATGTTCACCTCTGTCACGGGATGAGGCAACATTTTTTGAAGATGAATTCTTAGATACTCCTTTTACAATTCTTGAATTACAGAATGTTAGCAGTAATAATAATTGAGTGGCACCACAGCCCACAAGGGACCAGGACCAGGTCTAGCTTCTACAACAACTACTCATGTTGTGCGTGCTACTGTTCTCTCACGAGTAGAAGGGACCTAGAGTTTTTTGTCGGCTCCGAACAGTGATATTTGAGAAGCCTTTTATAGACAATTGGTACTCCCTGAGTGTTGCCAGCAACTCGAAAGAGGTAGTGCCATGAATATTATCAATAATCCTAAAATTGGTTAAAGAAACTATCGAGTACAAGCACAATGCTATACAAGTTGTTGCCCGTATAAACTAACGAATACAACAGAAAATATGAAACAGGAAGTATTCCAGACAGCTTTTAAAAGTGAATAATCTTTCGTCTACACAAGAGTCTTTTCGAACGAATACCCTGAAAATTAGGCATTTCTTTTCACAACACTGCACCTCAGATTTTTAGAACATTCCAATGGACTTACTCAGTGGACCTAAGCTGGTTTTAAAAGAAAGTTTGCTGGCATTGAAGCGGATGTATGTAATATGGGTCTGGTGGTTAATAAGGGCAAAACGAAGTACTCGTACATGCTGTCATCAAAGAAGGACACATAATATCGACGCCTCGAACAGAGCATCACACTAGGTAGCAGAAACTTCGGGGTAGTCAAGGACGAAGTCTACCTCGGCTCCGCGGTAAATAGGGACAAGAACATCAGTACCGAAACTCAGAATCAGTCTTGCCAATCGCTGTTTCTTTTGGCTCAAGAGGCAATTGAGTAATACAGCCCTCTTTTGAAGAATGGATTTTTACAGCAGTTTAAAAATCCCAGTCCTCCTTTTTTGCACGGAAACCAAGAGGTTACTAAGAGTGGGAAAATCCCTTAGTCTTTTCGAGAGAAAAGTTTTGCGTGCAATTTTTGATCCTGTTTGCGTTGATGGCACCTGGAGGAGAAGATTTAACGACGAACTCTATGGCATATATAGCGACATGCGCATATTTAAGCGTCTTCAAATACAACGCTTAAGATGGCTAGGCCATGCAGAGAATATACACACCACTATTCCGGCCTGAAAATTTTTCGAATTTGAGCCATTGGGACAACGCAATAGAGGACGGCCTAGTTTGAGATGGTGCACACAAGTGGAGAAGAATCTCAATCAAATTGCAGTGCACAACTGAATGTGGCTGGGACTGAATTTTCATTAAAAGAAAAAATTCACTACAAATATTGTGTGAAAGAAGTTATCTACTTAATTCTATGGCTTTTGTACTAACTTTGATTCCTATGCATCGGTAGAAAGTGTAATAAGTCTAGCTCTAAGCTTAGTTTCGTGTGACTTCTTCTTCTTCTTCTTGTGGCGCTACAGTCCGGGGTGGACCTGGGCCTCAACCAACATGCCTCTCCAGCCAGCACGATCTTTCGCCAACTGCCGCCAGTTGCGCACTCCAAGTTGGTTGAGGTCCTTCTCCACTTGTGTGCGCCACCTTATCCTGGGCCGTCCTCTGTTGCGTTGTCCCAATGGCTCAGATTCGAAGACTTTTCGGGCCGGAGCAGTGGTGTCCATACGCTCTACATGGCCTAGCCATCTTAAGCGTTGTATCCGTAGACGCTTGACTAGGCTCATGCCGCTGTACAGCCCATACAGTTCGTGGTTGAATCTTCTCCTCCAGATGCCATCAACGCAAACAGGACCAAAAATCGCGCGCAGAACTTTTCTCTCGAAGAGACCAAGGGCATCCTCATCCGCTTTAAGTAGTGTCCAAGTTTCCGCGCCATAAAGTAGGACTGGGATGATTAAGGTGTTATATAAAGCAAGCTTAGTCTTTCGAGAGAGGGCTTTAATACTCAATTGCCTCTTGAGCCCAAAGAAACAGCGATTGGCAAGAGTGATTCTGCGTTTGATTTCGGTACTGGTGTTATTGTCCCTGTTTACTGCGGAGCCGAGGTAGACGAAGTCCTTGACTACCTCGAAGTTTCTGCTGCCTAGTGTGACGCTCTGTCCGAGACGCCGATGTTGTGTGTCCTTCCTTGATGACAGCATGTACTTCGTTTTGCCCTCATTTACCACCAGACCCATTTTAGCCGCTTCCGCTTCAATGCCAGCAAACGCATCATTGACGGCTCGCTGTGTTCGACCAATCACGTCAATGTCGTCGGCGTAAGCTAGCAATTGAGCTGACTTTTGGAAGATCGTACCTCTGGTGTTGACCTGTGAGTTACGCACGATCTTCTCCAGGATGATGTTAAAAAAGTCACATGACAGTGCGTCGCCTTGCCTAAAACCTTTTTTGACATTGAAGGTCTCGGTGAGTTCGTTCCCGACCTTGACGGAGTAGCGAGAGTTCTCCATCGTCATCCTACACAATCTGACGAGTTTGGTAGGAATGTCAAAACTAGACATGGCACTGTATAGCTCGTCTCTATGCACACTGTCATACGCGGCCTTGAAATCGACGAATAGGTGGTGAGTGTCGACTTGCATTTCTTGGGTCTTTTCCAGGATCTGCCGTAGTGTGAAGATTTGGTCGATGGTGGACTTCCCTGGCCTGAAACCACACTGATAAGGACCAATCAGGTTGTTGACAAACGGTTTCAGGCGTTCACACAATACGGCAGAGAGGATCTTGTATGCGCTGTGAAGGAGACTTATCCCTCGATAGTTGGCGCAGTCGAAGGGGTCTCCTTTCTTGTGGACCGGACAGACGACGCTGAGATTCCACTCATCGGGCATGCTTTCCTCCGACCATATCTTACAGATGAGCTGGTGCATGCGCCCAACCAGGTCATCCCCAGCCGCTTTGAACAGTTCTGCGGACAGTCCATCCGCTCCAGCAGCTTTATTTGACTTCAGTCTCGATATTGCTATCTTGACCTCGTCTAAGTCGGGGGGACGGAATTCTTGTCTATCATCGTCCAAATTAAGTGGAACATTCTGCCTAACAGCGGGATTTGGGCCGTCATCGCCGTTTAAGAGTCTGCAGAAATGATCTTTCCAGATTCTCAGAATCGATTGCGACTCTACTACTAGGTTTCCGTTTTGGTCCCGGCAGGCTTCGGTCCGAACCCTGTATCCACCGGATAGCTGTTTCACCTTTCGGTAAAACTTTCGGACTTCATTCCTGCCATAACATCTCTCCATCTCTTCGACCGCGCGCTTCTCATGCTCTCTCTTTTTCCTTCTGAGAAGCCGGTTCTCTTCCCTTCTTCTCTGTTCGTAGAGCTCACGAACAGCTCTCGTTGTCCTATGCAGCGTTGCCTGGTAGGCCTCCTGTTTGGCTGCATGTGCCTGCCTGCACTCGTCGTCAAACCATGGGTTCCTTCTAGGTGGTGGCGTGAAACCCAGCACATCAGTGCCAGCTTCCTTGATGGCTCTTTGACAACGTTTCCATTCTTCTTCTATTGTTAGTGCAGGCAGCGTCGAACTTTGGGAGAGTTTCAGGGAGACTCGGTCGGCAAAGATCCCAGCGACCTGTTGCGATTGTAGCTTTCCGACGTCAAACCGTTTCGGCCTATCTCGACTCCGTTGTTCTCTCGATATCCGGGTTCTTACCTTGGCTACAACAAGGTGATGATCCGAGTCGATGTTAGCGCCTCGGAATGTTCGGACATCGAGAATGTTGGAGGAGTGTCTGACGTCGATCGCAACGTGGTCAATCTGGTTGACGGTTGATTGATCAGGGGATCGCCAGGTTCCTTTATGGATGTTGCGATGTGGGAACCGCGTACTGCTCATAGAGAGGTTCCGCCCCGCGGCGAAGTCCAGCAGCCTGAGTCCGTTTCCGGAAGTCTTGTCGTGCAGGCTGTGTTTCCCGATGACGCCAGCAAAGATGTCCTCTTTCCCCAGCTGAGCATTGAAATCTCCTAGAACGATCTTGGTGTCATAGCTGGGGCATCGATCGTATGTTCTTTCTAGGAGATCATAGAACTCATCCTTGCTGTTGTCATCCTTCTCTTCTGTCGGGGCGTGAGCGCATATCAGGCTGATGTTCCCGAATTTAGCCTTAATGCGGATTGTCATGAGGCGTTCGCTTACGGGATCGTAGCTTATGACTTTTTGCCTAAGTCTGCCTCGAACAACAAATCCGCATCCGAATAGGCGCTGCCTTCTCTCCCTGTAGCAGTCGCTGTAGTATATGTCGCAGTTCTTCATCTTCTTTCTGCCCGGCCCATCCCATCGCACTTCCTGGATGGCGGTGATATCTGCTTTGTAGCAGTCAAGGGCCTCCGCAAGTTGTTCGGCTGTACGTGGTCTGTTAAGGGACCTCACATTCCACGTGCAGAACCGAAAATCGTTGTCCTTTGTTCGTTTTCCGGGGTCGTCAACGTTGGATCCGTCCATATCCGAGGCAAGTTGTTGTTGCTGAACTCGGTTATTTTTGTGTGGTGAGGGAGTTAGCCTCACGCACAACCTACAGACTGGTAGGCCAGTCGCTGCATACATTGGTTCACCACACAACGGATGCTGTGATGGCTATCCAGGGGGCGCCACTGGGAGGCTGTATGTCAACTTGACCTATGCAGTTTCGTGTGACTGCTGACTCTATATTAGCATATGGTGCTCAAGTCTCGGGTCAGCTTGAAACTGTTGAAAAAATTCCTGAGATATTTTCTGAAACGCATGTCCCGGTTACCAAAATCCACTCCAAATTAACTCCAATAATGAAATAAACTTAAATTGCAAATGCAAAGAAGAGAAGAAAGTGCAACGACTTCCTATTCTAGTGCTCAAAAGAATAGAGAGTTGAGCGTCAAAAACTTGCCACTGACGGTAGCACTGCTGACTTAAAGAAGGTGTTTGTTAAGCTCTTCGAGATATCATTTTGTACGACGAATGAGGCAGTATCTTCACATGTCGTACAGACTAATTTATAGTCTTCTAGTAGTTTCTGTATTTATTATTAAATAAAGTTTTCAATACTGTTAGTACTACGGCGAAGCGCGCCTTGATCGATCAGAGAGACGGTAGTTGGACTGCGTTGGTCCTCCTCTTTTTCTTTTTCTTCTTGTAAGGCGTACTAGTTACGATTTCTTAAACATTTTAAATAAATAAAGCTTGCCTTGTCGCGCAGGAAAATAAACAATCAAATCAAAGAAATTATGAAGCACCGTTCACGGCATCTCCTCAGAATCATTTCTAACAATCTAATGGATTCATAAAACATTTTTAGATTTCTAAAATGTGTGCTAGCAAAAGGAAACGATTCTTAATTCATTATTCCATTCTCCTTTTGCCTGCTACGCTCCATTTATTTTACATATCTTTTGAATCTTCTTCCCATATGTGACTGATTGCAATAAATGGCCTTCATACATTCCCGCAGAGACTTCCTCCTTCCCATCCCATGTGTCCAAATGATCGTCTGGCTGCGTCAAGATCACATAAACAGATTCGATTCGATCTAAATAATAACATCCAGCTCGCATGGAGAACATCATCTGCTGTCTGTGGAATACCCACTTCGCCGTCATAATCATATTTCAATAGCTTCAGCCAATCGTCCGTCGGAAATAGAACAGCTCTTGCTGCAAAGGACGCCTGCTTAGCTTCATCATTTCATGTTTATCGCCGTCGCACATCGTTGGAGGCTACATGGAAGTACATCCTCTCCGTCTGTACTTGTGCACAGAGTTGTGTCACCCCCTCTGGGAGCCTGCACACAAAACACACTCATATTTGCATCCGGCACGAGAGATGAATAGAATCCGCATCCAATCTAGATCAACTCGTAGACGAGAGAATGCAAACAATGGCACAGAGCACGAGCTTGAAATGTGCGGGGACGAGGAAAATCTTGAGAATTTCACGAATCCCACGCCACCAGCTTGAGCTGAAAACATTGAAATACTTGTATCGCGATGCATCATCTCTTCATCATCGCACCGTGCTGATGAATGCACCGTCCAATGTCTGTGCACAAAAACTGATAGGCCAAGCGGAATTTCGGCCATGCTGTGGTCGCAACTGCTGATGATCTTGTTGGTGATGCCAGTCGGTGCCGTTGTTGTTGATGACGGGACGTGAAAATAGTTTGAATCGCAGCCAGCAACAAGGGGAAGATAAGTATTGTAAAAATCAGATAAACTCGTGCACTGGTGGTGGGGGTTTGTGACTACCCGCATAGTGATGAATTCATTTTTGATTAAGATCCCCGGGACGAGACCGTGTATCGATTGAAAATGTATTTCTAAAATTATCAGGTATCCAACCAACAGTTTAAAACGGAATTGCGTTGAGGGAAAAATCCGTTTGTTGGACAGTTGAGGAGTAGCGGTCTCTAGATCAAGGTTGTTGATGGCAATCCAAGGTTCAAGTCATGTTTTAAAGCGAAATAGAGTTTGTTATGCCTGGTGAAATTGTGCCAGAAAGGGTCACAGTCGATTTGTTGACGGTAACCCGATGGAAACAACACATGCTACTCTTTATTTTTATATCCAAGCAACACCATCGATTGGTAGGTATGTGGTAAGGTGTTGCTTTGTGCAAAGATGGGAAGTGTGACATAACCCGAATAGACAGTAGGACAAGTTCCTTAAACACTCTAAGAACTGACAAGCTCTGGTAAAAACGCTTAGACCTAAAAGTACTTTACATACGCCAAAAGAAAGTGTTCCACATACGCCCAAGAGTCTGATAGGCGTTTCCTTTTCCAAACAGTACCGGCTTGCATACGAAAAAACAGCATCCACTGCGTAACAAATATCTGAAAACGATGGCTGCGATGAGTTAACATTTAGTGGTTTGTGTGATCCTGATTCCTTTTAAAAAAAGTGGCACATTATGAGGCAGACTATTTATTGTTCGCATGAACAAACGAAAATGAAACCTATATCCGTATATTAATAATTCTCATTGAGTGGATAAACTTTCATACCGTCTTGGAAAAAGCCCTTAATGCCAGGTAAAAATTACTACGAATTAAAGCGCTTTAGAAGTTAAACTGCAATCTGGTAGAGTAGTAGGAGCCACCTAAATCACAAAGAGAAGACAAAGGATGGGGATACGTTTCCCTTGTGTGAAAGTCAGTATGCAATATATAAGGTTGTCAAATATCTCCCTTCCGCTTTTTTACTCCTCATTCAATGCTTGATAAAAAGTGTTACAGTGATCGGATTTTCATAATACCCCGCTCGTAGAAGTCCCCCTCCTTATTTGCCAATTCTGAACGCTTCTGGTCAATCGCCTGCTTCAAGCAGTCCAGTTGTTCGCAGTAGATGGTAAAATTAAGCGTCTGGCCATATGGGAGCACCTCATAGTGGATGATTCCCTTCCAATCCCACCAAACACACAGCAAAACCTTCCTGGTCGTCAATCCCGGCTTGGTGACTGTTTGGGACGATTCAACGGCCTTTAACCACGAACGTTTTCACTTGATATTGTCGTATGTGATCTATTTTTCGTCGCCAGTCACCATCCGCTTCAAAAATGGGTCGAGTTCGTTCCGTTTCAGCAGCATATCGCAGGCGTTGATTCAGTCCAGAAGGTTTTTTTAACGTCAAATCATGCGGCGCCCAAACATCAAGCATTTTTTGCATTCAGCCTTCTGCAGATGGTTTAAAATGGTCTCCTGGGCGATGTCACGAGATGACACTCGATGATTTTCGTGATTCGATCGGTATTCGTCGTCACAGTTCTTCCGACGGCTGCCTTATCCATGGTGTCGTTTTCACCGGCTCGTCGAAACCAGAGTGATAGAGTACCATCCCCCAAAACACCATTAATCTCACGGAACGTTTCTCTAGCGGATTTGCCTTTAATGAAGGAAAACTTTAAAATAGCGCGAATTTAGGCGTTAGTGAACTCAATGTTTACACGTCTATAACTGTTGAACGCAATATCAAAACTAATCATGCATAGCGTCGTTTTGTAGCGCCTTGTACATAGCCGGAAAATTCAAAAGACAAAAAGGCGATATTTGACAACCTTATATTTTTCCATTTCTGTTTGGATCTGTTCACCGAATGTGACCCATCGGTCGATCACATAACTTTCTGCAAGGTGTTTTGTGAAGTAAAAGTTTTATTCCAAACCCTTATCCAAATATATAATATTCAATTCAAGATCAGTTTAAGTTTTTGTGCAAGCTCTTTTCACGTTCTTCTATAAGTCCATGTGAAAGTCCTTGTTTACTTCTTTACTCTTCTTACTTTTTAACTCTACAATTTGTTTTCCAAAACCTTGAATGAATTCAACCTTCTGAACAAATTCTTGCGGAAGGTGAAGTCTTATTGTTCATGTTCTGGTCCAAGCTAATTTCTGTTCCTTTTGCGTAAAATTTGAGTGCTTCGTTATTGATGGTAAGGCCCATAATTTATAGCAAAGGTCTTATGAACGTGCGTACAGGTGATCGTATATGCCAGAATATCCGGGCAATAACGTGAACGCTGTTTCCCGGTTTTACGAAACAGTCTCATTGAGACAAACAGACCTAAAGTATCGTTTATGATGGAGTTAACCTAGGTACATAAATGCAGAAGATGTGGAGAGTGTGCTAGACAGGTGAATGGGTGGACTAAGGTACATAAATTATCATCCCCGATCGTATTTATCGTTTGCATGAAAAAAAAATTATTTGCCTCTTCCTCCGCATTCAACCCAGTACCATATAGGGTCAATTCTCAGATGGCATCAAATTCAATGAGACCAAAGTCAAAACTTCGATTTTCACATGGTTCCTTTTATCTTATTGAGTTGAGAGTAAGTGGAGGATACGAAGTTCACACCAAATTTAAAAAAAATCCAGCGCTAAGAAGCCTGGGATTGTAACCAATTGAGCAACGTTTTAGAAGATACAGACGAAAAATAAACCCTTGATTAAAAAGTGAACCTAAACCAAATATTGTGACATGGTTATTCAATGATTTCCTGTCACTAGCAAGTGCGAAAATGATAAATAGCGTCCGAAAGAATTCATATTTAAAACATTTCAGAACTTGTAAAAATATGCTCATTTCTCAGAAAATAGTCTTGAAGTTTCATAATTGCTGCACTACTTAAGATTTGTGTTTTTGTGGTACGGATGTTTCTCCTGCTTGCCTGACGAACTGACAACTCTAAGCTCGGTTATTGAACATTGGGATAAAATGAGGTTCTTACGAGGGAAGGTTCTAATATTGACCCAACCCCGTCACCGCAATGGACAAAATCCATCTCTGGCTTCTGTTCCTTTTGTTAATTATTTCTAATCGATCAACTTTTGGAAATCTCAGTGGGAACGTAAAGCATGGAGACTGAAATGAGGAATGGATTATGAAACCGAGATATATTCAGGAGTCGCATGGCGTAACTTTAAAGACAATCGTTGCCCAAACGATTGCATTAAATGACGTCGTCATAAGTTTGCAATCGCATCGTGTCATCGTGTTGCTCATCATAGTCATCAGTTTAAGAGCTTTAAAAGCACACTAAACGTCATATAGAATATGGAATTTACTCTTATATTTCCTTGTTGTATTCCATTCAAAATCTGAGAATGAGTTATACGAAGCATTTGTGAATGGTCCAATATATCGGCTATAAGACTACGACAGGCACCCACCCTTTCAGATTGCAAGGGATTCAGGGATAGCCTAAGAATTCGGAGCAGTTGGAAAATTTGGTCAATGCATACATGCACATTTCATAATTTCGTTTTTTTGGCTTTTGAGGATTTCATGAATTTTTGATTTCCAGGACTCTAAGACTTAGTTCTGCAAGTATTTTCGATTTCGGTGTTTCCTTTTTTCCCAAGTTGGTGTGGTTGAAATTTCGACGATTAGATCGTGAATACTAGGAAAGGAACGATCCGTACAAACAACATCAAAAATGTCACATACAAGCGCTTTCAAATCTCAATTCAATGAATTATATTGGAATTGACATCTATTAAACCAATAAATTGTGTAAAATTTCTAAATGGTTCACTCATTCTGTAACCTACACCGTGTTGCCATAAATCTTTTCTCTCTGCACCAGAGTTCGATTCGACAAGTAAATTTATTTTGAAAACGCTGTGAATCAGTGGGAGAATTTGAATTGCATTTCTAAAAACGCAATTGTTTAGTGAAACAATGCCAGTTGGGTTTTAAAAATAGATAAATGTTTAATTTATTGTTGCTGCCCCGCTGCCAAGCTCCGAGGTACCCCTTTGTCCTTCGTCGCACCGCCACGGTATTGTTTTGGTTTTACTTTGTTTCACACTTGTTCAACATCTTTGCTCGTGTACAAAAATAAGGAAACAATTTAATTCTGTTGGACAATGCTAGTTCATTAAGTTAAGTTAATAATCTCATTGCAGTGTTCTATAAATAAGCTGTTGTAAAAGCCAGCTTACATGTTCGTGTGTGCTCTAAGGTATTTATGTTGATTTGTGATCACTTTGCTTCTGATAGACTTTTGTATTTAATCGTTATTTGCACAGTACGATCTGTTGAATTTAATCAACGGATTGAATATAGTCTTATTTTTGAAAGTTAATCTTAGCACCGCCTAACTTCTTTCACACGCCTGACATACATATATGTTTCTAGAGGCCTGCATATTAAGCGATAAAAAACGACTCGGTTACCTGCCCGGTATGTAACTTTTACCAGCTTTGGAAGAAACAGAAGTCGCAAGAGGACCTACATATCTAGCGAATACGATTGATGAGACAGCTGTTCACAGCATAATTTGATCGTGACTACGTCGTTTTCATGGTGAAAGATAACTTTTTCGTTCCCCGAAGGGACCGTCACTTCTGTTCCAGGAAGGCTGAGGAATCCTGGCTGTAGATCACAAGGCGAGGAATCTCAGAAACCTGTGACCATTATTGCTTTAGACTATAGGTCAGTTTCCGCCTTCTTCGGCTTTTCATTTCGACTGTTCTTTGGCCTTTGGTGTGTACCATTTATTTCCATTCATATTTCTTTCGAATTATAATTTAATGTCGTCAAAAACAGCTTCTTTATGCTCAATAATGCATGCAGTATACGGTAAACTCAATCTTGTGAGATGCCTACTGTCTCAAGTATCCCGCGCACATTCAATTGGTTGTCTGCCAAAACGAGATCGTGGATTTCTGAACGTTATCCCCCTAGGTAGCTTTTTTCAAAGGTTCATCCAAACGCGCAACGACATTGCAAATCGAAAAATCAATTCCTTATCTTCGTCATCCGTACATCTGATATATAAATTTTTATGCCGCAGAGCTAGCATTTACGGCGTCTACACATTGCAAAATATCTAGGAAGTTCTGCTGCTAGTTTTCCTAATTTACTTCTGCTCAAGCTAAGGATGGCTATGTGTTTTGCATACACTCGAATACGAGGCTTCAGTTTCGGGCAGACTAAGCTGCCTTTCACGATTCGCATTTCCAAAGCCGTCTCAAGGTTTTTCTGTACCAGGCTGTTTGAGGCTTGGAACTGAGCGAGACTGAGTGGCAGTACCAGAGCGTTGGACGAGTAATTTGAAATAAATGAATAACGTCGATGACTTTCTTCTTTCCCTTTAAAAAACTTTCCCCTTGAGGCGACTAAGAACCTTTTCGCCCCCTTTTGACTTTTACTATGGCCGTTAAACAAAAGAAAGATATTTATTTTCAAAATATCGTTTTATTCCCAAGACATAGTGCCTGCCAAAGGTTAATGAAAAAATAAGTGACACCACAGCCCATAAGGCGACCAGCGCCTTCCATCAAATGACATTGCTGTGAAAGCTGCGTTTCCTGAAGTGAAAAGGGACTTAGTACCTATTTTGAGCAATTGGAAAGAGGTGCTGCCATAGAAAAATGCGTGGTGGAATTGAGCTTGGGATCTTCGGAGTATGAGTCGATGCACTAAGATGCTTGTTTAAGAACATAAAGCCCTTTGCTACTTCGAACTCACATCTGCTCTAGTGCAGTTGTTGTCGGTGTTTTTTTGGCCAATTCCAAGTTGGACTACGAGTATAGTATCAAAAGAAAGAAGGTAAATATTTTTTAGTACACAACTACACAGAAAAAAGTGCAAACAGAGCGGAATGTATATTGTCACGACAATCACACAAATAAAGTATTGCGTGGATGTAAGACATTCTTTTTGAGGTTAAAGATTATAGTCGAGGGAAAGAAAAGGTTCTTAACATCGAAAGACAAATTTTCGTCACGTATTACCTCAGTTGTTCATGAAATGCCGTCACATTTTCTTCAATGAACATTCAATTATTTCTGCGATGGGAAAAGCACTCAAACTCTTGTGATCTGCCAATTGCAAACTTTTTATGGCATTGTTTTTAGAAAAAGAGGCAGCGTTTTATAGTTGTACTTTGTTAAGGTGAAAGTGCCATTGCAAAAATGAGGCAGGCACAAGCAACAGTCACTTACTCACAAGTTTGGGAATTGTGATTCTTTACGCCCCTAACGTACGCTCCACATGGCTTCGCCATTTTGAGCGTTGTATCCGAATATGCTTGACCAGGCTCATGTGCATTTTAATCTAAAAATTTAATTCTGATTCATTGTATGGTTTGATTTATAATCTTTAACAAAACATATAAATTTGAAAGTGAATTTACAATTTTTTTCATCGAATAAAAGAACAATTCATGGCATTCACTTTTTGAAAATGATATCATGTGAATTTTAGCCACTACTCCGTCTGAGGTGGCTCATTCGGAGAGTCCAATTTTGTGCGGCTTGTGGTGTGAGTCTTTCTATGATGGTTTGCTAAGCGATACTGAACAAATATGGCAAATTAGTTTGATATGCTTTTTCAACACCATCTTCAGTGAATCGCATGTCCCACTAGATGGGTTGGGGGTCAATGCATGTACAATGTACAAAGCCGCATGACTCGCTGTCATCGTTTCTAACTTATCAGAAGCTATTCTTAAGCGCAACCGGACGACTGTCTCTGCAGAGCGTTCGCCTTCTTGGTGGAATTGTATCTAAGGCTTGCCTAGGAAGGGGATGAAGGGGGCATCTGTGCCATGTAGCGAATCCACCGAAGAATATTCCTTTCCCTCTAAAGAAGAAGTTGCTCAATATTGAGTTCTCAACCCGCGTGTAACTCCCGCAACAATAAGGAAATATCTTATCTCGGCAGCTTGTATTACCGATTTTATTCTTTCGGTCATTACCCAAGTTTGTGAGAGAGAGCTGGAACAAATATTGAGCCTTACGAAACTCAAACCTCACGATGAATCATCCGATAGATCATCCAGGGGTTGGGCGTCATGTCTTAGTTGGAAAGTGTGTTGACTCGCACACAGAACGTCCCGGAATCAATGCCTGGTCTGTTCATCTCCCATTTTGTCATACCAAGTTTGAGAAGCAATAAGCTTGAGGTATTTCACTGAAAAATCTGTACGGTACAGCATTGACAAAGTGGTCTAATGGAGAGGGCTGTTCATAAAGAGCGACAGTAAATACGTAACACCCCTTCTATGCATTTAATTTCGTACCAAAAAAATTGCAGAAAAAAACATTTTTTACGTGAAATCAGTACCCCTTCGTTTCGTTCCATCTCTCCCCTTCATAACAACGCCATTGAATACACGATCAACGGCAACTTAACTCGGTCCCGTTGTCTTGCGCTCGAGCATATTTATTTTCATCAGAATCTTCAACTAAATTGATTTTGCCTCACGTCCAACATGAACTAATGTGAAGCATCCACTTGACAAATGCGCGACACAGTTAGCCGAGTGCTCACTGTTCCCCAGTAACCGTTAGACAGACATCTAACAGCACAGCAACGGAACAGCAGATTTAAGAATCAACCAAAACGCCTTACAATCAAATTAAACAGAAGCATTCCACCATCTGTAGATGTTTACATGGTCTTGTGTCGATTTTTCTCAATTTCTGAGAACCGCTACTCTGGCAGGGCGAAAATAAAGCACAGACTACGCTGAGCATTGGCCATGTATTTCCTGGGTTGACACTGAATATGAGCACAGCACAATACAAAAGAAAGCGCGAACGTTGTAAAGTAAGGAAAAAATATTTTTTTCGGAACTGCATCGATAGCAGAAGAGAGCTCGCTGCAGCCAAAACCGACGACAATTGTTTAGCTGACGCTTCCATCGCGGATTCCTTCGCATTATCGTCAGAGAAGAATAGGGGAACGGATAAAGGGAGGAGAAGTAACGGTATAAATGAATAAAAATACCCATCGGATGCAGATTTTAGTCACGCCAAGTGCAGCGAGCTGAGAATGCATTCAATTTGACTGGCGGCACCGAGTGGCAATGGGTATCGTGAGTGTGCCATTTGATGGTGTCATTGATAGGAGCTGGTCTTCGTGTCTGTAGCCCCGTTGGAGGGGGAATTGCAAATCGATGAATTGCACTGAAGTTGAGTTGAAACTGAAAGGACTTTGATGTGAGGCTTACGGTGGGGATGGTGTCTGCCTGTGGTTGTCCAGGTTTGGTTTAACTATTGAGGGGGTTGGGATATTTATTTTTTTAATTGAATCCCGGCAATTGATGTTTACAATCATTATGAATGACGATGAAAATGTTAATCGCTTTCTGCTATGAGAGTCTGTACGATTTTTCTGTGTTTTTCACGATTTAAGGCCGACTGTCACTAAAAACGCAATAAATGTGCGCGTTATTTCTAATCTAGAGATTCGTACAAAGCCACTTATAAATCCATACCCGAGACCCACTTACACCCATCAAGTACGATCTATTCTAAAGTGGCTGAGTTAAGGTTTCCCAAACTCCACCAACACGCAGTTTGATTCGTTGACTTCGTTAAAACAGTGATGTCCGGAAAACAGTTTGCACCCAGGGAAAGCCCCTTATTTTTAAATGAAAGCAGATCGATATTGATTTCGATTTTTTTTCAGTGTCATGTATTGCTTATAAAAACTACGTTTTTCGATATTGAGGCTTTTGGCACTTTTACTTCAAAAATCCATCCATTGGCTTTACATTATCATTGTGACACTCCCAAATATTTCATAATCTTAAAATTTCGTACCTAAACATTTTTGGCATTGCAATAGAACGAAATTGGAGTTTGTATCCATTCCTTTATGAGAACGAAACCATAAAAATAGCATGTGTGTAAATACGCTTGAGAAAATCTTGCGTAACTCGTGTATAACTCATGTGTAACTCACAAGTCAACACCAGAAGCACGATGTTCCAAAAGACATTTCAGTTGCTAACGTACGCTAATAATATTGACATGACTGGACGAACATATCAAGCCGTCAAGGAGGCGTTTGCTGCCATTGGTCTGGTGGTTAGAGGGCAAAATGAAGTACATGCTGTCATAGAGGGAGGACACAGAACATCGACGTCTTGGACAGGGCGTCACTCTAGGCAGCAGAAACTTCGAGGTAGTCAAGGTCTTCGTCTATCCATCCCAGTCCTCCTTTAGTTCGCGAAAACTTGGGTTCTACTAAAAGCGGATGAGGAAGTCCTTAATCCTTTTGTGTCGATGGTGGATGGACTTAACGACAAGCTCTATGGGCCTAGGCAAAGGTGGCGCACACAAGTGGAGAAGGGCCTCAACCAACTAGGAGTGTGCAACTGGAGGCAGCTAGCAAAAGAAAGAGCTGGCTGGAGAGGCATGTTGGTTGAGGCTCAGGTCCACCTCGGACTGTAGCGCCACAAGAAGAAGTAAATACGCTCTGAGTTAGTAATTGAATCACAGTTCTATAAAATAAATATGATAAAGATACCTAATTAATTATATTGGTTTTCCAGGAATAGAGGCCGCAAACACTGATGCCCTAGTTTAGAAGCTTTTCACTGACAATAAGTACCATTTGGGTAATGTCAACAATGCGGAAAAGAAAGAGAGAATTCATGGCCATTTCTGAATTCCAAGAGTAGGGATTCTTTTAGGATATTATCAACCTCACGGGTAGTCAAGGAGCATTTAAGCCTCAGCTAGACTAGTTGACAACTCGAATGATTTCTGTAGAAGCTGTTTGGCGAAACCGTTCAACAAATATCCCGTACCCGCCCAGCGCTTTTGCGCCTAAAGAATAGGATGATCTTAGTAATATCCCTTTCGCCATTTTGTGGAACTTTCTCATCGACAAACCGCTCGATCTTGGCTGAAAAATCAAAGGCTTAAAAATAAGCTCATGATACATAGTTTTTAATTGATATACCGATCTGACTTAATACGTATATTTTACAAGATTCGAAGAAGAAGAGAGCATGAACTATTCATGAGAACGTTGCTGCTCATGTTGCTTGCTAATATGTATTTGGATAATGTATTATGACCTATGATTCCATCAGACTTACCTGCATTCGGTTAAAAATCCCCATTCTGGTACAAAGTTTGACTCGGTCTTTTGAGTCTCTTTTTTTCGAAAAACGGTGAATGTTGACCCCTCAAAAACGGTGTGGTCTATTACCCACAAAATGGAAGTGATAATAAGTCGGCACCCATCACAAATAGAAAACTCACCAAGTGGGCACACCATAACTTAGGCAAGGCCTAAGACTTTGCTGTTTAAAAACTTCTGCATCGGTAAGTCCAAGGTCCCAAAATTCAGCATCTTTGCGCGGTATAATCACATGCGATGGGAAAGTAGATTTTGTATGACAACTGTAAAAGATCTGGGCAGTGGTTGCATGCAGGCGAATACTCAAAGCTCGCCTTTAAATTTCCCTTTCAATCGAAAATGGTTATCATAACAATTTGGAGAAAATGGAAACGACCAAGCTACTTTTTATTTCTTCAATCTGAGGAAAAGGTAAGTGCAAGCAAATTTTGTGTCAAAATCGACCAAATGCGTACCAAATTGACTGAAAAGCACAATGCGTTGGCAAATAGACATTGTCCAACCCTGTTGCCTTACAATGCTAGGCGTGATACCTCTCACGTTACGGTGCAAAATTTCTTGAAATTAAGAATTGATAAGCATTCATTGTGCTGTCCTAATATTTCCCTAATATTTCACCACAGGGAAAAAAAGGGGTAGTAAAAATAAAGAAAATTAAGAATTTATTACCCACCCTTTGTTCAAAATCTCCACTCTATGTGCATGACACTGAAGCTCACTAAGTTACTTAAACACCTCAATGCAACGATAAATTTAAATATTTTCTCGCAGCATGAAGAAAAAATCAGTTTTCCAGAAGACATCTTTTAAAAATCACACTTTCCTGTCCACTTTATCCGCCTCTACTGTCTACAGATAAACTGCGTTTGTATACACGCCCGCACCTCACAACTACAGAAGGCCACCAAGGTGTATACACCAATCTGTGTAAGCACCAGCACTGGCAGCCAGCAATACGCACGCAGACAGCCACAACATCCATCTGTTGGATTGCTGCTAACATTCCCACAAATAACCAGAGCACGTTGCCTCCTGCCTTAGGTCCAAGGTAACAAGTAACAGAACAATAGAGTACATACCACATTGCGTATGCGCTTTGTAACCCCGACAAACGGAATATCTTTGCTCCTCGCCGCTGTTGCCTTTGCCATCGCTGCCGCTGTCGCTGTAGCTGTCGAATCGAACGCAACGGCCACACATAGCATAGCATAGCATAGTACACGAAACCCCCGGCGCACAGAGTGTATCCCCAGCTTCGGTGATAATCCCGCCACACCGACAGGGCAAGAGTATCTCTAACAGAAAAACGAAACTGCTACGTTTGAAGCTCTGTTGCTTCGTGTTTTGATTTCAGTCAGTCAGTAGCGTACGAATCCTCAGGTACTTCGCGGCCAAATAGTCCTCTCGCATTCTGTTCATCACACTGAAGTCGTCGTTATCGTCGCATAGTCGTTCTCTAGTCCTGCTGCCGTCTTCGTCCATCAGATCCTAGACACCCTCCCCACGAAAGGATTACAAACCGAACCAAGTGACCCTTGTGTTAAGTATCAAGTGTGTGCCAAAGGACATCTGTGCATTTTTCATATACATCGTCAGCGACCGGGAGCCGACCGAATCGAAAAGTATCCCGAAATCCCAAAAGAACTACCTGCTCGTAAATTTTTAAGCAGCGCCGAGTGATTTAACCGAAAAGTGAACTAAATCCCAAAAACCAAAAACTGCTCAAAATGGCTTACAGCTGGGACAACCGCGTCGACTTTGTCATTCGATACATGTACGGTAAGTGAATCCCACAGGACACGAGTACTCGTATCCTTTAATTGTTTCGATTTAATTTTTACCTCTTCCTGCATGTGGGTGGGTGCGTGTGTGGAGCGTTTCATTTTCGATTTTCAAAAAGACGAAACGCAAAATTTTCAATTTTTTTGTGACATTTATGAATTTTTCACCAGTCCGTTTGAGTTGTTGATTCTCGGGCGCGGAGGGTTCGCATCTCACAAAGGATACGTACGTTTGAGAGGGAAGTGTATCTTTGGGTTTTTTCCCTGCTTTTTGCTTTGAGAGTGAATCAAGAGCTTGTAGTGGCTGAGTGGCTCGGATAGCCGGAGGCTTCTCGAACCGAATGAGTTCATAAATTTATAATTTTTTTTTGCTGCCGTTGTTTGCACACTGAGGAGGGGTTTGTGATTCTCGATATTTCGAAATCAAAATGAGATTTCTTGTTTGCGACAGATAAAGATGAAGATGATAACGGTGAGGACTACGCCACTGACAAGAAAAGTTTGACGAGAGAGGTTCCTGCTTTCTGGGAGTGACGATGGGATGAATTTTGTGTGCAATTTGTTTGAGATTCTTGTCGAAATGTATCTGCTGAAGAGATGTTCAATTAGATGGGTCCTGAGTCGTGTGTGCTTGTGTTTCGGGGTATGGTTGGAGGTTGTTTTATTTTTGCTCTTCTGGGCCAAAGCGTTTGTTGGTGTCTTGGGGACCAGATTAGGTGTGTCTGGGTCATATTTGAATTCTGTAACTCGAAGTTTGACCTTTATCTTTGCTATTTCCCAACGAATAAGATAAATTTTCTTCTCTGAAATTTTGAACACTGATGACCTTTGCGGTAGGATTATTTTGTTTGACTTTGAATGAGAATTGTAGTTTAAAATATAATTTAAAAATCTTAGCAAAGTCGAGAACGATGATTGAGTACGTTTCTGAATGTACGTATACCGTTTATATATTTTTCCGAAATAGAGATGAAACTCATTGATATGTCAAAGAAGGAACACTTGTTGTGAATAGATACCTCCTATGAAACAAATTTCATCTTCCTTCGAATATACATATGTATTTTAAAGCTGCTTGTTCTGTCAATTGTAGACCACTAATTGGAGAGTTGTTTTGTTTGGGTTTTTAAATAATACAAGGTTTGAAGAAATTTTTAAAAGACTTGTACTCGTACATGCCGAATGCCAACTTTAAACAACAGAGAAAATACGTAACAGGTTATAAAACTAACTTATCCTGATGATTAACTTAACTTGTGGTTAATTTTCTGTCGCTTTGATAATCAGCCTGTTCCTCGCTTTTAGTACAGCGTGAGTGGGACTAGTAGGACAATCGTGTCCAACGAATTCTGCCATACAATCAAAATGTTTAAGGCGTCTACCTCTAAAGCAAATTAAATGATTGCACTTTGTCAGTTCGAAAATGGCGCCCAGCATGAGACGCATATAAATTAGCTCAAAACCCGTCGATAAATGACAGATTAGACGTCCAAATAAAGAAATTCATTAGCGAAGACGTCAAGGGTTAATTTACAATAATAGTAAATAATGGAAAAGTAATGGAATAGAATAGAATAATCGAATAAAAATTTTGTCTATAAGGTCAACCTAGTACGACTTGGTTGTTAACGTTAGTTTTACATATGGAGGCTAACATACAATAATTGTATTTTTTAAGCAATCCTTTTGACCGTTCAGTTATTCTATATATTTTTGAATTTTGAAAAACCAAAAATATTCGCATGCGTGGTGCTAAGTCATACGCACTAATTTTGTGTTCCTAAAACTTTTGTTTTTGCAATATGTAACTCATTGAAAAAGCGATTAAAAAGTTAATAATTCAGTTAAGAAATATTGTTGGACCCAACTTTTTCCATTTTCTGGCAAGGGGTAAACTCGGTACCCAAAAAAAAACTAGTTGGTCTTTCGACTGTCTATGAATCAATCAAATTTATGATAAAGTAAAAAAACTCCAGAAATAGTTCCAGGAAGTAATGCCTTTAGCTATAAATATTGTACGCGAACTTATGTACAAAACCCAATGCTGTCTACTGTTACTTAAGCCTTAGACTCTTAAAATATCCAGGAGTTATCTATGGCCGAAATCGAACGATATTCCACCCACGCTATATGTATCAACACAATACATAGTTGGAACAATCTTATACGAAAGATCTCCAAAAATGACGGTAAATAACTAGGTTTCTGAAGGCAATACAAGAAATATTTCATCGCTCTTGATCTATCTACAATATACGATGCGTACATTCGTCCAAAGCTTGAGTATAACGCTCCTATCTAGTCTGGTGCTCTCAAGACATCAGTCCCCCTAATTATAATAATAATTGAGTGGTACTACAGCCCACAAGGGACCAGGGCCGAGCTTCTACAACAACTACTCGTGTTGTGCGTGCTCTGTTCTCTCACGAGTAGAAGGGACCTACAGTTTTTTGCAGACTCTGAACGGCTAGTTTTGAGAAGCTTCGTCATTGACAATTATTATTCTTTGAGTGTTGCCAACAACTCGAAGGATGTGGTGTCGTGAAAATGGAAATCGAACCTGGACCTTCTGCATGTGGGTCGACGCACTTCCCCATTCTTGTCGAAATGTATCTGCCGAAGAGATGTTCAATTAGATGGATCCTGAGTCGGGTGTGCTTGTGTTTCGGGGTATGGTTGGAAGTTGCTTTTTCCACGCGCGCCATCCATTCATTTTAACATATGTTTTGTGGTTTGTGGCACGATCCTCTTTAAATCACATGACATGCAATCATCTTCTATTTTGGACCAAAAATAATCAGTAATCATGACGCGATAACCATGACCACATACAGTAACGTAACGATTGTTTTCGTCGACACGGGCATTAAACTATTATTTTTAGTGGATGAAGTGCTGATTTATGAAGCACATGTAAAAATCCAACGGATTAGTGACGCACGAGAACGTACGTCGCTTTGAGTGTTCCATCGGCTTCAATTCTTGCGTCATCTTGATCTTGTATGGGTGTAAAGTAAGGTAATTACGCAAACGACGTCATAATGTGGTCTGAGTGAAGCCCAATTCTTGAGAACCCAGTAAAATCGACTGATTGACGAGCATTTGTAACGGACGCCAGCGACGGCAGC
Organism: Eristalinus sepulchralis; assembly: GCA_944738645.1. Taxonomy (NCBI): domain Eukaryota; kingdom Metazoa; phylum Arthropoda; class Insecta; order Diptera; family Syrphidae; genus Eristalinus; species Eristalinus sepulchralis. Next base: position 43,959,382 of record OX122883.1, read on the forward strand.
GATGTTTTCGACTCTTCAATCAACCCGTTATCTCACTGACATGGCAATATCACACAACGAATATGTTTACTCAAATTTATGCACTTGCGTGTCTACTTAATTTCAATAGGAAAGTTTTTATAATTTGCAGACGCTTCTTGTGCACTGCGCCATGATAGAAATGTTGAGTTTACTGAATAAAGTGACGGAGATAGATGATTTTCTGCGTTCACAAAACAAATTCAAAGTCGCCAAGTCCCTATTGGAAATCTCTTTAGTAACTTTGCCGAGGCAATTGACTCGTAAGGACATCGACGTAATATCGCATCTTTGTCAATCATTTATCGCTGCTATCAACAAGAAATGCTCAACTGAATTAGTTATTGTCGTTTGTGTCTTGAATGCCGAACAGCATCCGTGAATATTCAATCATCCAGTCCAGCTCCGGTTTCTGTGACAGTTTCGACTTACAGCAAAAGAAACACACAAACAGTGACAAGGCCTCAAACTCACACTTAATTAACTAACCAACGGAATGAATTTGTTTCCCTGGTAACGATGTGAATTGCTTGTGAATATTTTAGAGTCCTTATCGAAATCACCTCTCAACACTCCTTGAAACCAAACCTAATCGAACGTCCTTATCTTCCTACACAGTCTGAAGCAGGAACAGGAGCCGAAAAACCCCTGAAACCCTCTTACATCCCTTTTCCGACACGTAGTCTTAAGAGGCCAATTGAATGTCAGTCCTTTGTTGCTAAAGTGCCAAGACAGCACACTTTGTGGCTACAAGTGCCATTCAATGAGCACTTGCTAATTGCGGCCATTCATCACCTCTTATCTTATTAATTCAACAACGCCTGCTGAGTCTTTTCACCGGCAAACCGGTGTGACAATTGTCGATAAATAAATCTGCATTCACAACGAGCTTCGCAATTAATTTCGCCTCAAAAAGGTATCATCATCATGGAGAGGACGTCTTCTCATAAGCCCCTTAATCACCCGGACGACACCTTCTAGACTGAGAGCGCAATCAATTAAAAGTTCCCTGCCGTATCAATGTCAGTAATTTGCTACAATTAAATACGTGAATTTCCGTGTATCCTTGCGTATCTCTTTGTTTGCTTCGACACGGACGGAGTGTCGGTATGAGAGCCCAGATGAGTGTGTAAACACTGGTAATGGCCTCGTGCCGCCATTCATAACGTCCAACGTCCCCAGGGTTTCACTGGCTCTTGGAATTTTTTGTCATTAATTCGATTTATCACTTCGGTTCGATTGTTTGATTAATTGTCTCAGACGGGCCGAACTATGACTCCATCGCCGGACTGCAGCCCTAATGAGGGAAAGTTTCGCCAACTGAGTCGGTGCGTTGCTGTGTCTATGGGCGGGCGGACTTTTGATGGATTCCACATCGATCACGGTGCAATTAATGTTGAATTCACCGCACCGGGAGCACTGGATAAGGCCGGCTGCTGTCGGGCGCTGTAAACAGCGAAGCGCATAAATTTCACGAGAAGTAAATAGTCGTTCGGGTGTGTGTTTGGTTTAGATCGTCGATTTTATAGTCGAATGTGTGCCGGAAACTGTGCTGCTGCTGGGGCAATAGTGATATCATTCCAACAGATGTGCGAATCGATTTATTAGAGAGATTAAGTCGAGGACATTCCATTTCGATTAATGGAGATATTCAGTACGTTCAATTGTAGATCACTTTCTGTCATACATTTGAATTGATTTTTCCTTTAGATCGTAGACCTTCCAATCAGTGGTAGAGAGAGAGGAAGCAACTGACGCTGACGTCAAGATTTGTTTTCTTTTTCAGGCGAATCAGTTTACGATCAAGGAAGCAAATCAAATTCGTGTCAATTAAAGTCAAAAATTTCTGTTTCAAATTATCAGAAAAAAATGTTTAAGCAGCTTTGAGTTTACTCTTTAAGGCAGTAAACTTAAAAGGAAAAGCAAACTAACTTGAAAAAATAGACTGATGGCGTATGTTTATCTGCAATGTTGTCTCTACAAAAATTAACGACGAATTTAAGGCATGCAAGTATAAAAAGAAGCCTAAAAGAACACAACATGTTCTGCGCTTCTGCTTTTACAGGGTTATTCATTTTGTGGCTTTAAGTTGGTAGCGCTGACATTTGCGAAGTCAACGTGTTAAAATTGATCAGACTTACTGCAAAAGTGGTGATTCAAGTTTAGCTACTTGATTATGGTCTGATTGACTGACTATTAAAATTGTGAAGAAATTTGAAGAGAACGGATATGTTATTTACTCTTTACTACGTACTGAAATAAAATGGCCGTGTTTGAGACTCAACACAAGTCATCAAATTGCATAATAATTGCATCCCGACATGGTGACTGTTTAACCGAATTGAGTCATTGGTTCAGATTTGGAGGACGGTTATAGTCAATTCGGAACGATACTGTCGAAAGGTAACCGATCTTTTTTGGGCGGAGATTGGAGGTTGTTGCTTGTTGCACCACCAAGATGGAGCAACAAGCCACACAACACTGTATGGCCTTATTGCGTGAGAGGTTTCCTGGTTGCATAACTTCACGTTTTACCTACGTTTGGTGGTCACCAAGATCATGGAATTTCGCACCGCTAGATTTTTTTCGTCGGCTCACGTAAAAGATCTTGCTTACCTCAATATTCCTTGACCTCCTGACGGATTGAAAACCAATGTGACTTAAGTGTTTTCCGATATAGTCCTAAATTTGAGAAAAAGTTGTTAAGAATGAACTTCTGAGTTTATAAATTAATTGGGGCGGTTAGCTAAGAGATGGCGTTAATTGTATTATTCATTCAACATTCGTTTTAAAACTACTGTCAGTCATTGCAGTACATACCATTCGTTTGAAGCGCAACCAACAATCATTTTTTTTTCACTCAATTATTTTGAAATTTGTGCCCGGAATTTCGGAGAAGAAATTTCGGCGGATTTCTTCTTCATTACTTTAATATTAAGAAAACTGCTGACGAAAGTCATCGAATTTTGGTGGAAGTTTATGGTGAAACATGCGATAGCTGAGCGAACGTGCCAAAAGTAGTTTGCATGATTTAGCAATTTAAAAGTGGTGATTTTGGCATGGGAGACGATAAACGTTCTGGACAGCCAAATAAATTTGAAGATGAAGAACTGGAAGCACTAGTCTACAAAGATTGTTGCTAAACACAAGAAGAGCTTTCCAATTAGCGATTCCAAAACGTTCAAAAGCAGCTGGAATGATACAAGTTACACCATCCGCATTATAACCACAATTGATTCATATTAAAAAGTTCTTTCGTAGACAAAATAAAATTCGTTGGTTTGGCAGTGATGTCTTGCATCTGAAATAATTGATGGTAAGGTGCTAATTTGTCCGTTCTTCAAAACCGTTTGAAAAATCACTTATATACCGGTCTCAAACGAATTATGTCCTTTTAGTGTATTTTTAAAAAAAATATTAAAGAACACTGCAACAGGTATATCATTTTTAAAAGGGGGTTGGCAATATTATGACTCCACGTAAGTAATCTGGGACTAATCATTTCTTGTGATCTGACAAATCTGTTCATTTCTCTAAGAGCTCTTATAAGTGCTGGCAAACCCAACAGTTGTCTTCCTTTGCCCACACGAACTTGCTTGAAGTTCTTCCCTCCTATGTGCCACATTTCAACCCTGAACTTTGTTTAAAATTGAGACTTTGTTTTCGGTTGCTTTGATTTACAAATTTATCAGGCTGGACCTGTGTTTTCCACACGCCCTGTATGATATAGTCCTGTTAAGCGGTGTCTTTTTTGTAAAATCTTGATTAGATCCATGTCCCTGAAGAGCCCATACATTTCGGCGTTGAATCTTCTCCTTCAGATACCATCAATGTAGGCAAAACACTCCACACTTAAAGCCTCTGATACTGTGACATTGCAGCACTTTTGAATTCCGTACTACTTTGTCTCCCGAATTTTATTATGGTATCAAGTAGCAACCAGTGTGATGACAATAAGTCAAAGAATTTAATGAAAACAATGGATTGTGAGTTCGCACGCAGTAGAAAATAAACTGCATTCTGCTAGGGGATGCTTTCTTGACAACGTTTCTAACGTTTTTGCAAGCACTTTGAAGTTTGAGTGAGTTTCATCGAGACTCGGTCGGCAAAGATCCCAGCGATCGGCTGCGATTGTAACATTCCGACGTAAAACCGTATTGGCCTGTCTCGACTCCGTTGTTCTTTCGGGGGACGTACCTTGGCTACAACAACTAAATGATTCGAGTCGATATTGGCACTTCGGAAAGTTCGGACAACGATAATTTTGGGGGAGTGTCTGATATCGATTACAACGTGATCAATCTGTTTACGCGGAAAGAAATAAAAATAGGAAAACATTTTTTCCCAGAAATTATGCACAAATTTCCCAGAACGTAATGTGACGAAACACTGGTACAGTATATATATAGTTATTATATCAGTATCGTCCTTAAGTCCTTAAAAATTTTAGAGTAACCTGAATGTTATTCGTAGCCATTTTCCAAATTAAAGGAAAATTCTTTCTTTCCCAATTAATAGTCCAAGTTCTTATCCGAGTTGTTGGCTCAGACCTTGTCCAATTTCTTACCTAGATCATTGTCCCATTTTTTGTTCAAGGCCTTATTTACGTCCTTGTCTAAATTGTTGTATATGTTCCTCCTTAGGTACTTTCAAAATTCCTTGTAAAAGTTTTTTTTCCAATTTCCTATAAATGTCCTTACCCTGTGCTCTATGTTCCGTTTAATTTCTTGTGAAATTTCGTATGCAAGTCAGTGCCCAAATCCAAGTCAAACTATTGATCCAATCCCTTGTTCTAGTCTTGTTCAATACCTTCTTCAGGTTTTTTACTAAATTTCATGCCAAAATCCCTACTCAATTTTCTTTAAAAGATCCAGTAACATTTTCTAAGACTATGTCATGGTCCATGTCCTTATCCAAGTACTTGTAAAAGCTCTTGACCCAGATCTTATTTAAGCCCTTGTTCAAACCCTCAAGTCGTGCAGTTGAACCAACACTCAAGCCCACGGAACGGCCGAATCCTTGGAAATTTGTTCCTTCCTACAATTACTGTAACTGATTAAAATCTCTTTTAAGAACGAACATTAACAATGCTTCCACTGAATTGTTACTTTGCCGTTTCCAACAGCAGACAACTTAATTATCATTCGCTGAGATGTCCAATCAGTGGCCCCCATTAAAGCCCTTGTTTCTAAGCTACGTCAAGTGAAACAGAACTAATAAGCACATTTTACCTGAGAAAAGCTGAGACACCAATAGCTTTCAGAAATAAATTTTTAAATTGCCGGATGCCATCATCAACTCCATGACGTCTGGGTACGGTTGCAGAGGTGCAAAGTTGAGCAGAGAGTGTCCTCCAATCCTACAAATTAAAATTGACAAGAAATTTGTTGAAAATACCACAAATCACTAGAATTTCCTGCAAAAACTCCTCCAACTGACTTTCTTTTGCCTGAGCTCCAACAACTTTCACTCTGCTCACTTGAACAATTTTTCCATCCAATGAAGAACTCCTTCAGATATCAAAGCCCTCGTACCAGGCTCTCTCCACACACCCACACATTTGCTTTCGCAGCAATAAAAAAAAGCTAATTCCCGTCGATATTAACGTTTCCCTCATTTGATCCCCAAAGGAACGCTCTCATTGCCAGCACATCGCATTCTTTTCGCACGAAATATCATAAACCACCGGCTGAACCGGATACCTGGTGGAAATCCTTCATGTCGTCCCTCCGATTCACCTTTCGGCCCCTCGCCCGCCCACAGCCACTCACGCAATGAGAAAAAATGTGTAATGAATACGTCTCAGAAGAATTCCACTCTGATTATCCTGAATGCCATGTCGTCTTGTATCTGGATCTGAAAACTCAAAAGTTTCACATTCAACTTCTGCGGAATATGTGCCGTTGGAGATAAAGCAAAGAAATGCCTGGACCGGGTTGAAAAGAAACCCGTCACCAGCCGCATCGGCGGCGGCAGCGTCGCTCTGCTTTTAATTGTCGCCAAATGAGGTATGCCCGGGCTGGGGCGTTTGTCACTCTTCTGCAGCTGCAATCCGAGATGGAGGTTACAGCATTCTTGCCGGCTTTCGGTTTTAATTAAAAAACCAGGTGCCGTTGGTCGTTGCGTATCCTCGCAACGAATGACAGCATTCCATCGCAGTTTCCATTCGGCTGCAGCTAGAATAAAGGACACTCGCAGGCGGAGGTGGAGCAGCTGACCTTTCAAACTAGTCAGGGGGGAGGGGGTTTCTCTCTCTGTCCGTTTGTCCTACATGACGTCCATTATCTACACACGCCATTAGATGCGCCTAATGTTGCCAATTCGTGATGATTGTGTGCTGCCGCCTGCTCAAGTTTCAAATAATAGCCCTAATTGGGAGCGGGAGGGTGGGTCACATGACAATTCGGAGGCGGGTCCTGGCTGATGGATAAGTTTGGGCAAATCAAAATGAGTTGTGTTTGTCTTTTTTTTGTATTGAAACAAATTGCGCCGGACGTGGGTACGGCCGCGTATGTGTTTCATAAGGATATGGAGTGATTTTGTTCTAAGTGAGTTCTTCCGCTGATACAGGAAATTCGAGACGGGCCCGTATTTACTTGGGAATCAGTGGATTGTTTGTTTGAAACTCCGCCGGAAGTTGCCGTGTAATTGCTCGGAATTTAGTCCGAAATTTGGATACAATTTCGGGTCTATTGACCGCTGTACTGACGGAATTATTAATTTGCATCGGCATGTGCGTAAAAGAATGCGGCTAGAGAAATATCTAATCAACTATCTAATTCGGTAGAGAGATGTAAGTGTTAGGGATGGAGAGACTTCTCCTGAAATTGCCTTGACCTTCTGCTGGAGTTAATTTATTTTGTCCCTCTGCATGGGAGCAGGTTGATGAAATAGTGAAATTCTTGACGAATAACTAAATTAACTTGGTAATGGATTCAATCAGAGTTTATAGAGTTCTGCAAATAAACACTTGAGTTCTCTGGGTTGTGAAGGGAATAACAAGTAAGTTTAGGGAAAAATAAAAGAGTTCTGTGTGATGTTGGCAAGTTGGTGGGATTAAGAATTGACATACAGTACAAGTTTTTTTAATTTTTTTTTTTTGCATTCGAATTCAATTTAATTTTTTATAAGCTTGAGAGTCTTGTTGGCATGCTTATAATCTGAGCGGATCTTGTGGTTGTCAGAGGCAGATACATATATGCATTCGCTCATCTCCGTGTGTAAGAAGAAGTGGTCAGCAAACGAAAGCGCCCAGTAAGTGGACAGAGAATAGAAGGTATAAACCAACTCATCGACTCACCCTATATAGAGATAAGACTGCATCATTACTAACGGGCTTAAAAAACGCCACGTACCCTTATGATAGTTGGAAACTCACTCTTTCTCGTGCGTAGAAGAGTTTAACTTCAGCCTCACTGGCCCAACAGAGGAAGGAAAAAATCGCATTTCTACAGGCGAAGAAGAGGAAGGAAAAGACCCCATATCTCCATTATTTCAGTGATAATGGTCCTTCCACCATCCACTAACATTGTGGGAAAAAAGATTTTTTAAAAGTTATATAAAGGGTAGTCCAAAGAAGAGGCAGGATGATAATTGTTAATAAAACAACAATTTTAAGAGAATAACAAGAATTTTAAGAGAGTTACGTTAATATTTTTAAATATGAATATAGAAAAACCCATGACAATTATGTGTGAAACAAAATATCGGCCTAATGCTCGCCACGGCTTCGGTGGCATACATCTATCAATTGGTGACTATTTTTAATAATTCTGAGACATAATTAAGGTTTTCTCGGCGTTGATATGCCGAATGATCTCTTGCTATAGGTATTAAAATTTTCTTGGCTTATTGACTTACATTTTTCTTTTAAGTATCCTCAAAAAAAGAAGTCCAACAATGTCAAACAACACGATCGTTGCTTCCAATTAACAAATGCACGACGTGAGATAACACGGTCATTGAATTTTTAGCGTAAAAGAGTCATTGTTTCGTCGGCTGTGTGGCAAGTAGCAAGTAGCACCAACCTGTTGAAAACCCATATCATCCAGATCTACATTTCTGGCCACAAGACGACGTGAAAACGAACAGAATTCGCTGTAGCTGCTTGGTCGAACTCCTTTTTAAAGAAATACGGCCCGATGGCGCCGCCAGTCTATAAAGCGCACCAAACAGTCACTCTTTGTAGATGCATCGGCTTTACAACAATCAATTAAAAAAGCCCAAATGCAAAAATTCTCCTTAATAACGAGGTGTCTCGTCGCTTAAGATGATTTTCTTTGTAAAGCCACCATTAACTTCTGTCTGTTCAGTAAATTGTAATAACGACTTTAAAAGAATCAGTAGGCTTCAGCTCCTTTAGCCAATTGAACCTTGTAAACGTTTAAACTTAAGTCTTTAATTCAATATTGCATCAGTTATGTTCTTAAGATGTTCAATTGTTGGGCAAGGCAATAAGTCGAGGTTGATGGCTCTTCTACTACACTTTCGCGAAAAATAACCATGTTTTCCACAGAACGAACTGTCCGAGCATGTACAGCTGTTTTCACGTTCCTTTCAAACCTGGTTTTGTTAAAAGTTGCCCACAATTCGACACATTTGATCGATGATGTGACACTGCATGAAATGCATTTTGTTTTGAACATCCATTTTTGTAAAAGGTTTCAAGAAACTTAATGCGCAATTATACGTCTCCATGATTAAATTTGCCAAAAACTGAAACAAATAGATGTCTAATTAAGTTAGCAAAATAACTTGGAGCTTAGGTGTGACTCACAATTAACCTCGTGAGTTCGACCTCCCTTTCTACAAGCTACATATGTAGTATATATGTACATATGTACGAGTATGTTACACGTCCTTCACATTGGAGTGTGATATAAAAAAAAATATTTATGAAATTTTATGTCTATTCCTGCTAGAGGCTGACTGAAAAAAATAAAATTTTCGAAATCGCGTACATTCTATATTACATTCTTTATTTTCAATGCATTCAAATTATGCCTTAAGTTCACTCAAAAAAAAATCCTCAAAAAATCAAGTAATAAAAGATTAAATGTACAAGTAACATAATTTATTTTTTGATTATTTCAAAATGTGCAGGAGGTTCGCAGTTGAAAATAAAAATAAATCAGAGACTTCTACAATAGCCCCAAAGCGACCACTTCACAGTCCTTCATTCACTCACAAACCAAATTTAGCCGATCGATATTTTCCGATTACCTGAGAAGTATTTGCTCAATTCCGTGTCAATTCACATACAAATGCAGGCATGAATGGTCATTCGAAAGTCTCCAAGTGTGAACTTTGTGATTCAGAATCCCCACTCGGTGCTGACACATCTTCTATCTGCATTGCATTCCACCAATAGTTCATCTCAGTTATGTAATTGTTTTGAAAACCACTCAGGCTTTAGATTAGGATACACAGACCATTCAGTATAAGCGTGTTCTGCGGTAACGAGCAAAATCAAGAGTTCATAGATTTAGCTCGAAACTACTTAAGCACTAAAGCACTTACACTGCATCGTCGGGAAATTGAATGAAACCGCATTAACAGGAAAAGGGGTTTTTAACATAAAACGAGTGGGAGAGTATGTTGTGCGATGTTAATCCTGGGAGACACAAGTGTTTTTCTAACTCATTCTGGAGGTGACATCTGATCAGAAATTATTTCAAATTGGAGCAAATGCTTCAGGCTTCAGTGTGCCTCATACTACCCGACTGAGAAATACCACGAATCGCACCATTTGAATCAGAATATCACCAAGTGGAGATAGTCCGTACTGCTTTCAGAATTCCTGTTTTTGAAAATTCGGGATGAAAATATTTGTTGAAATGTGTTGTCTTGTCCCTGTAAGTATTAAGGACATCAACGTTAAAATTTAATTTAATTTTTTCTGCTTAATGTGTTTCTACCCTTAAAATGATTAAGAACAAACGAGGAAAAAATGGAACGACATGACACAATCACTCCGACAAGCCCTTTTGATTTGGGTTTTTCAAGGATTTTCGTCTCTTTTCAACACATCTCCTGTCATCGTATAATACGAGTGGTTGAAGCACGCTAGTGTGATATTTAAAATGACTTATTTACTTATTGACCTTCCTACCCACGAAAGGTCAGATTCTGGGCTAATGCTACCTTCACATCATCCAGACCAAGTTCTCCTACGTTTGCGATTATTTGGTATTTATAGTAAAGGTTCGTTCTGCCCCTTCTTCTAGAATCCGGAGGCCGGGATTAGAATATGTTCTCAGCTAAAGCATTGTTGTCCATGCTGTCCAAACAGTGTGCCTTCCATACTAAATTTTCGTCTTCAGGTAGAGCTCGCTCTCTTTTATTCACTGGATCCTCTATCCTCAAGCGCAGAATCACTCTTGTCAATCGCTGTTTCTTTGGGCTTAAGAGGCAATTGAGTAATAAAGCCCTCTCTCGAACGACCAAAGTGACTTTGTACAACACCTTGATCATCCCAGTCCTGCTTTACGGCGCAGAAACCTGGACGCTACTAAAAGCGGATGAGGAAGCCCTTTGTCTGTTCGAGAGAAAAGTTCTGCGTGCGATTTTTGGAGAAGATTCAACCACGAACTGTATGGTCTGTACGGCGGCATGAACCTAGTTAAGATTCTACGGATACAACGCTTAAGGTGGCTAAGCCATGTAGAGCGGATGGACAACACTGCCCCGGCCCGAAGAGTCTTCGAATCCGAACCACAGGGACAACACAACAGAGGACGTCCTAAACTGAGATGGCGCACATAAGTGGAAAAGGACCTCAACCAACTTGGAGTGCGCAACTGGAAGCAGCTGGCAAGAGATCGTGCTAGCGCCATCCGAAGAAGAAGAAGAAGGTATATCCTCTGCAGAAGTCTTCTCTCAAAAAGCTCAAGAATATGCTTTGACTTTTTGCTTATAGTTAAGTATTCGGCTTGCAATAGTGAGACTGATGGGATAATCATTTTGTGGAGGGTGATCTCAGTTCTTGGCGAAGTTTTAGCTGTTTGAACAGACCGAAATAACATCAGTTTCCTAAGGCAATCCTTAAATGGATCTCTGCAAAGATGTCGTTCGAAAAGTTCATATTCACTCCAACCTCAACCAATATTTTTAACACTTTAGCTGTCTACAGTGAAAGTGGGCGTATGATGTTTAAATTTTTAATCGACAGCATGTACTTTTACTTAATCTTGAGACTAGCTCGTTTCGCCTGTTCCTTAATCTTTGTAAATGCTTCCTTGAGGGCTCTTTGGGAACGTGAAACCATGTCGACATTGCACTACAGCAATTGCACGGATTTAAAGAAGGTAATGGCTTCCGTGTTTACACTGGTCAGTATTCACTGCAATACAAGATTAACGATATCATATGACAGTAGAAGTTTTCAAGCCAAGCGCCGTCAATTTGTTCAATGGCAACAAATTCGTGTATGGTCCATCATTGTCAAGATTTCAAGAAATTTCCGTCTTTGCTGACTAATTTTGCTGCCTCTTTCTTTATGGTTCCATTGAAACGGTAGCTTTGTGGACCAGTAAAGGATCAAATTGATCGCTTTGATGCATTCTAGCGGCTTCTATTAGATTGCATACTTCCAATCCCATCAAACACTCAACATAACCTTGTCTGCTGCCAATCCTGGCTTTCAAGTGGTTTGCCTATTTGTGTTCGAATCTATTCAATTTTTCATTGCTTTCGCTTCAATAATGCTTCAGTTTCGTTTGATGGCTTTTCGGTCACTTAAATTTCTTTGCGTTAGTTCATGTGGCACCCAAACTTCCTTCAGTAGCCTGCTTGTTTTAGGTGCTTCCAAACTGTCACGGTTGACATTAGTGTCTCCGCTATCTTCTGACAGCTTTCACGTCAGTTTTCATCCGTCAGTTGCAGCATTTCTTCGACTTTTTCAATGAGAGACTGGCGAGTGCGAGGTGGAATTTTTCGAAAGAAATTTTCGGGACGAACCAGACTTGTTGAGCCTCAACTTCACGCAAACAAGGTCCACCCTTAATTAACGGCCAAATGTTCTTGCAGGAATAGTGATTGCTAGCTCCAACGCATCTTCTTTTGCCATTTCAAAAGATATGGAGAGACAATGAAAGCAGGCATGACTGTACACAAAAACCTTAAAAAACACATCATCACTCCACCAGGTCAGTTCACTTTCAGCTGCTCCCACGCCCACCGAAAGGGTACAAGATTCCTTTGAAATTCCCCAAGAAAAATGCTCTCAAGTCTCTCTGGAGTTTTTAAACCTTACGTCGTCTTCCATCATCATTGCCTTCCCCATAACTTTTGTGACTTCTCCCTGAATGTGCATTTGGAGATTTAGTGCGAAGTACCCTGCAAGAGTCAAGACCACAGAGTCTTTTCAATTCATAATTTACCCGACACTAAGAACTTTACAGGGGTATGGCCTCGCAGGAGCAAGTGCTTCTTGCTGTTTCCTCTGGGTGTCACGACACGCTCGATTTGAAATGATCTATAACTACTCAGTGGGGAGTGGGACCGCGCCTGTTTACTTAAGCCAGCATCAACAAATTCAGTGTAAGTGCGGCCCCGCCCCCTCGTGCATAATTTAAATAGTTTACAGTGATGCTCTAAAATTCCCAATATTGTCGAAGTCGCATGTGAACATGAATTGCGAATCGACGGAGACGCCACTGTGGTTAATAGATGTGAGTCAGACAGCGGATAAGTACAACAACCACCTTCCGATGGTTGGATACAAACACACGCACATCCAACGTCCATAAAACGGCACGAAGAGTATACAACTTGTTGCTTGTTTTTAACATCCCCATACTGTTGGGAGGGGTTGCACGCCACCCGACCGAGGGTGCTGGTTAAATATTCACCTGAATGTACCGCCTCCGACTCAACGACTGCGTGTTGGTGTTGGAGATGGAGGAAGGGTAGATTTTTCGGAGGGGGGAGGGGGAGAAGTGCTTGCTTACACTGGAACTTGATGAACTTGTGTATGATAATGTCAAAGGTACAATGAATTTAATATAATTCGTGTGTTTTTTGTGTTTTTAGTCCTTTTCGGAGCGGTCTTTCAGGTTTTTCCACCCTCCTCATCGATGAGGTTCGTCTTCAGCAGGCCCATTGTCTGTTGGTTGTTTCTGTTTGGCTGTTTGCTTTTCTCTGGCAACACAACTGGCGTCTAATCATTATCTTCAAGTGGGAATGGGTTTCATTGTAACGAATTCTCGGACCGCCAGGATGCAGTGTGCCCAGAATACTCAAAGAAACTGCCGGCTGGGTGTTCGTCGTTAGTTTCCCCTGGGCGGTCATGGTTTGTTTTTTCTTTAATTTTCGAAGGTCGGCTTTGGCGAGGAGAGTGTCTGAATGTGAGGTGGGTTCTGGGCTAGGGGTACACGAACACATCTCGGGGCTTTCAATTCTCACGTGGTGCAGCTGACGTGTCTTCATCGGCGGAAGGACTGGGGATGGGAAAAGGTTAATGGCATATACATGTTGCCGACGCACCGGAGCAAACGAGGGCCGGACGTTTTAATGGCAGCCCCTGTCCACCAGCGCTGACCATCACCGTGCATTTTGGGGATAGTTGTGAGTGGTTGGTCCGCGTGGGTGGGTTTGATTTAGGACATCGACCAACGACAGCGGAGGGGAGGGGGAGGGGGCGAATGGGGTTAAGGGCGAGTATTTTCCTATTAATTAGGCAAAGTTGTTAGTCGTTAGATGAAGGTGTGGATAAGTGAGTTCCTACTTGATGTGATGTGCGTTCGGTGGACTTAGAAAGTCATTAGATCATTAGTATTATTTTCTTAATTCCCTCGGAACGTTATCAAGAGGCTCTATGGTGGAGTACATTTTGAAAATTAATTACGTTGGCTGTTCCGTCCTTTATTTGCCTTCGGGCGGTTCGTTCTTCCAATTTGGCTGCGCGTAGATGGGTGACCTTCTACGGCGAACGGGAGCTAATTGAGTTCGGCTTCGGTTTCATTCTGTATTTACGATTGTCATTAGCTGGCTTGATATAGTCTGCTGTCCCATGAGAGAACGTGGAAATGTGTTGTGAACACGGTAGACGAACAATTCTTGTGTCCTTGTCTATTGTTTATCTTCCGATAATGATCGGACTCCTGAAATTCCGATGAACATTTGAACATCTTAGGATAATTTGTTTCCTTCATCCCTGCAATCAATATTCTGAAGATTCAAATTTCGTTGACGAGTCTTTTCATATCCCTGCCATCCTCGTGAGAGCAAGGATTCCACTCTACACGACTGAGTTGAAGTTGAATCAAATGAATTCCATTTACTGTTCTTTCCTGCAAGTCAATCCACTTCCAATAAAAACAAAATACTTCCTGTCCTGCTCTTCGCCTCCTCAACCTCTCAATCAGGAACCTATATCTTCACCATTATCGTCTTGGAAAATCTCTCATCCAAGCTGAATTGCATACGCTTCGACGGCCTGGCGCCGCCATCGCTACTGCCACTCACAATTCAATCATCGGCCATTGTCCCTTTTTACGGCCGCCCTAATCTGTTTCATAAAAATCCTCATAACAAAACATTCATTAGTCCCTGCATAATATCCCCTCGATTTCACATGCAGCCGGAGGCCTTTCACGGTCGGCAAACAGCCGAGGCCTGTCCTTCTCCGTTTCGTCGGGATTAGCACCATCCGCCCCAGTCTGCCGGTGTCAGTTGGCTTGCGGCCGCTTTGATTTTTATCAGACGCTTGAAAATTCATTCGGATCCGAGGTCAGGGATTACTCGTTTATCTATGATCCCGCAGGCAGGCCGGATGCATTCGTTAATTGGAATCTCCGGACTCCGGTTGGGAAAAGGGAAAGCTCCCGCCGCCACACATGTTGACTGGATTAATCCATTTCGTTTCATGTATCCTTATCGAGTGGATATGATATCCTTTAAGTGGTCTCATAATAGATACTGTGCCGAGGGTGGGGCATAATTGAAACATTTCGTCTCTGCCGTCTTGAGCGTCCCTTTTTATAGACCCGAAATTCCTCACCCACTATTCGCTTTCTCATTATGAAGCGGAAAAGGAGCCCCGCCCCCACCCCCCACCGCAACATCACAGAATGTGTAATGTGGAATTAAATAACGATTCATTGAACGTCTATCAGCAGACAGACAACACGAATGTATCTGTGGGCGGGTTGTGGAGCTGTGGCGGAGGTGATGTAAACATTGCGGGTGAGAGGATGTATCCCTTGGAGGAGCTTGGATACCGTTTTGTAGAGATTATGCGGATTAGTGACGTTGCCAAGGGGCTTACTTTAGAGAACAACAGTTAATCCCTTTGAAGTGACGATGAAGATGACGATTCGAGCACGTGGATGCATTGTTCGTTTAATTGAAAAAGATTTGGGCAACAGGCTGCATGGAGATCGACAAAAACCACTAAATCGGATGACTTTTAAGTTGCCACGGAGTCACGGTTATTGATGGGATGTTTACATCACTAATTGGAATTTATTAGAGAGACAGAGGTGAATGTTTGTTTGATGCCTGCTGTTGATTTGATTTGACGTGCTCAATGAATTTTTGATCTAATTTTGTAGGTCTAAAGGTAACCTTTTGGTCGACCATACAGTCAGTAGTGTGGGATACAAGAAATTCCTTAATGAAAATCAAACAGATATTAACTTAATCTCAGTGGAAAGATAAGTTTTTGCTTTAAACTGTCTGTGGATAGTTTCGTCTTTGACCGTTTTGACATTCCTGCCAAACTTGTCCAGTTATGCAGGATGACGATGGAGAACATTCGGTGCTCAATCTAGGTCGGTGACGAACTCGAACCTTTGATACCAAAAAAAGGTTTTCGGGCAAGGCAATCCGCTTCATGTGATTTTTTTCATAGTATATTTCCGAAGATCGTGCCTAGCTCACATGTTAACACCAGAGACACGATATTTTAAAAGTCTGTTCAATCGTTGGCAATGTGAACAACATTGAAGTAATCGGACGATCACAGCGAGCTGTCAATGAGGCGTTTGCTGGCATTGAAGCGGAAGCGAACAAGAAGGGGCTTACCGGTGAATGAGGGTTAAACAAAGTACATGCTGTCATCACGGAAGGACGCACTCGGACAGACTGTCAAAATGGGGAGCAAAAACTTTGAGGTAGCCAAGGTTTTCATCTACCTCGACTCCACAGTAATCAAAGACAATAAGAATAACACCAGTACCGCGATCAAGTGCAGAATTGCTTTGATGGCGCCTGGAGGAGAATATTCTACTACGATACGTACAGGCTTTACAGCGGCATGCACCCAGTTAAGCGTCTTCGGATTCCAATGCTTAAGATGGCTAGGTCATGTAGAGCGATTGGATACCACAGGTCCGAAGCATTGAGACAACGCAATAGAGTACCAAAAAAGAAGACGAAAATTTTCGATGTCAGAGGTGCACAATATTCGTTGAGCCTGGTCATCATGGAAGGACACATAGACTGTTCAGGAGCTTAACAGGCAGAATTTACAATCCCACCAAAACGCTGATGGCCAAGAATTCCATGCACCTGACCTCACTTAAGTCTCAGCCGTAAGCTAAAAACCAACAGTAAAGCAATTGCAACAATCCAATAAATAAGAACATTTCTTTGATAAGAAATACCCCCATAGACAGAAATTTTATTTAACAATCCTTCCTCCAAAAGGATATCTAACATAAAATAATTTCCAAATCGTTCAGAAGAAAATTCATTTATTGAGACCAAAACAATTTGTTAGAGAGTTCTTGAGGCAACACATGCTACCATATGTTAGAGTGCCCAACAAAATTCTATCCCTTAAATTTCAACGAAAACTGCACTTTCATTGCACCGTTTCAAACGCACACATGACCGGAAATAAGTTATTTCTCATTGGCAGCTGTAGACTGCATTGCAGCTATTCTGAGTAAATTTTGAATTGCAACGAAGATGATACATGCTTAAATATCTAAGGGAAAGAGTGTTGTGGGAAAGTGAGTGCGTGTGAAGAACATGTTAGCTTGATGTTCGTTTGCAATTTCAAATGAAGCACATCTGTGTTTGTTTTGCGGAAACATACAACTTTTCTGCTTTAGTATTTCGAAGCATATGAGGGTGAAGGAAAATATTCAGAACATTTTCCACATTCTGAAGGAGGCAATCAGTAATAAAGTTTAAGTAAGTTATTTTATATAAAAGGCCCATATCGTCCACGTTTACATTTCTGGACAAGAAGTCCATTATCATCTCGTGAAAGTGAACATCATTCATGTAAGCTGCTTGGTCGAACTCCTTTTTAAAGAAATACGGCCCGATATCGCCTATAAAGTGCACTAAACAGTTCATTCTTCGTAGATGCCTCGGCTTTACAACAATTTCTCGAGGATGTTCATTTGCCCAAATGCGAAAACTCTCCTTATTAACGAATCCACTGAGGTGCTTCGTCGCTGAAGATGATTTTCTTTGTAAAATCACCACTCAGTCTGTCCACTCAACCATGACGACATTTGAAATGGTCAGTAGGCTTTAGCTCTGCATTCCTTTGAACCTTGTAAGCGTGTAAATCTTTATTCAAAATTTGCATCAGTGATGTTCTTGAGATGTTCAATTGTTGGGCTAGACGAGGAGTCTTCTACTACACTTTCGCACTGCGGCACTCTATTTCACATGCCGAAGATGTGTTTTCTCTCTGGATGACATTTATTTTCTTCTACCCTCCTTCCATTCCAATGAAAATTAATGCCCCAAGGATGGATCGCTGTGTTGAAGAAACCACCTCAATGTAATCTGCAGAAGTAAGCACGTAAACGGACGCTCGGAAAATTCTTCTTCTTCTTATTTTACGGGCGCTACAGTCCGGAGTAGACATTTTCCTCAACCAACCTGCCTCCCCAGCTAGCACGCTCTGTAGGCAGCTTCCTCTAATTGCGCACTCCAAGTTGGTTGAAGTCCTTCTCCACTTATGTGCGCCATCTCAACCTAGGTCATCCTTTGTTGCGTTGTCCCAATGGCTCATATTTGAAAACTTTACTGGCCGGAGGAGTGCTATCCATACGCACCACGTGGCCTAGTCATCTTAAATACTATATCCAGGCGCATGCCCCCCTAAAAAGCCTATAGAGTTCGTCATCGAATCTTCTTCTCCAGACGCCATTAAACAGAACCAAAAATTGCACGCAGAACTTTTCTTTCAAAAGACTAAGGGCTTCCTCATCCGCTTTTAGTAGCGTCCAGGTTCTTGCACCGTAAAGGAGGACTGTTTAGTTTAGTCCTTCGAGAAAGGGCTTTAATATTCAATTGCCTCTTGAGCCCAAAGAAGCCGCGATTGACAAGAATGATTGTGCGTCGCTCAAATCGTCTCTCTATATTGTCTTGTTAGTTTCACACAATCTTGGCATGAATGATGTTGAAATAGTCAGACGACAGCGCATCGCTTTGCCTAAAAACTTGTTTTGAGACTTGAGTCGCCAGGGAGTTACCAAGGAATTCCAAAACATGGCACTATATAGCTCGAGTCTCTGCTTGCTGCTATAAGTGACTTCAAAATCGACGAATAGGTAGTGGCCATCGATTTGCACTTCTTGGATATTTTAAAGACTCTGTCGCCGTGCAAAAATCTGACCTATCCTGGTCTACAAGTCTACAAGTCAAGATGTAGTTAGAGGTTGTACAAGTTTGCGAAATATTCAACGCTGAGTCACCTGAAGAAAAACAAATTAATTTGCTCTTACTTGTACTTCTGAGCCCATATATCGGGACGTTCACCAACAAGGGATCACATAGATGTCCGTCATTTTTTTTCGTTTGTTTTAAGGTCACAATCAAACTTCTAGTTCCCGTCTTGAAGCAACTCAATTGACCAATTTCTCACATTCACTTAACCACAAATTAAAAGCCGGTCTACCACTTTTATTTTGCTATTTTAGTTCATCCACGTGTAGCCCTTATACAAGGCAAGGACCTCGGGCGAAAGCTATTTAACAAATGCATTTTAACAGCTCAAGAGCCGCAAGCTGGCTTAAGTCATAAAATGAGGTCATCCATCACAGGATACGTCCTGCTAACAAACTTTGCTTTGTCCAGGACTTTATTGCTCTTAAATGGATTAAGTTATGAAACTTTACTCAGCTCAACTATAAGTAATCATAATTGCGAGGGTAGTTGTTGATAAAAGTGAACATTAACCGTTCCCGAACAGCGCATCCCCATGAGATTCATCCCCATAAACTGCAACCCCATTTCGAAGCACAACCCCTTTGCTGTATTTGGGATCTAATGACAGGACAACGAATTCCACAACCTTTAACGGATTTAATGTCCCCGTTGAAAACAACACGAATCTATTTTCAAACATCACGAAAACATCTTAAGGGCCAACGCAAGGACTGGGGAGTAATCAAAAGATTTTTTAATGTCCCCATAAAATCGTTTCATTTCCCTAACTTTGTGGTTCACTGACTGCTAGACTACGTCTTACCGCCCGCCACCCAACAGAAACCACTGCCTTTTTCTGTTTTTCTCCTCCGTTCATACAAGAGGACACGGACTGCGATGGACACAGTGGCGGACGATCAAATCAAGTGAAAACGTTCCTGGGCTGAGGGTTCAATTAATTGTGTACTCAACAGTCCAGTGGGCAAGCTCATCCACTCCGTGATCTCAAGGCCCCAAACAGTCCAAACAATTAGACATCCAATTGGGCGCCTGCATAAGCAATTTTACGTGATTACCTCGGAATCTGTTAACGCCGCCGCAACCATCCAGTTTCACTTGAATGACACCCAGGAGAAATTAATCATCAACTCAACGAGGACAACGAGGCAAATCGCATGGATCATCGCATCCTTGCCGGAGAGCAACGTGCATCCCTTCCCCGTCGGCCGCACGCGCCGCACACGCTGGTGACAACAAATGAACCCGCCATTAATTTGAATTTCATATTTTCGAAGGCGTGACGCGATGTCCTTCGCCTCGTGTGTCCTTTCACTTGTCTTTCACGGTAATCATTGAGGAGGCTATTTTGGGGGACGGTCGCGCATTTGCATGAGTCCCCCGGAGCCAGGGTGAAATTAGTCTCAATTTGATGGCACTAATCTGACTGCTTCCAATTAGAAGAAACTCAGTGAAGGTTGCCTTAACGGGATTAACCGAGGGGCGGGAGATCGTGGAGGAGTCAGCTTCTTTGACGTTTTAATGGATTTACCGAGTCGAGCGAATCGCGGCACGACCAGTGACTGCGGAGTCAAGCTCGACGGTGTCTTTGGGTGAAGCAGACTGCAATAAGAAGAACGAATGCAATGCGCTTCCATCGGAGATTAACGAGATTATGCAAAGAAGACGATGGTTTGGCTTTGATTTATTCACTCCTTAAGATGTTAGTGGCAGGGTGCGGTGGTTGTTGTTGGTGACAGTCGAGGTAAGAAATCAGCGGCTGGTGGGAGATTTGTCAGTGTCTGAAGTGAAATGTTTGTCTGAGGAATGCCATGCGTGGGAGCTGAGGCAAAAAAATCTCAAGGATCATTGCAAACTGATTTCAGGGCTTTAATCTTGGGGAATGAAGATGCCGATAAAAGTTGCAGATGTCACCTGAAATGGAGGCTTATAGGGTGGCGTAAGGGGCCCACATAATGATGATGATTGCCCTGTAGGTATGGAAGTTTTTTTTTTAATGGCGCCCAACAAAAAACAAGTAGTGTACTTCTTATTGGGATTTGGGTAACTCAACATAGGATTTTTTTTCATCCTGCACAACCCACTCGCTGTGACTACGAAATTTGGCCTTGTGTCTTAGAGTGGAGTCCAAGAGAATTCCCTTCTCTTATAAACTTAGTGGTGGGCTTTACAGTTCTATCGAAAAATATTTCTTAATTTTTCTCAACAATTGGTGGCATCTTGTTTTTTTTTTGCGTTGGCTAGGCCGAACATGGCACTCAATACAACTGGTACATTCTCTTTAGGGTCCTTATACTATCCTTATCTATATAAAGGATTTACTGTTAGGAGTAAGGTTGGATTACACGTTTGGATTGCTTCAGACCTAACACATTGGTTGAGTGGTCTAGGCGCAGTTTATTCTTTCAATCGCTAGTCAGCGTTGTATCTGCAAATCCGTTGGCATCACAATAATTTCTTGAACTTGAACTTGAAAAGCAGTTTCTGAACCGGCTTAAACGAATTCATCTGTCAATTCTGAGCAGAGAATAATGAAAGATTCTATTAGAGAGTCAAGAATGGTTCAGTGAATACTTTAAAGTAAGTTTCACAGTTTTATGAAGAGACTGTGACTCTTCGACAATGGTAGTAAAAAGTCCTTAACCCGATTGGTTGCGGAATACTTGCAAGTAAAGGTTGATTCATCTTGAGTTTTGATTTATAATGTAAAATAAAACACAAAATTTTAAAAGTGAACTTCAAATGTTCACTTTTGGTTAAAAGAACAATTAATGGAATCTACTTTCCGAAAATGACATTATATGAATGTTGACCAGGACTACGTGGTGGGTCATTCCAAAGGTCCAATTTTGGGCTATTCAATGTATTGGAATCTTGTGGATAAGACGAGTAATGACGGCTTCCAAAGCGTCCTCACACTTTACATTAGCCCAAGAGAAAATAGTTCAAAAGTGGCTTACCGCACTAGAAGGCCAAAAATCTGTAGCAAAACGTGAAAATAAATGCACACCGAAATGAGTTTCTAAATAGTCCATTGTGTCACACGCTGTATGGATCGTAGCGCTGTCTTATTGAAACCAGTGCTTACCGAGAGCATGTGCCTGAAGGCACATTCTGAAAGCACATAGTCCGTTAATATGGATAAGCTGAGAACGACGAAGAATCGATTCTTCACTGTCTTCGCGTAGGTTCTCAGCTATAGCCTCGAGAATCATTCATAAATTTACGATGGAATCCAAATTTGCGAATGTTATTGGGAAAAAAGTGGTTTCAGTATGTCGATTATTCAAGGATTTTCGTAACAAGCCTAACCAATTTGTATTATACGTTGCTGTGGTGTGAGTTTTTCCATGAGGACTTGCCAAACGATACTAAACAAAAATGACAAAGCAATTTGATAGGGGTTACGGGTGATTTCTCAAAAGAAGCTCTTGAAAACCAAACCTCACAATGAATGGCCCAATATGTTCGATGAAATATGTACCCTCATGAAGTGAATATTTTAATTCGTTTTTTATGCAGAACGCTCGCCTTTTGGGGTCATTCAGAGTCGGTTCAGAAAAACACACACTTGTTGGTTACTGACTTGACTTGACTTATGCCACTTTTCGGCTGACAATTAAAAAAATTAAAAACCAATTACAACATCGAACAAATTGTACTTTAAGGGCTTTCATTGATTTGATTGTTTTTCATTTTTAATTAGCGGCTTTTCATTGAATGTTTGGGAATTATGTTAACTGCTGTGAGCCAACTTTGCATTTTCCCAGACTTTTAACTTTTGAGAATTTTGATAATTGGAACAGATGCCTATTTTTTTTTAAATTAATAATAATAATAATAACTCAATTATTGAATTCTTGGGATACACAAAGGCGGCATTTCTCTTATTCACTTTACGCTCATTCACTGTTGTATGTTGTCTTTCCAAGATTTCCAAGAATTGTATGAGTTACAAGGACAGTGGAAAGGAAAAATTCAAGAAAATATTTTTGAATCTCAAAATGATATATCTAAGTGTGCTGACATCAGAAATTGAATTACACCTCAGAGATGATAATTACATTTTCAAGATTTTGTATTTCTTTAAATTTTTATTTTTAAAAATTATTACATTTTAGATAAATTGAGCTAGCTAGCTGAGCTATACATATTCTTTAAGCTGTCTTATAAACTTGGCCAAGCCGTAATAAGTAATGCTGAGATTGGTGTCAAGGCCAAATTGTCAGTTTTTAACTCAGTATTTGTTCCAACTCTCACCTATGATCATGAACTTTGGTTTACAACCGAGGGAATAATATCGTGAATACAAGTTGTTGAGATGAAATTTCTTCGCGCTGTAACAGGAGTTCCTCACCGAGACGTACCTTAGATGCTATTTCACCATGTATGCGACGGCTTCCCCGACCTAGGGCGAGGTGGTGGGATAAAGTCGATTGTTTGCACTGGGGAATAGCTCCTGATTAGTAAAAGTCATTGGCGGAGGATCGAGCGGCCTGGAGGTGTCTCTTGCTCCTGCGACCCATTTGGTGAAACATTCGGGTCAACTATCATGATAATAACATGATGATAATGAAACTATATTTCAGGCGCTCTAAGTCTATCTACTCTTTTGACACCTAGGGCCTTTAGACATGACAGCATATTTTCTTAATTCACAATGTTCAAGTTTTCACTAACCCGAAAGTGGGTGCTGTTTAATGATGGAAAGTAAGTTATATAATAAGTGATGGCATGCATCCTCGTGTATTTTTCCCAATTCGAACTAACTACTATACAATAATTCTTATTCTGGAAGAAACGCACGTACGTCTTTTTTTGAAATGCTGATGGCCAGATCAAGGTGTTTCTTGTATGAACACAAATTAAAATGGACCAATCACAACTTTATTTTGCATCTATCGTCAACTTTATTTGCGTATCTATCTATCGTCAATTTTATTTTCGTAACTCCGCACTCTGGGGTAGACCTGGGCCTCAGCCAGCAAGCTCTTACAGCAAGCCCGAGTTTTTAATTAACTGCCTTCAATTTTGCACGCATAGTGGGTTAAGAGACGTTTCCACTTGCATGCATCAACTGAGTGGCAACTTTCCTTTATTGCGCCAGTCCTCGGTAGTGGACTCGAAGATGCAACACAAGCCTTATAATATTCGTTCGACCTTTTTAAAAAATAAAATTGTATAGTATATTGGTGACGCTACATTCCATGAGGTACAAGGATTAAACGTTGTATGTGCTATTGCTCTCCAACCAACCAAGTAGACTTCAGACATTTTTTTGAAAGTTTATCTGAACCTTGTCATCAATTTGAGAGAGTTGAAGTCACAAAAAGTCAAAAAAAAATTGTTTTCCAATTTCAGGTGTTGAACCGAGGATCTCGGATCGGTGACCAGAAAAATGGGTCAAACAAATTTTGATCGAAAATTTAAAGCTGGTTTTGTCTCGTTTTGAAAGATGATTTTCCAATTAGGGCAATCAGATTGAGTAAAGGGAGTTTTCAAAATTCTCTTTTCACTTGAATGACTTCTATTGTAATTCAATTCGTTGAAAAATCCGACAGAATCTTGGACAACGGTCAGAAAAATTAGATATTTTGAACGTCATTGTACACGACGATGTACCCAATAGGAACCTTATTCACGTTATGGTGGATAGCGTTTTTATAGTTTCTGAATCCGGAATTATGAGGTACTATATGTTATACTATATTTTCCAGTCAGTAAGTCAACCACATCTGTTAAACTGGCTCCGGTCCTTGTGTATAAATTTTCATTTGACAGCTGAAACTTTGTTGCTCCCCGATTTTGGAAACAACTGATTTTTGTCACCAACTCACAGCTCGTATGTTTCAGTTATAGGTCAGAAAAAAGACCTCCGAAAGGTAAAAATGGTAAGGATACCTGATGATGCTATTGGGAAAAATCCCGAGACTTACTGTTTGTTAGCTTTCCAAAATGGTGGAATATTAATGGACGACAAGTTTTGTTCTGGCCATCCATCCACTAATGAAATTTACGAAAATGTTGAATTCGAGAAATAATCCACGACGATCGACGGCGAACTCGTTCCCGGTTGAAAACATTGCCGATCTGTTTTAAGTGGCTTAAGTTTAAGTTAAGCGAAAAATAACGAAAGTTTTTATAATGAAAAGTAGGATGTCTACGAAATTCGTGCCGGCTGCTTGACATAAAGAAGATCGCTTGGAAGCATGTCGAATGTTGGTGATAAGGAAGAATTGATACTTTAAAGAAAACACACCTCCGCCGAAGTGAAGAAAAAGAAACAAGATCTAAAGTGATATCAACCTTCACAGAAGCTGAACTTTAAAATAGTTTTAAGCTATGGTATGAAAAAGTTAAAAAAGCAACAGAAAGACTTCATTCCTTACTAAAGTTGAAATTGAAGAAAACGTATGAAAAAGATTTCAAAAACAAGTATTTTGCCGTTGGAGAGTATTTAGAAAAGTTTTCGAAGTTTTTTTTTGCTTAAAAATTAAATACATGAACTTAAAACAAACAAATGAGTTAGTTTTCTTACTAGGTACCCCGGTCCAAAACTCGACATAAATACTAACACGAATGACTTATGGTCCATATGATTTTTGAAATGCGACAGGACACGTCTTTAGTTCATTCACGGGTTTTCAAGTGGTTCGCGGCCATTTTTAAGGGTAGACATTTGAATAGGAATGACGTCGTCAGCTCTGAATTTTCTTGATGTAACTCTACACCTGGCATCCAGCACTGGAATCACATATAAGGAAGGGCGGCACTCAATCACTCCTTTCTTCCTCATCATTTAAAAAAAAACAATCTCTTCAATCTTTAAAATGTAACCATACCATAAGTACAAGTGTCTTGAACGTCGAAATATAAATATGAAGCCTTACACAATTATAAAATTCATCTTACTGTGTCAGCATAAATAAGTCAATAAATAAATAAATAAATAAATAAATAAATTAACCTTGGAATCGGATATATGAAGCAGAATTTTGAAATTAGCCAAAAAGGGAAAATTCCATCCCACAAAAATTGCTAAACTACAAACTACTTTATGTACGAAACTTTGCGATCGTCACTGTAAGACGCACCAGCCATAATCCAATCTATCTAACAAAACAGCAGTGAATTGCTCCCCCCCCCCCCCCTCCCCTCCTTCTATCTATCCAAGAAAACCACTTCGCATAAACCCACAGGACTAAGACAAAAGTAAATCTCATAAACAACACTTAAAGTGATTTTGTGTGCATCATGGGACTGCAGGACTCGTTTTATTCGAATTCAACGAACAGCTTGTCCTCAAGAAACTACCGCACCGCAAGTGGATGCGCTTTAACTTCACTTTTGAAGTGATTCAACTTGAAGATGGAATTATTGGATTTTCTTTCCATTGAGCAAGGAATATTGGCTTTGTGGCTGCCGTTCGAGATCTGCAGGCAATTACGGTTAAATTGCGAAAAGTTACGCAAATCTTGGCAAGCCAATGCTGTCTGTAAACAATTTAATTCCACTCTTAATTGAGACAGAACGATAAGAGAGATGTGTTTATGGTCTTGTACACATCTTAGGTGATTCACGGTGTTTTGATGGGGTAATCATTTGGATGAAGTTATTTGTTGTGTGGTGGAGGTGGAGGGAAAGGAAAGTTCAAATCATTTCAAAAAAAAAGTATTCCTCATTACAAACAGAGACGAAAAAATGGCTAAATGTGCTCGTTTTCGCCACTTTTAACCCGGTTGGAAAGTGCCTCCGTCTCTACACAAAAAGTTCTTGCTTTGCTGGTCTGTTTGAATTTCCACCCATCCGACCACGTTCAATGATAGAAAGAGCCTAAGGCTAGCTAACAAGGGCCCCCCATTCGTCGGAGAGGGACCCAGAAATTGAGACCCCCTCA
Organism: Eristalinus sepulchralis; assembly: GCA_944738645.1. Taxonomy (NCBI): domain Eukaryota; kingdom Metazoa; phylum Arthropoda; class Insecta; order Diptera; family Syrphidae; genus Eristalinus; species Eristalinus sepulchralis. The sequence goes on from OX122883.1 coordinate 43,985,933, forward strand.
CAAACTGATATGCAGCAACAGAAACTCTGGCAATTTGCCTAAGATTCTCGCGAGGTGTGTCGTTCACAACCGAAGGGAAAGCTATTGCGGTGCAAACACAAAATTTAGAACAGTTGCTGAATTCCATTAAGTCTCCCTCCAAAATCTAAACTGTAATTGAGAGTAGGCTTCATCTTCCCCCTGATCTAAATACAGACCACAACCTAAGCCACATAACCAGGCCGTTCGCGTGTCGATCCCGCTGGACAGTGACAAAGTACAGCACTTCGGTCGATGCAATCAATCACTTTGGCCCTCTCTGCAAGCGCTGTCAATCCCAATTCACCTCGAAGCATTATCATATCGCACAAGTGTGCCCCCGAACGAAGCCCCAGAAAGGTCATAACGAGCAAATCAGCATAATGCTCAGTCAGTACGTGCGAGCGACCGAATAAAGCCCTTCAATGAACTCGAAACCGATACCCCCTGCGCCATGCTCATAATGGATGGATAATGGCAACTTCAGAGCTCTGGCGAATTATGTGTGTGTGACATACAGTGCAGCTCATAAACCCCGCCAATTTATAGCAACTGCTGCTGCTGCCGAAAAGAAACCCTGTTCGCCCCTTCTGCTCGTGCATCGCAAACATGTCACATTCCCCCAAGGAGGAGAACGCCCGAACCGCATCGCATCGCCGCCGTCTTCTTTGTGTCACTTTGTGGAGCAACTGAAATATCAACTTTACGACAGCAAGTCCATTTGAGCCCCCACCGCAACGCCCACTCCTTCCGCACTCATTTGAATATATGAACTCGGTTCCCTGCCCCCAGCCACCAGCAGGTAATCGTAAATGAAACTGTGTAAACCACCGCCACGAGTAGCGGCAGCAACGAAGGCGGTGCCTCACTTTGCGCTCTTTTGATTGATTTTCCAACGTTCCTTGCCGACTTCACAGCATTCCTTTTCAATTAATTTCAATTTGATGCAGATATCTTCTCGAGTCTCGCTACTCGCACGCTCCGAACCGCTGCCACCACTGACGGCGGCGGCGCCATCCCCGGATGGTGGCAATTTATCGCACCCATCTCCGGACGGGTGTACGGTGGACCTGTGATCAAATATTAACTTACAATTTGTTTACCCAGCGGAATGTGTAAACAGAGCGGGCGAAGGAGGAACCGAAAGAACAAAATAAAAGCGAAAATTTGCGCTCCACTCTCGCCGTACACCCACTCGCGCCGCGCCGCCGACCGCTGGTGAACTTGACGAAAACTGTGGTCCCGGCATTACAAGGGTGAATTGCTCCATTGGCGTGTGAAAAATTTTATTGTGGCCTACCTCCGGCTGCCTTCGTAGTTGACGTGTACGTTACGAGTGCGTTTCTGGTTATTGTCCCTCTTGGACGGACGGCTGTTCGCCTTTGATCTAGGTGACGTCGGCTCTTCGCCTAGTTTCCCGTGTCTTGTTTACATCCGGACTGCGTACACACCTTTCAGCGCTCGGTTGTGGCATGCAGACGTTCATACACACACACGTATGTATGTACGCGGGCAAAGGTGATTGAAACTGAAAACCAAACAAGGCACAGTTTGGGGATGGTCTGATGGAGGCAATGCGACAATGACACTTTTTTTCGATTCAGTGCGGAGGGTGTGCAGTCTTTTGTTCGCTTTTTCCAATATTCCCCAAGAGCGCACGAATCCCCGCACCAGTCCTTCGTGTGTATTTACAGGGCTGGCTGAATGGCGGGCGAATAAAAATGATTGGACTTCATTTCGTGGGCAAAGTGAATTATTAATTTCGGTCTCGGAATGGCGACGCACTGAATTAGGACCGTAAAACTGTACAAATTCCGATGATTGTTGACCGGGAAAGACGGGAAAAGGTGCGGGTTTAGTAGTCATGCATTCATTTATAAGGGTTCGGTTGAAATGGAGGGGGCGTGAGGTTGAAGGTTGAAAAACAACATAGCGTTGAATGAATTTTGTCTTTCAGAGGGACCTTTACCTCGTAAAAGACATTGTTTGCAAGTTTTTAGGCAGGGAGTCGAGGGAAACGAATGAAATCGGTTGTGATGGTTTTTTTTTTGTTTTTTTGTAACGCTCTCTTAAAGAGAGTTTATTGTCGGTTTTATTAAATCGGCCACTATGCCGATTGGATGACAATTTGTATTTGTTTCAGGAAAGTCCCTGTGAGAGACGATTTAGCAGTTGAAAGGCATAAAGGGTCGATCGAGCAACAATAATCACAAATATACGCTAACTTTTAAAAAATTTCATAAAGTCTTCTTAAGACTAGTTACAGTAGGAGGGTTTTCTTTAATTTGGTCACTTTGATCGTGAGCAATGAAACTCGGAAACTGTTTGAGCAGAACAACCGAGAGAACTTTCGTTGAAAGTTCTCATTAAAACATTAATTTACGATGTTTGTCCCGTTTGGTAGGCAATATCGTGGACACTGCAGCGTAGTGGTAAAGTGCGTCGACTCAACTTCAATTTGGGGACTGCTGTGCTGAACATCTGTCATTTTTTCAAGCGCCACCTCATTCTGCTTGCTGCCAGCATTCGGTTGGGAGTCGACAGAAATCTGTAAGGCTCCTCTACTTACGGTAGAACAATACCACTCACCACACAAGTAGTTTCTGAAGAATCAAGGTCTTGCCCCCTTGGGGGCTAAAGTGTCACCAATTTAATTTGTAGCCCAAAATCTCCCTAAGAGTATGTTGGATGAAAATATTGAAAAAGGAACTCCAATTGGTCTTTTATAAATATCTATCGATTAAAATTTCATACTTCATCCACATAGGAAGGAAACCCCTGCAACTGCCCCAACAACTAAGGCATTACTTTCTATAACATTTTGGGCAAGATCCCAGCCGTTTTGGTGAATGATCGAAATCGTACTTTTTGTTAATGAAAATGATAGTGTACGAGTCCCCTACCACGATCTGACATTCTTCACCCACTTTCTTAAAGCCTAATACCCAGTTTAACAGATTGCAGATTAAGTTCAAGAAAAGTTAAACTTAAGCATTGTTTCATTCTGAAATTTAACTTTTTCAGTTTCACAGTTAAATGTACGAGTAAATCTCGATATCACTATGCGATTATCAATTTTATAACACGCTGATCAAAATTGTGACTAAATGGTGTGTTTTCTTACGTAGAGTTTAATGGTAGGTTGAAAATAGATAAATATTTAGGAACACAATAAGATAAAACTCAATTTCAAAGAGAAAACGGAGTTTACAGATGAAAATGCACAAATCCTGATGAATAAAGGGCAGCAAATGAAGTTGAAATAAATTCCAAGAGTTGCTCTCTTACCGATCCGTACAGACTCTGTGTCACAAAATACGGTTCTGAGCCATGGTTACCCAGTCAGAGTTACAAATGAAAAAGAAACATAGTCTGTAAATTAACTTTCATCACTTAAATTGATCCGAAAAATAATCCTCTTTCAAAGTCAAAGCTTGTACTGTGCAACCAAAAAAATAGTTGCAATGCAGTTTAATCCAAAAGGTGAGTCTTACCTCGAACTGTAATCTGGAAAGAAGACAAGCCGCCAGAACTGCGTTAACTTCCAATGGTTCAGTCTTCCTTACATCGCGTACACAATCCTTTCTGGCGTTTGAAGTGATTGTCTGAAAACGTCCTTGAATAGTCTCACAGATCCTTATCAGCGTGGTTTGAGGGCTGGGAAATCTTGTTTATATTAAATTTTCACTCTGCAGGCCCGGGAGAAGACCCAAAAAATGTAGATTGATACCCACCACATATACATTGAATTCAAGTTAGCATGTAATATGAGCTGTACAGTGGTATGTCTTATTTCAGCATTTCAACGAAATATAAAATTGAGATGCCAATCGAGACCACTCCTACCTTTTTCGATGTCCTTAATTCTCAAACAAAGTTTTAGACACGGCGACGCACTTTCATGTGGCTTCTTCAACATCATACACACAAGTCGACAGGTCAAAGGAAAGATCTTCCAAAACTTCGTTCTGCTGCTCGCTTTCACGCGAATGTTAATGGCGTTGTGGCAACTGGCCGTTAATGTGGCTTTTTCGGAGACTGAAACGAAAACTAAAATGGATCGGATGGTAAACGAGACCAAAATATGGTATACGCCATCAATAACATCGACACATTTACCAAAACTTTGAAGCTGTCAAGGATCTCCTTTATATCGGTTTCGCGTCAATAGGACCGAGACAGTTTGGATCGGGATCAAGTTCAGAATCACGCTTGCCAAACGTTGTTGCTCTTGGGCGCAAGACCACGCTGGCTCTGTAAGATACCGTGAACCTGATTGACATATACCGAAACCTGAATGCTATTAAAAGCAGAAGTTGGAACTGTTTGTCATATTGAGAGCAGAGTTCAGCTTGCGATTTTTTGTCTTATTTTGTTTACTGCATCTGGAGAAGAAAATTTAACTTTAAACTCTACGGTGGCATGCTTCTATTCAAGCGTCTACGGATACAACCCTTAGAGTGACCAGGCTATATCGAGAGTAAAAACAGAGCTTCAATGCGAAATGTCTTCGAATAAAAAACAACACAACAAAACAATAGCACCTAACACGGCGCAGTGAAAAGAATGTGCCAGAGATGTTGGTTGCAGCTTATGTCGACTCCGGGCTGTAAGACTAATCTCAGAACAAGAAGAATGTCGGTGTATGATGTTGTTCCTTGGCCCGACGTTAAATGTGCTGGAGTCACACCGACTTCTTCTTAAATTTTTAGTTCGCAGGTCAGGTGGGAAAAATCGAAGTGGAACACACTAAAAGCTCATAAAGTACTAAATTACGTTCGACGATGTTACATTCTGTAAGATTTTGTATAGCACTTCGATTGTGCTTGAACAATTTCGATGTTCACTAGAACACTCTAGAATCTCGATAAATGCGACATTTAGAACCACTTTCTAAAACGACTCAATCACAACCCATTGATTGTCGTTTCATATCTTTGATCATTGAATTGACATTGGGGTGAACATTTAATTCTGAACATAATTTACAAAGAACACAGAACGCAACCAGAAAGCTTCCGTAAAAAACACGAAATGTTTGTCTACTATATCCCAACAAACTCTAGTTATTTCTTCTAGCTTTAGAACCAACCAGTGAACATTTATAGAAATCGGTTACACCCAATTGAACTGAACTCCAATACCAGGACCTCCTACTCAAATTGCCATCGCTCTGTGATTTATTTCGAAGTGCTGCACGAAAATAGACTGAAATGAAGGAGGAAAAAAATTGACACGCTTCCCACTTGACTCAGTATAAACGACTGTCACTCGGTGGGTACAACGGAAAGTCATTGCCCCTCTCGCCGTGCCTTTCAGCAAGCTATAAGGACACAAATTCCCCTTCTAAACCGAGCGTCGCAATGAGAGACTAGTCAACTCTTTTCACTTCGCCACGGAAAATTCAAGTCAAAACCAATAAATGAGGGGGAGCGCATGCCGAACGACGGCAGATTATGATTTACGATCCATTTAATTGCAGGTACCTACAGTAATCAAATAACAACCCACTCATCCACTTACTGGAGCGTCCTAGCAGAGGGTTCCACCCTCCTTAAGGGGAACAAAAAGAAAATCGCGTGAGAGTAGGAAAATGTCGGTTTAATTTTGGAAGGGTGTTCGGGAATTTCCACGATATCGGTCCGATACTTAGCGGCGGCATTAAATATTCACGAGGAATACTCGCTTGTCTGCATCGCCTTCGGAATCGATCAATAAGACAGTTCGGTTGTGGGGTGAGAGAGTGGCCGAGCCTGCCACGAGTGGATGGGTCGACTTGTCGTAATCCTTGTCGACCGCGTTAATGGTGGTTGGGCTTTTTTGGGGGGAAAACATGCGGCTTTTTGTTGGGCAAAAAACGAAGTATCCTTTGTGTCCAATAATTGAGTTGCTTTCAGCGTTGTTTGTTGTTTCTTATTGTGGCAGACGTCGAGGCCTCCGGCATCATTGTTGCGCACAAATGGTTTAGGGAAACCACGTCAGCTTGTGAGACAAATGAACCTATTTGTGGGACCACTGGTAGGGAAAATTTACGAAATGGTGTGCGTGTTCCCTGCGATTGTGGCATGGGTGAGCCCGGTCGAAGGGACCAATCAGTGTTCATCGGGACCATTGAATGGGTGGATTGTTTGGGGCCATCGAGTTCCAGGTCATCATCTTTGAAAGTTCCTTAAAGTGAAAATTGAATAGAATACATTTTTTTTGGGAAGCAAAATCTCTTTCTATGAATTGGCAATTCTTGTTGACAATGATCGATTTGTTGAACATAGATTCATGCCTCTGTTGTCGAAAGTAAATGGTCTCAGGGATAGGGGATAAGTTGTAACCTCAAATTCAATAATAACAATCATGAACAGATTTTCATTTCATTTTATTTTTGACAAACAATTCTTCGTCATTTTTGTTATTATTCTTGTTCAAAATTATTATTCAAAATACAATACTGCTGTGAAAAATGAAGATGAAAACGTTTAACTGCAGTCAAAACATGTCTCCGTGCACCTTTAACCCTTAAAGGGAATTTAAAGAGGAACAATGTAATAGAAGTGTGATAACTAGTTATAAGCTGACACTGAAAAACATACCTTTATGCGTACAAAAATGTTTATACGGAATGATAATATTCTATGCTATAACAAAGCACTTATGCTCGGTTTCAGTTCTTCGTCTTTTTTGGTTGACGGCACATGAGGTGCTGGTGCTGATTCACCAAAATGCCTCTACAACTGGTACGTTTTCTCACTCACCAATTTCGCACAACCTGCTGATTAAGCTGGTTGATTGAGTAAACCAACTTAGAGAAGGATGAGGAAGCTGAACTCTTCTGACAAACAGTTCCAACTTCTGCTTTTAATAGCATTCAGGTTCCTGTTTGTGCTAATCAGGTTCAAGGTGTTTAACAGAGCCAGCGTGATTTTTCGCCCAGCGTTAAGCAAACGTGATTCTGCACTTGATCTCGGTTCTAACGTCTCGGTTGTATCGACGCGAAGACGAGGCAGGGGAGATCCTTGACGACCTCAATTTTTTGGTGAATGTGTCGATGTTACTGACAGTGTATACCATATTTTGGCTTCGCTTAGGCTAGTTCCCATTATCACTCGCGTGAAAGGCAGCATCAGAACGAGGTATTGGAAGATCTAGCCTCTGACTTGTTGACTTGTGTGGACAATGTTGAAGAAGCCACATGAAAGTACGTAGCCCTGTCTAAAACTTTGATTGAGATTAAAGGACATCGAAAAAGGTAGGAGTGGTCTCGATTGGCATATCAATTTTATATTTCGATGCCACTGTACAGCTCATATTACATGCTTACTTGAATTCAATGTATATGTGGTGGGTGTCAATCTACATTCCTTGGGTCTTCTCCCGGGCCTGCTGCTGAGTGAAAATTTGATTTAAACAAAATTTCTCAAGCCTCAAACCACACTGATAAGGATCTGTCAAATTATTGAATATCATTCCAAACGCCAGAAAGGATTGTGTACGCGATGTTGGGAAGGCTGATCCATTGGATGTTGACAAAATTCTAGAGCCACACCTTCTTTCCAGTTTTACAGTTCAAGGTAACATTCAACTTTTGGTTTAAACTTCAAATCGCTCATTGCTTCCGTTGCATAGTGCAATTTTTGACTTCAGAAGACGACTATGGAATGACTCTTGGAATTTATTTCAAATGAAGCGTGTGTCCTTTATTCATCAGGATACGCGCATTTCGATCTGCAAACACTCTTTTCTCTATGAAATTGAGTTTTATCTATACACGCGTGGCTGGCTATTTTTTCATTATCTTGTAAACGGTCAATAAATGTTTTGTAAGTTATTATATTCCATTGTGGGTCCATTCGATCGTTGCATTTTTTCTATCTTGACGATTTTTAAAATAAAGTAAATGTTGTTAATTTAATTTCAAAGATCAGCACATTTATGTACTATGAGTCGAGGCATTATTAAATTTATAATTTTACCCACCTCTTTCCAAATTTAAATGTTTATACTCGGTTCATGAACTATGTATATACGGAAAGTATAAAAGACATGAGCGAATGGCCGACACCGAAAAGGCGTATTTAAACGAAACCTTAAAAATGCAAAAACCCAAAAAGTTAATTTTGAAGTTAATTTTTCCGGCCATTCATCTTTCAAAAAAGTCTTCGCGTTTTTTAGTAAATCGTGTTTGTGTCCATACTTCATTAAATCCAAAATTTCCAACAATTAAAAAATTTTCCTTGGCTCGACTCGAATTCTCCTATAGTTATCAGTGTCATGTTCGTCAATAAATGAAGACAAAACGCCTCCGACTACGTACGGAGACAAATTTCAACTTAAGCAGACGTGGCACTTCATAGAACGAACGACCTCCACATGGCTTAGCGCCAAATTATTCAAAAGAAAACAACTTCTTTCATGGCATAGGAATTAGTGTTCTCATTAAAAGTCACTTTCTTAAGCATTCAACTTCCCCCCAGCATGCCCACATGGCCATGGCTCCCCTCCGAAAAAAGACCCCATTCATATCTGAAGTCTCTCCGACCGCCTTCATTTTTACGAGCCTCGTTATCAGGTAATTCGGAAACAGCCCTTCCTGCACTCACCGGAAATACATATCCGTGAGTAGTTAATAAGCGCTATCGTGTCCTGTACTTTACAGCTTACTCCACTGATTGAAATGCAGATACACTTTGTTGTAGTCAATTCGGATGCTAATTCATGACGAAATGTAATCCACTGGAAGTAACTCAAGCTCCACTGGCTCCTTTGCAGACTGCACCCTGTTCGTCCTATCAATGCAAATTTCCTTTTTTTGTTTTTTCGTCTGCTCCCCCCGTGAGATAAGTGGCGGTTGGCAAAACTATAATAAGTACTCGTCGTTGTGACATTTTATTGCACAAGCAGGTACCCGAAGCTAGCTCGCAAGCAAGTGGCAAACGTTAGCTTGGGGTTTATTAACAAGGATATTTTATTGAGTCGCCGGCACGCAAGGCATTTTGTTCCTTTTTTGACGTTACGAATTTCATTTAAATGAACTCAATTATTTACGAGTCCTCAAGCGGTTTTTTCCGGGAGGATTTTTTCATTTTTTTTTCTGGTTTAACTGCTAGAAATGGAGGCAGTGAGTGCTAGAGGTGGAGTCGGTTGTGGATTTGTGTGTAATCGACGCAAACTGTGGAAACACCGCCTGGAAAACAAAATCAAATTTGTAAGAAGTCTCTTTTCAACGGGAGGAGCAATAATTCAGAGTCCACCATCGTTTTCCAGACGTAGTTTTCCACTGTTGAGTACGCACTCAAAGGGGCTGTAAGCAATGATGAATTTCCACTTGGTTCTGTTACTTTTGAAAGGTGTTTATTGGGATGAAACAGTAGAAAGTAGCAGCAAAAGACGTAACAGCCAAAACGAAGTTCTTTCTTACCACCGTGCCCGTGGTCACAACTTTCAAAGAAACTTTGTGTAAACAAAACAGTTGTGCGAAGTCATTAGTGTGGAAACAAATTGCTTGTTGATTAACCAGACTGACTGACAGCCATCCAGACCCACAAACTTTTTGCCTTCAGTTCTTGGCATACATGGTCTTCCTTTTGGAAGTGCCTTGAAAATCCTTTCTCATCCTCTTTCAACCTGTACCCAACTCGCTGTGAAGCACCTTCTGTCGTCGTGCCCCTGTATGCCCGTGCAACCAAGGTCGATAGCTGTATCCTCCGTTGCATTGATAATCTTCAAAGTAATATCCGGCGGATATTATTTGTAATAAGACAGACCTCAGTCCATCGAATTGTGCCGGGTGGCGCGGCAGTGACGGCAATGCTGTTTTCGTATTTCAAAACTACGGGCCCCTGCCACTGATGTACGGACGGCAGCGTATATCGTTTGCTTTCCGGCGGCGTTGACCTTTCATTAACACTGTCTCCTGTGGAACGTATGGCTCTTTTTGAAATCTTTATGAGCCCTTACCATGCCCGGGGGAGGATTTTGGTTTTGTTTTTTTCTTGTTTTTTTTTTGTCATAAATTCTAATGACGTAGGTGACAGTGTACACGTTTGTGAGAGTGTGGGAGATATTGGATTTTGCTTCCACTTGGATCATTTGGACTGGAAAAAACTTCATATTTGGTATGCGTGAGCAATTTATTGCTGTAGACACAATTGTGATGGATGTTTGAAGGGAAATTAGAAGGGCACATCTAAGGGAATTTCCCTGGGGATTTTTAAATTTTCAAAACTATAAGATGATGTGGGGAAATGTGTCTAGTTGTCGGAATCGCAGGTGCTTAGTGACCTTATATCAATTGGCGTCACAGCTTATGTGACATAAGCGTTTTCTATGTCTTTGTATAGTTTGTGTGGTTTTGTATGCGCGAATTACAAAAATTCTAAAATGCAAGGGTGGCCTGGTATGTACTTGACGTAGAAAATAAGAATGAACGTCTAACGACCATCCGCTTACTTCAATTTTGGCATACAAGTCAAGCTCTTACATTTTGGGCAGAGAAAAAGTTCGATATCACTTCACTGTAGCACTCACCATTTACAGTTACGTTACCTCAACTTTGAAGTAGAAATGCCACCAGCACATAAACCGCACCAAACTGTGACTTTTTCTTTTCTTTTGATCTGTGAAGCAAAGCATATTGAAAATCAAACCTCACAATCAATCACCTGTTATTACATTTTAAAGTGACAGAATATCGTCACGTTGTGACTGACAAACACATCTTCTTAACAGCAGACTGACACCCCTGTTGTATCGTTCAATGCCAGGAAAACTCTCATTAAGGGCTCGCTCACAAGTAAATAAATATTTTTTCATTTTTACATCAATTTTGTATTTCATTTAATGACTTGAGTGAGGGAGTGTCAAATACTCGAAGAGGGTGGTGTCGCGGTCAAAAACGCGAAATAAAAGTTCATCCTGGAAATCTAACCCAGAAGCTCAGGCGTGAGTATTGGCGCCCCCTACCCACTACGCAACCACAGCCACAAAAATAATTAATACAATTAAATCGTGACAAATAATCCCAACTCAGTTGCCGCTCTAACCTCACTTCGGTCTGCAGCCCCAAATAATCCGATTTGCTTGCAAAATTGATAGGTGCATTTATTCGGCTTTTTTTCATTATTCGATGACAATTATTTGAAAATTTATGCCATGCAACAATTGTAATGCGCCACTAGCCACTAGCTTAGGGTTTCAAATAAGAGCACCACCCTGAAAGCGTCTGTGCAGCAGAACGGACTGGATACGAGTATAGGGAGACCCTGACTGCTTTAAATATCCCACATTAGTCCGCCAACATTATAGCGATTGGATCGCAATAATTTAATTTCCCGGTTGTCATGCGGACATCAAAGGAAGTGCACACCGCTACACAGGTCTCAACATTCCCCCGTGGCATCCAACAGCCGGAGGACAGACAGGCAAACGGTGGAAAGTTTGCAAAATGAGCTGCGCCTGGAGACACATTCTCAGCATCCATTGCGTAAGGCGGATCTGGCTCGGATTGTGGTTCGAACAAACAAAGAAAGGCCAAGGACATAATGAAATCCACGTAACCAATGTCGATGCCACTCGTTTCATTCAGCCACCGCGTCTGCATGTAATTTCTACCGACAAGGCGTTGGGAATGCTTTGACATTTTTCTGTTAAGAATTTTATTTAATACGAGAATTACTTGCTTCGCTTTAGTCCAATGGAGCACCACGTCAATTGCAATTGCCATCTCGAGGAATAAAATGAAACTAGGACTCCCCACAATTCTGTCAGGGATCTCTTTCCACAAGTAAAGCAGAATTTCCCCAGCGGAACCATTACAATAGATTGTGTCTGGCGAATCGTCAAAAACTCTGTTCAACCTCGCATTTCGGGGCGATGAACTAATTAGTGCCCATGAGTGAAGTCAATTTCAACAAGCTTTGAGTTGTCATAAATCACTCCATGCAGAGTCATAAAGAGACCTCTCAGCACGCTGAAGTCCATTGTCACATCGTTAGCACATTCGCACTGCAATCCCAACATTTATTTACTTTGTTTGCTCATCAACGCCCCTCGAGCACACGCACTCGTTCGCAATTATATCCCTGTCCCAAGCAACGGTTTCAATAGCCACGCATCCACCCAGTGACAGCACAATCTCTCCCCCTGGGCACAGTCTCTCTCTCTCATCCACCTATTGCAGCTCATTCCTGGGCAACACGTTGCAGTTGCACAGTGCTTCCTCAGGTGGTCATCTTAAAAATAGAATCGACTCACAATGCACAGCCACCAGCTCATGTAGCAACGCTCGGCGCTTCGTAAGCGTGCGAGGGTCAGCATAGCTGAGATTCCTTGGCAGTCGAATAGGGATAACGTACGGTCGAGCCAATCGCTCAGCTAACCCAGATTCTCTGACCGAACTGTCACGGCGTCTGCGTCTGGCCAGGTCCGGTGGTTGTTTATAATAAATCCGCTGTAAGTAATTGTGATCTTGAGGGGCTGAGACACCGAGACCGATGTAGTTAGTGCCGGACGCAGACACTGATTGATGCCGACACCTTTGAACGGGCAGGCTGGCCGAGTGGTGATGTACGGGCTGAAATGAAATTAATTACAGTGTTGCGCTAATTATAGGATTCACGGGGATTGCTTGACTTTGAGATGTGCACTTATATCTTGTGAATTTATTTAGTTTTTTCGGAGGACTTTTTACTGTGGGTGATGCATCGAGGGAGAGTTAGAGAGAGAGAGAGAGAGAGAGAGAGACCTAGTTTTGTAGCTGCCAGGCGTTTTTTTCTTAACACAAGCAGTTTGTGAAAAGTTTGCACTATAGGTTAGAACGGCAAAATTCATTTTATTCAGTTTCTAAAAATTCCTTAAAATTGCCAACAATGCATTTGAAATTCGAAAAGAGAAGTGGGGTTTGATTAAAATTGAAATTAAAAATTCGTTGGCTCGTCGGTAATTTAATTTTTTACCGTATCCATTGAGCCAGAAATGGACTTCATCATAGAACAAAATCGTACAATAAAATACTGTATTGTTGTTCAGTATTTCCAGAGTCTATGCACCGAACATTTAACGCAAACTCAAGTTGCTTGGTTTCAAACCTTGCACAAGTTAAGCTAGATTCTCACGCAAACAATGCAAAGTTGTCTTATATGAAAAAAACCAAGCCGCTGGGAATCGATTCTTCACGGTCTTCGAGAACATTCTTAGCTACAGCTGCTATGGTGTTGGATTCGATCTAACCTGTAAAGAATCATTTAATAATCTTAGCTGGGATTTACATTTGTGAATGCTATTGGCAATAGTGGTTTCAGCCGGTCGAGTATGCTCATTGTAAGTTCTTCGAATCCCACCGCTCGAAAAACTATTTCTCACTGAACGCTGATTTTCGTAAATACAACAATTTGGCGACGCTTTTGCGGTATTAGTTTTCATGATGACTTGCCAAGAAATATTAAACAAAAATGATAAAGCAGTTTGATAGGAGTCACTCATGACCTGCCAAGAAAAGCCTATTAAAAGTAAAACCATATAATGAATCACTCGATATAGGAATGTGGAAGCAAGTGGAGTTTATTCCCAATCTATGATTGAAAATTTAGTTTTCAAAATTATATTTCAACAAACACAACATTAGCTGTCACATATTGCCAAAATTAATTTATTGTTATTATCTATTCAAAAATTATAATGAAATCAAAAACTAAAGTAGCAAAATTAAGTCCAAGTTTGCGTATGGTTGGTAACTCTTTCATTCAAGTACTGGTTAAGTAATTGCCACTATTTGACAGAGCAAGAAAGCTCCGTTTATCCGTTTAATAAATTCCTTTTGTTCCCACATTCGTATGGAAAAATTTGCCATACGCAAACTTTTGTGGGGCATAAATCGGTAGACAATTAAGCGATATTATCACCTGCCCATACGATCGCCGAGCAGTTCAAAGATGTTCCAAAGTGATACCAAAGTGGATACTTCAACTTAAAATTTTTCTCGGTCAAATAGTTTATATTAAAAGCTAGAAAGCAAAACTTAGTTCTAATGAGTCCTTTAATTGCATCGTAAGGTCCAATTTAGGTCTTTAAAATTTGGAAAAATGGCCATGCAGTATTGAAAAGGAAATTTGAATTGACAACTATTGATAAGGACTTAATAACTTTTGATAAATAAATCGCAAGCAATTTGAAGTATTGAAAGAGTGTTATTATCAGCTTAAAGTACTATCAAAATTTTTGTGAATGGATCTGCCACCGCCGTTAAGTTTGCAGCAGTCTAATCTATGGGCCCGATTTCTTAACTATTGGGCCCCACATTTCGGCCAAAACTGGCTGCTATTTTGCGTTCAATATTGACTCTGAGCTCTTTCAACGTCGTCGGCTTGTTGGCATAAACCAATGCCTTAATGTTACCCCATAGAAAATAGTCATGCGGTGTCAAATTGCACGAACGAGGCGGCCAATCATCTGGCTTACAGTATCGGACAAAACATTTGCAGCTAGACGTGAATGCAAGTAAAGTCGTAACATTATATATATCAACTGAAAGGTATGTATCTAATGTAAATAAATAATAATAATTTTCATTTCAAAAACAAACATAAAATAATCCATAAGTTAAAATATTAGGTAACTTCAAATTTAAACGCGACAAAACATTTGCAACGAAATTGGAATCAGACGTAATTTGCCCGATAAACGTTCCAAAATTACCGATTCCCATTATTTTTGATTTTAATTGCATTAAGCAAATGTATAGATTCGTTTTCTGAAATTTTACTCATTTAAATTTTTTCTTAGAGAGAGATCTTCGGTGATATTCCAAAAATATTTGGTGATGCTTTAAGACAACGCATAGTAGATGATTTTAATTCAGGCAATACACAAAAAGAAATATCCAAAAAGTATAATATCAATAAGTCGTCGATTTCCCGAATTTTAAGTCGATATCTTAAAAGTAAACAGGCAGCCGTTGTTCATTCCGGTGGTCGACCACGTAAAACAAATTTTCGAATGGATGCCATGATAGTTAGGAAAGTAAAAAAGAATCCCTTCATATCAGCACCCAAATTGGTTGAAGAGTTGCAGCTAACAATAAGTCCTAGAACGGTTTCACGTCGATTGGTTTCTGCTGATTCGTGTGCCTATCGACCTGCAGAAAGAACCATTGATTTTTAACCGTAATCAAAAGAAGAGAATTCTTTTTGCTAATGAACATTTATTAGTGCAGTTCTATTCAGTGATGAATCGAAATTTAATATAATGGGCAGTGACGGAATAAAGTACGTCAGGAGACCACTTGGCAAACGACTGCAATCGCTGTATTGTTTAAAAACAATCAAGCATGGTGGAGGAAATGTGATGGTGTGGGACTGTTTTTCGACTGCAGGATTGGGACCGTTGCATCGCATTAATGAAATAATGCACAAATGGATGCATAAAAATATACTACATGATGCCATTCGCAGAATGGGAAATGCCGTTGCGTTGGGTCTTAGAGCAGGATAATGACCCAAAACATACAGCTAGGTCCGTGAAGAAATCCATTACGGATCAAAATGTGACAGTTATTGATTGGCCCCCGCAATCACCCGATTTAAGCGCAATTGAAAATCTTTGGGAGATCGTTAATAGAAAAATTAACAGAGAAAACGTAAGAAACGCGGACGAATTTTTCAAAAGAATAGAAAAGGCCTGGAATGAAATTCCATCAACTACAATTCCAAACCTAATTTATTCAATGCCACGTCGCTGCGAGACAGTCATCGAAAACAATGGATTTGCCATGAAGTATTAATTTCACCGAGTTTTCGCGCACTTCCAATTTAGTTGCAAATGTTTTGTCGCGTTTAAATTTGAAGTCACCTAATATTCAACTAATGGATTATTTTATGATTGTTTTTGAAATGAAAATTATTATTATATATTTTCATTAGATACATACCTTTTCTTTGATATATATAATGTTACGACTTTTGATAAAATTTTCGTGAATTTGAAGAAATTTGCTTGCATTCACTTCTAGTCGCAAATGTTTTGTCCGATACTGTATTTCTTGAAGTATCATTCTCGCCACACTTACCCTTCAATTAATCGAATATCACCTTCGGCAAGACATTCGGCTTCGGCTAAGTGAGACCGAAGATTTTCGCCGAGGCCGAATGTGGAATTTTCTGTGAGTTACGGCCGTGTTTGTTTGATATTGCAATATTCGCTTGCGTGTATTTTGAAAGTTCGATTTGTCTGACAGCTTTAAGATCAACAATTAATGTGCATTTGGAAGCTGGAAAGTTATAAACTGGTCTGAATTTTTATGCATTTATTTGTACTGCTACTGGTTCTTTTTACAAAGTTGCGCTCATTCTCTATATGGCAGAACGTGCCGGAATTCAAGTGCCGACTATGGAAGAATGGATTCTGGTGAACAACTTGACACAACCGTTTTAAAATGTTTCTATCAAACTTAACTTGATATTTCTGCTGATTTTACATTCGTGTCACTTATTCTTCCAATGATAGCTCTGTTGAACATAAAATTTGCAGTAAAAGAAAACGATTACGAGGGGATAAATATTTTAAAAACCCGCTTTTGTAAGTCTGTCAATAAACGTTTTTCCTTCAAAACAAGAATTTCCTGAATTATCTATTCCAAAATTTATCGATTCATTATTCAAAACCAAATATTAAACCAATGATGAACCTGTTGTTCCTTCAACTCCTTTAAAACATAATCCTGAAATCGAAAATCTGTGGATTTCGCATGACAATATGTCGCCAATAAGTAAATCTTCCAATTCAGAAGATGTTCCACCTTTCGAAAAACATATCAAATCATATTTAAATGAACCGCTGTTTACAAGGAACGCTGACATTTTTCATTACTTAAAAAAGATAGCAATAAACTGTTTATCAGCTCCTCGTAGTGTAGTGTTTTTATTTACTGCTGCTGGACAGATTTATGCCAATAGGAAGGCGAATTTACACGGAGAAAATTTTGATAAACTTCCAATTAGCCCCAAAAATAATCAGTAATCACGGCGTGACAACGCTGACCATTTACAGTAACGACGCCGCCCTAAACAATTATAATTTGTGGATGGTGTGCTGATTTATGACACACATGTGAATATCCACCAGACCAAGAACGCATTAAAAAACCCATTGAGCCAAGATGAACTTCATCACTCAAGATAACTTGCGATCCTGTCACGTCTTCTTCAAAGAAGAATAGGAGAACGTACGTCGCTTTAAATGGTCCATTAAATCCAATTCTTGAGCCAGCTTGATCTTGTATGGGAGTTAACCAAAATCCTTGTGGAAAATACACCATAATGTGGTCTAAGCGATGCCCAATTCTTGAGAAAACCGTGGAATTCACTGATGCTCAAGGGAAGTACATGTGGTGAACGGACATGTTCTGTTTCTTAGGACAAATTCAAATGCTACCGTAACGATATCGCCACATATCCACATATAAATATCTAATGTGCTGAGGAGATACAGTTAATTAAAAAAAACTTACAGCTTTCCTTGTAGGTAGACAGTGTACATTTGCACAATTTGGCTAGATCACCACTAAAAAACCGTCCTGACAGCTCCTTTATTCGCTTCAGACGACGTTTTGATGCAAACTTTGTTAGAAACGACTTTTTGTATAATCGTACAGAGAAAATCAAAGGAGTCCTAACTATAAATATTTCCACCATTTCCACTAGTCCTTCTTGCCACAGTTCTCCAAGTATAAACGTATTTACACGTCCATGCAGCAATTATAAAGAAATATATTTCTTTCTAAAAGTAACTTCTAATTATTTCCTTAATTACATCCGCAACTGTATTGGAATCCCTTTTATCCCCAAAACTCCACACCAAACATGACTTTGGAAAAATGTGTCTAAGACACACACAAACTAGAAAAAAGTGGCCACATTCATTTCGTCCTTCATTTATGCTCGAAGAACGCTTGACACCTCATAACGCACATGTGTCTCGAAGGGCAGAAAATCAACTTATCGCCACTTAACCCTTAAGTGGGCGCCAGAACCCTGTGAACCCAGGCACTTGTCAGAGTCTATAAAACTTATTACCAAAGTTAACATGACCGATTGGAATTGTCGTCCAAAATGGAATTCCGTGAGGAACACAGAAGAGTTCGCTTTCAAACTTTTTCCATAAAAGTTACGTCCACTCCCCTTCTGTGTTTTTTTTTTTTTGTGTGGGTGCGTGCGCCGTGCCGGGGCCGGGAAGGAGAGCCGCTCGCTTTCCATTTTATTCCGCCTAATAACTGGCATTTGAATGAAATTCATTAAATTGCACTTGGAGCTCTCGAAAATCGAGTGTCAAATGCAAAACACCGTCGCCGTCATTATCACCGGAAATCGATCAAAGCCCAAATCTGCGAGTAACCTCCGTCTCTGTGCGCGTTCGCTTTCGTGGTTTGCATTATCCCGCAGATACCCGTGCTCACGGCCGAATAAATGTATAAACACGGAGCCCTGGCTATAGAAATCGAATTGCAAATGATTGAGGCGAAGTCTATAAAAATGCTAAGTATTCGGTGGGCGCTGAAATGGTTCGCCTTCGAAATTCTGAAAATCTGTGCTTTGAGATGGTGACAATGCTGACGAATGGCTTTTGTGTGGCGGCAGCGGACGGGATGCCTGCGGTTTGGATGGAAATTGAGATTTAATAAACGTGTCATATTGTGTGAGGCATTCCACTCTGGCACTCTGCATGCACAGTCAGCGACAAAAATGTTAATTCAGTTTAATGGTTTTTTGAGTAGGTTAACAGTATTGCTTGTGGATTGTAGTGATACCCTAGTTTTTTCTTTTGTTTCTTTTAAACATTTCTGCGAGTGTTTTATTTTCTTAAGAGAATGGGAAATAAACTTGAGCACACTCCCACTCAAGTTAATTTCCAACAACCGGTCATGGATATGTTTTGCTTTAAGCACAGTTTCGCCGTAATTAAATGATAATTTAATGACTGTGGACGGGGATTAGAAATGGGGAGAACGAAAAGCAGATAAAAAAAAAATTGCTGGAGTGAGAATGGCTATTAATTGGAGGACATTTTGATTGCTTTAAGGAGTGGTTCGCCGTCGCACGCACGGCAAGACAAGTTGTCGAAAAAGTAAAACGCGAAAAGTCTTAAGTGGGCTGAATTATGAATTGAATTTGATTGTTAAGCACATGGATTGTTCATAACTTTAATTGGTATTTGTTTGTGAAATTTATGTGGTTAAGAGTTGGCCAGAACATACTAACAACTAGTATGTGCTTCAGTGGGCATGTATGAAATGTGATCTTTGCTGTTAAATGCCTTCTGTCGACATGTAAATTTGGAATTTATTCGACTTTGTATGGTCGGTGCCAGTTTCGAGACAACAGTCTTTAGCTTTTCCTAGTTTCTTGAGTTGGTTATGAGACCTCGGATGTATAGAATGGCATGGTATGAAGTCAAATCCTATGCACCTCCTAGTTCGAACACATTTGTCTGTAAGTGTATGTTCTGCTGTTAAGATCCTTGCCATTAAGCCCTTATACAACTTGTGAACGAAACTAAAGGGTGATTTTTTGAAAGCTATAAACAGTGCTGCCAAAGTTAGCTTGAAATTAGTAGTCATCATATCAAACATTTTTAAAAGAGTTTAATTCCAGATAACCGACGAATGATGAAAGTATAAAATTTCGGGAAATAAAGTGGGGAAGGTCCTACATTTGCAAAATCTAAAATCACCAAACCCAAGATATAAAACGAAACATCAAGTTCTATAAGACCGAATCGCCATAAATTCGAATTATGGAAAAGCCCAAAAGCACAAAATGACGAAAATAACTATGTGCCACAAATATTGATAGCACTATTTTTCAAAAACCAAAAAGTCAGGTTTCAAGACGCCGAAACTTTAAGCATTTTAAATTCCCGAAGCCAAAATTCAAAATCTCGAAGGCGATGACGATAATGATGTAGCCAAAATCTTAAGACTCGTTAAGAGAAGTTGAGAGTTCAAAAAGCCCAAATTGTAAAATTTCAAAAGTGCAACTCTTAACGAACGATAACGAAATTTCAAATCGGCAAATATTCAATTTCAGTTTTAAATGTTCGGAAAACTGGGTTTTTAAGACGCCCCAAAATTCAAAAATCAGTGAAATTTGATTCAATTCAATTTTTCTTTATTGGACAAACATTTACTTTGAAAATTTTAAAGCTTAAGGCTATAAGAAATATAATACGTCGGCTCAAGAACAGGGACCCGACGGATGAACAATTGTTTTACATAGTTTTGGAAGGTGTACATGTGAATTGTTTACAATGTTCTGTCTTAACATCGAAATGTTCAGATCCGTATGTTGATGGTTTTCTTGTGGTATGGGATTGTGTTTGCCAGTTCAGCCCCGATGGTAGGTTGTATCACTACTGGCGTAGAGATAAAAGGCTTCCAAGCATTAGATGTCAAAAAAAACCTCTCCGTTTAGCATGTTGTGTGCGTTGAAAAATCGTTGTCTGGGAGCATAAGTTCCTGATGATTGTGGTGAAGGGGATGTTGAGTATTTGGGGACGGCGATGTTGAGTGTGTCAACGAATCATCCGCAAACAAGCAACAGTTAACAGATGGAGATAATGACGGATGGTCTGCGGTGTACATGTTGAGAAGAACTGAACCCAGTTGCGATCTCTGTGCAGCGCCTACTTGGATGTTCCTTGTTCTTAATCTGCTTCCTTCTGTCTCTAAATAGAATCTCCTGGCGTGAGGAAAACTACGGATGATAGCAATGAGGTTAGAGGGAAATCTCACCATTCAAATTTTGAAGCCTTAACGTAGTGAACATTTTACGGCTCATAAAGGCAAACGTCCAGGATGAGGATAAGTTTTGAAATTTACAAACACAAAATGGTGAAAATCTAAAACTCCAGATGCAAAATGATTTAAGAGGCCCAAAATCTTGAAAGCACGAAATTCGAAACATGTAAGAAGCCAATCAGTGGTTGCCGTGGCGTGGTGGGTAAGTGCGTCGACCCACACTCCGAAGTTCTAGGTTCGATTCCTGGACAGGACACTTTGTATTTTTTCACGGCACCACCTCTTTCGAGCTGCTGATAACACTCAAAGAGTATCAATGTCTATGAAAAGCTTCTCAAAGCACGCCGTTCGGAGTTGGCAAAAGCTGGGACCTACACTCCTGAGAGAACAGTAGCACGCACAACAAGGGTAGTTGTTGTAGAAGGCAGGTTTTGATCACTTGTGGGCTGTAGTGCCACTTTATTATTAAGAAGCCCCTTAAAAAAATGTTCGAAAGTTTAAAAAAAACTCTTATATCCAAAATGTCCAAAATGTTTAAAATCAAAAACTACGAAAATAAGAGAAACTAGGGGATCCTCGAACACCGAAAATTGAAAAGATCTATATTTGATATTGAAATTTTCTTCTTCAATACCCCAAAAGGGCAATTTTTTCAATGACAACCGCACAAACATTTTGTTTCCTCAGCTAACAGCTCCTGCATCGATTTGAGATTGTGTCTCTCTGGGTTGCCCATCAGCATCCATTTCGTTTTGCGGTCGTACGCCCCACATTCAATTTACACCAGATTCTCTTCAATTCCAACAAAGGCTCACAACGCTTTTCCCCCACACCAAAACCCTGCCAGATTCCCCTCCTTTAAGTCCCCTTTTTCCCTCTCTACATTGAAGAAAATTTCAACACTCCACCCAAATTTTCGTCGCACAGAATCATCATCTCCATAGCGTTAAATAAGCACTTTATTAACTGTTTCCCTGAGAATGTAAATGAATGTCAATAGGCGCCCCACACTTCTGCTTTCCCCTGCTTCCTTCCTAACCAGACCACCCGACCACATAGCACTTAGGTTTTCAATCAAATCAGTCGGTGCCGCTCCTCCTCCATATTGACACAGTGATTCACTTCACTTCGACTTCACCACACAAAAATCTGCATGAAATTCCAAATTCAGCTTAAGGATCCGCATAACTTATTCCTTTCGGTTGAGCTCGCGAATTCTCTCCGCCGACTGCTTCCATCGATGGTCATGAATCTGGTGGCGATTAGAATTAGGCGCGCAACCATAAATCGACGGCTTTCACAGAGCAAAGCAAATACCGACTATGCCCCTAATTAAGGGCGGTTCTGGTTCGTTTGGGACGACGGCAGCGGTGCGCCCTAGGAAATTCTACCCGCACCTGGTTGGGCGGGAAATTAAATTATTCAAAGTTTACCAACTAAGTCTTCTAGGGCAAATATTCGTTCACACACATTCTGCACAACAGACCGCGCCACCATCCCGTCGTCGTCGGCTGATTGATCTTGTAGTGTTTTCTAAAGTTTCCAGTTAATTTGTGAAAATAATTTCACATGTAAATAAGGCCTCATTCCGCATTCGAAATCCTTGGGGATGATTCGACGTATCTGTCGACGAGGGAAGACGTTCAGCTGAAGTGGTCCGCCTGCTTTTTGGAATGCACGCAACAATTTCGTTTATGAGCGCCGTAATGGCATTTCAATTGGAGTTATAAACGCCATGTGCCTCGTCAAATGCTAAGGATAATAATTTGAATTATCCCGAAGGAGCTCCTTATATATCACTTGAGATGTATCTTCTGTTGGGAAATCATCTCGGTGAAGAGGTATCTTCAAGGTTCCTGCGGATCATTTTGCCAGGAGTCGAAGTTTCTCGCTTATCAAGTGCTTAAGCTTGCGAAGGTGTCACTGGGAACAGTTCGTAATTTGAGCGTGCAACTTTTGCAGTGTATTCAGTGCAAGTTTCTGTTAAATATTCGTGGTTTCATTCATTCTCTCATAACTCGTTTAATTTGGAGGGAAATGAAGGTGAAAGTGTTTTGCAAAATTTATGAAGGGGAACATCTTAATTTTCTCGCTTAAACTGTCCGTCTTATAATGGGATACTTATGCTGACTTTGGGAAGGTTAGGTTGGTGTGGCTGGTATGTCAAGATTGCTAACGCCAAATTAGTCCACAAGTGGGACAAGTTTGTTGCCACTTGACCGGATGATTGATGCTTCCCAAAACTGCCTGATGCCTACATGCAAGAAACCTATCCATCAAGTTCCTCCATGGCTTGCCCAGTTTGTTTCTCTACGCTTCCCTATTCTAATATCAGCTAGATCGTAAAGGCTTTGGAAGTAGTTTTCGTTTGTTCTCTACCTAACTGCTCCAAAGGATGAACAGTTTCAAAAGTAATGACGACAAACACGTTCTTTATCGTCTCGGCAAACATAGATGTTCATAGAGGACGTGTATAGAGAAGTCATTCTAAGGAATGACTAAGCTTCTTGCATGGTTTTTCATCAGACGGCGCCCAATAAGTGCGCCTATAATGAGACGTGCGTCACCTTTGCCAAGTTTCGGAATTTTGTTCAAAACTCGATACTTTCACGCGCGTATGCACAACCTCCGATGTCTTTAAGTAAATTTGTCTTCACTACTTCAATTGGAAAGGACGCTTCTGATTGGCTGACAGACGCGCCCCATTTGTTGCCAATTCGTTGCCCAGAATTCCTTTATGACAAGCAATCAGCAGTACAAAGGCTGCATCTCACCGGTATCTCCTTAAGAGACAGGCGGCAAAGGTTGACAATTTGGGATTTGATTGAGGCCTAATGGTCACTTAGCTGTCTATGTGCAGCACGTAAGATCTTTCATCTATTGGCCGCATTAAAATAGGGCAAGAAGCAGCCACTTGAATGACCTTGATTTCTGCCCGCCAAACACTGCAACGGTCGGGAAGGATGTACTAAGAAAGATGGTAAACACTCCTGAGCCCACTCTTGCTCTTTTTTTTGGAGCCATCTGTGTGCATCCTTAAGATGCAGATCCCCGCCAATCACCGGAACCTTTATTACATTTACATTACATGGTCATACATTGCATTTCTTACACCTCTTGATTTTGACGAGGCACAGTCTCATTTCAGTTGATTGATTTACAAGCAGATTTACGGCATTTGGTCAAATGAAACTACACGAGTGATTGTTGAAAAGTCAATGCATACAGAAAGAGTGACTTTTTGATGCGGCTCTTGGGCTGGTGGCGTCAACTGGCCATACTTCTTCGAAAATGAGGTCGGCTAAGCAGTTAAAGTGAAAGATGTCCGCTTTCACAAGATGATAACTGACTTCTTGTGGCAAGAAATTGAGGATATGGACCCGGACGATATGTGCTTCCAGCAGGATGGTGACACTTGCCACACAGCGAAAAATTAAATTGTCGTGTTATATCACGTCTAGTCTAAGATGTCGCACACAAGTGGGAAAGGACCTCAACCAACTTGGAGGGCGCAATCGTGCTAGCTGGAGAGGCATGTTGGCTAAGGACCGGGTCCACCCCGGATGGTAGCGCCAATAAAAGAAGAAGAAAAAGTTATCTCACGTCTTGGCAATGTTAATTGATCGCCAGAATCATGTGATTTGACACCGCAGGACTTCTTTCTTTTTGGATATTTAAAAGAGAAGGTGTTCGTCAATAAGCCAAGAACAATTGAAGAGCTCAAGCATCAGGTAATTCGGTACATCAACGCCACTGAACCTCTTTTATGTCTCCGAGTCATTGAATATATGGACCATCGGAAAGAGGCTGGCCACCGCATTTGTTAGCCGTAGGGAACATTCGGCCGATATCTTGTTTCACACATTTTTGTCTTTCTACCATAGTAGAACAAAATTTAAGAATCTTCTCTGAACTTCTTGTACTTCTTGGACAACCCCTTATAACCATCTCACAATCTTCTTTCTGCCAATATTCATCGTGGCACTGTGACAACAATTAGCACAACAACACGATGCCACTTTGCATTTGTTTGGCAACTGTTGCTTGCACTATTCTTCCTCGGCCTTGATCCCATTCGAGTGTTACCCGTGGTTATCCTTTTGTTTATCCTTTGACAAAATCTATCAAAACTAATTGCTGAAAACATGCTCACAATTTTGTCTATCCGTTACCTTTCAGATATCGACAACAATGGTTACTTGGACCAAAAGGACTTCGACTGCATGGCCGTTCGGGCGTGTGTCATCGAAGGCAAAGGCGAATGCAACGCCAATCGTCTGGCCGAGTACCAACACATCATGCGAAACCTCTGGCAGGAGATTTCAGACTTAGCCGACGAGGATAAGGTAAGGAACTGCCCCTCCTCATACACCATCCACAACCCCATTGACAGAGTAAGGCCACAATCGGTGAATTCTTCATGAGGGAATTCAATTAGTTCCGCCGGTTGGTTTGAATTTAGATCTGAGAGCCACCATGAGCCATTAACGCCGGCTCCGCATCCACATCATAATCAACGTGTCGTGGTTGATTTGGGATGCGGCTGCTTCCCAGCTTCCTGTGCTCCTGTGCCGTCACGACGGAACCCATTATGAATAAATTTAGTGAAATGAAAAACCAACAAACTAATTGAATTGCAGGTAATGGACTCCCGGGGATGTCTAGATAAATAATCGGGCGTGTCGTGCTGTTTAAAGTTGATGAGACAATTTAAGGGGTATGCGTCGACGATAGTGATGTACACGCCGCATGGGGTGTGGAACATGTGGGCGTAGTCAAGGGGGGGCTGGCGACTGCCCCGGTTAATGATGCTGGAGAGCTGTTGATTGGCGGAGATTGATAGCAATGAGGTTGTCCCAGTGCCCGACTGACGGAGATGTGTGGCAAATTGATTTTAAAAGAAACCAATTTATCTCAGACTGCGGCATTTGTCAGACATGGACGTCATGGTGGAATTTAGTTCCCACTGTGTCATGTAGGGAATAGCCAAGGTGTAGGAATTTTTTAGTCTATTTAACGGCCTTGAAACTGATTGAATACATGTCAGTATGTGGTCGGGTTAGGCGTGACCTCAATTGGGCTGGGCTTCGTATGCGATATTTACTGCAAATGAAAATGAATTGCTTGCACTTAATTTTAAATGGATTGGGTGGGACGTTTGAAGGATTTCACTCAGAGACCATATCGGGAGCATATGAAAGACATTTTTTTCGCAGTTGTATACTCGTATATCGCCTTGGAAAAGAGTCTGGTCCTTGAACTAGAATAAGGTAGAGAGCGAAGGGCGCACCAGGCGCGGAAGTTCTACGAACCCGTCTGAAATATGGCGCAGTATACATCGCACGGCACATACTGTAAGGACGATGAGGGAAACTTGATCACCGATCCAGATGACATACTGGAATGATGGGAAACTTCAAGGGAAAAGCTCACTGAAAAAGTGGCGGCCCAGCCACTTTTAGGAAAAGACTCTGTGCTGCCGTCATCAAGCATCAAGAAAATATAAGTAAGGCGATATATCGGCTAAGAACTAAAAAAGCCTCGAGTGAAGATGGCATATTAGTCGAACTGATCAAACATGACGGGGAAGCCTTGTAGCGAGCAATCCTAGTGCACGTATGGAAACATAAAGAAATACCATAGGGCAGGCGAAAAGGTACGATATGTGCCTTACATAAGAAAGGAGATGTCACAAAGTGCAGGAATTATGAATGTATAACCTTGTTGAGTACCGGCTGTAAAATACTCTTCTCTATGCTTTAAAGGCGAAGAGAGACTCCTTTAAGCTCAAACCATCATTGTGGTGTCATCCCAGGCACATCAACAGTCGATCAGATTTTCACTCTTAGGCAGACGGCGGAAAAATGTCTGAAGTTTGACTTTCGAATAACCTACCTTCTAATAGACTCTAAAGCCGCCTAGGATAGAAAAGCCGCCATTAAAGAATTCGGTATTCCAAATAAAGTGACACGCCTATGTTAGTTAGCCATGAACAATGTAGCAATTCAAACTAAGATAATCGGATTGCTATCCAGGAGGAGTCCGCTCTTCAACCTGAAAAACGTTGAATTTGTGACCCTGGCATGTCTATAAGAGGTACTATAGCCACCAGGTCTAGCCAGACATTAGCTTACGCTTGGTATCATCGGAGGAACACAACAAGCTGAACAAAGGCCTGATGTATTATTCACCCAGACCTAGTGGGCGCTCAAGAAACCTGGGGCTGAACGTCAGTGAAGGAAGGACAATTTACTTGATGACATCATCTCTGGGAACAACAATACGTCAAACGATTATGAAAAGCGGAAAACGAATCTTAAGTACGACAAATTGTTGCTCTCCTGTGCGGTGTCTCCGGTTCCGGAGGTCGGTAGATCTAGTGAACAGGCCACGTAGCAAAAGCAACCGGCTTCAAAAGTCATTTGAAGTTTTTTTTATGCTGGACGACAGCGTGGAAGAGCATGCCTACACTGGAGAGATGACGTACACCAGGGTGTCGAAAGTCTTGTGCTGCGCTGCTGGATGGTGTCGGCTTGAAGACGATACTCATCTGTCATTTCATTTGTTGCTTCAACATTATAAAGCGAAAGAGAGAGAGAGTCCTTTCGCACAATTTTCCTGGTCTTTGTTATTTGAACAGGTCGTATATACGCCTCAATCTGACGCGTCTTTCATGTATGGTTTCGCCATACATGAAAGGGATCAAATTGCAAGCGATTCGGTGCAGTTGTCTGCCTTAGACAAATATATCATCTAACTGAGTGCACTGTAGTCAGCTTCAAACATCTGCAGGCACAAGCAAATCGAATTAATTGCAAGAGTATTCATCATGACCGTAGCCCAGCGCGAAGTCTCTCCCCAGCCAAATTGGCCGCACTCCAACGCGTGGTATCTGTTTCTGATCAGTTTGAGTTTCTTTTCGTATCTCATTAATTAGAGCATTATGTAGCGGCGATAAATTTAATAACAACAAAATTTCTTCTCTCTTTGATCTCTGCGTCTCCGCGTAGGATGGGAAAATCTCAACCTCAGAATTCAAGGCTGCTGTCCAGAAGACCTGTGTGGGAAAGAAGTACGATGAGTTTCCGCAGGTAAGCATCGATCGCATCATTCGAATGAAATTATGTGTGAGTAACCCTTGGACTCGTCCACAGGCAATGAAGGCATTTATTGAGGCCAACTTCAAGATGCTGGACATCAATAGCGATGGCGTCATCGGCATTGAAGAGTATCGCTACAATTGCATCACAAGGATAGCCGTAGATGACGTCGCACCCATTGACAAGGCATACGATAATCTCTTGAGTGTAAGTACTGAAGTGTTTTGTGGCTTGTGTATGGACAGTGTTTACATGTCAGAGAGTGTTGCTGTGGTTTGTGTTGGAATTGGCTTTTAGTGTTGTCCTTTGTTTGTCAGTCAAATGTCAGAGATGAATTTCAAAGAACACTTGTGCGGTGGTGAGATAGACTCAGGCTTGCAGGTATGCGGGCTAAAACTAGTTACAGAAAGTTTGTTTTTATTTTTAAATAGACGGTTTACTTTTAACGAGAAATGGCGGTGGCATATCCTTTTAATCCGCTAAACCTTGCATTTGTAAATAATTTGAAAGTTAATTTTGTTGTCACTGACGAGGGACCATCTTGCGCGTCCTTCAAGAATTTTAGTAGTTGTAAACATTCAGGAAAATTCGATGCAATCGGTGGTTGAGTTGAGCCGTGTAAATTGAAAAGTGGCACAATGTGTGGGTCTTTCCAAAGTGAGGGAAATTTACTGCTTTAAAAATGAGAAAGATATTTAAGTAGTTAGAGTTTGATTTAGAGCCAAGGTTAATATCTTAAATTACGAAACGACCCCAGATCTTGGGTAGACCAAAGCGGAGGTGAAGACGAATTCCGTCGAGGTGGATAAGGTACTGGATTTTTTAAATATTTGAATATTTAGTTCCGGAGTAAACCGTGTTGCGCTTGTAACTTTACGACGTTTTGGCCGATCTGAACTCCGTTGCTCTCCGATATTCAGTTTCTTGCCTTGGCTACAACAAAGAAGTGCTTCGAGTCAATGTTCTCACATCGAAATGTTCGAGAATACTGAAAGAGCGTCTGACATCGATCGCAACGTGATCAATCTGATTGGTGGTTGATTGATCAGGGGATCGCCAGGTTATTTTATGTGAGGCATGGGAACCGCATGCTGGCGCCACAGAAAGATTCCCACCCTAGGTGAACTTCACCAGCCTGAGTCCGTTTCCGGATGCGATATCGTGCAGGCAGTGTTTCCCAATGAGGCCTGCGTTCCCCAAATAGCAGCTGAGCGTTGAAATCTCCTAGAACGATCTTGGTGCCATAGCTGGGGCATCGATTTTCCTCTCCTCTGTCAGGGCGTGAGCGCAAATCAGACTGATTTTCCCGAATTTAGCCTTGATGTGGATTGTCATGAGGCGTTCGCTCAAGAGATCGTAGCTAAGACTTCTTGCCTACGTCTGCCTCGAACAACAAATCCGCATCCGAATAGGCGCTGCCTTCTCTTCCTGTAGCAGTCGCTGTAGTATATGTGGCAGCCTTTTGTCCGGACCATCCCACCCATCCCACTGGATGGCAGAGATATCTGCTTTGTAGCAAGTCAGGGTCCACGGCCTCTTCAAGCTCTTCGGCTGCACGTGGTCTGTTAAGGGACCTCACATACCAATTACAGAACCGAAAATCGGTGAGCTTTTGTCGTTTGCGGGTGTCGTCAACAGTTGATCCGTCCGTATCCGAGTCATGACGTCGTCCCGGAAGTAAATTGTTTTGTACGGTGATGGAGTTAACCTCATGCACAACCCACAGAGGAGACTGTGTGTCAACTTCACGTGTGTACAAGTGAGGATAGTGTTGGCAGCTCGCCATGTTAAGAGCGATCAACGACGATACCTTGTGTGCACAGGCTAATGCCTCCCAAAATATTGAAACGCGTGTTCTATAAAATTCCTGGGAGTGGTGAAGATTGAGTTAAGATCGAAATTAGTAAGGAGATCATTCAGTTTTTTAAAGTTAATTTTCCAAAAATTGAAGCTGTATAAGTTTTCAGAAATGAAAGTTACATTTTAAGTTTCATACGTTGAGCGAGAGAGGTGGATGGTAGCGATAAGATTGAGGGGCAAGGTGAACACTTTCCGATGTCTGATAAGAATACAAGGTCGAGTTGTCAGTCCAAATTGTTTTTGACGCCGCTTAATTGAAAAAAAAAAAAACGGAATCGGAAAGAAAGACAGCGAAAAGGATTTGCATGTCTGAAGAAGTGTTATGCGTGTCCGCAACCGATGTTACCTCATGATGTTACCCATGAGAGGGAGAGGAACTCATTTGTGATACACAGTGAGAAAATAAATTGAAATCAAATGTTCACGTTACTTGATGCTCCCCTAAATGCCTTTGGTCTTGAGAGCAAATTTAGATGAGTTCTTCTTTAGCCACATTAAACGAATTAAGGAAAGGTGTCTTATGATTTTGAAGTGATATTTTTTTTGATAACATTACCCACCTTTAAGTGTTCTTTGTCGTCTTTGCACATTTGAAACACAAAACGTTTGCCAGTAGCACACCGTAGAAAATGGAATGTAATAGAATTAATTTCTTTATCATTCACTTCATTTTTTTTCTTTTTTTCTGTCTTTCCAAATTTTATAATGGGCAGGGTTATGCCCTTAACGTAAGTTCTTTCATTTAGTGAATTTTTTCCCCCTCACGAGATATAAGTTTATTAATTGATTTTTTTTTTTTAATTAATTTATAACACAGGATGAAGACCGTAAACATGGTGGTTTAACTTTAGCCCGATACAAGGAACTCTACAGTCAATTCTTGGGCAACACCGATGACAAACATCCATCTGTCTACCTGTTTGGACCCTTATAAAATGTTTAAACCATCATTCATTTGAATCTTACAAAAGAAAAAAAAAAGAATAGTCTTCACTGTTGGAGAAACAATTTACTATAAGAACTTTATGTAAAATGAAGAAAAAACAAAACACTACAAGAATTTATACAAAAAAAAAGTAGAAGAAAAATTAAGAAAAAATAAAACTAACATGAAATAGTTAAATTTTACTTAATTACAATTAAATAAATGAATAAATAAGTTTATATACATATAAATATATATATATTATGTTCCAAGTAACAATATAATTATTTCAAAAGAAAACAACAACAACAAATGCAACATAACTTAATTTAGTTATTTTTTTGAGAGCGAAGTAAATATGTTAACGAAATTACATTTTTTAAATGTACCGCCGCCCTTGTAAGCCTTTGTCGTATTAGTAAAAATATACTTTCAACAACAAAAAATATACAATACATGTTCTTTTATCCATTAACTACATACATTGTGCTCTTTTACTATATGTTGAATAAAATTACAAGAAAATAAATAAATACATACATACATACATATATGAAAATAAAAAAAATATATTAATGTCTGTTCAATGTTGTATAGTACGTAAACAAACAAGGAGTTTCATAAAAAAAAAATAAAAATAAAAAAAAAATTGTTTAAAAACAATTTGCCCAAACCATTAATGACAGATTTGTTTATATTTTAAGTTCAATGGTTTTCTTTCACTTAAATATAGTTTAATTTATAAAAAAAAAGGGTTATGAAGAAGAAAACATAAGATAAACAGAAAATGCAGCTTAATGACCGAAGATCTAGCGTGAGAGACAACAACACTATAAACAAAAATCACTTCAAAACCGAATAATTTTGATGTTCCTTTGTAATTTTAACATTCAGAATTATAATTTCGAAGTTTTATTTTTTCAATAAAATAAAACCGGCGAAAGAAAATTTACTTTCATTTCAGTTATGCCAACAGAAAACCAAGCGAAGAAAATTTATTAACATTTTTAAAAGTACTTAAAGAACACAGACATAAAGCCATAACAATAAAAACAATAAAATTAAAATAATTAATTAACAGAGATGAACAAGAAGATAAGTAATATATTCAATTTGTGTTGTAATGAACTTGATGAGAATGAAATGTTTAATTAGATACATATTGATGTAACGCTGAATGAACAATTTAAATTGTACTGAAATAAAAGTGAACAAAAAAAACAAATTTTTCTTTAAATCAAAATCAATCAATGAAGGTCCGTGGCTTCCTTCTGGGAAATCAAAAAAGATATTCAACTTCGATCAGTTTTGAGGCCTCATTCACATCATGCCCAATACGTGGCTTTGTGATTTTATACGAATTCATACGAAATCTGTTCAGAAATTGTATTTTTCTCAAAAAATAATTTTTTATTCATCAATTCCTCTTTTGTCCCCGTCAAAGCAGTCCTTCTCAGATATAATGCACTTGTGCCAGCGTTTTTTCCAATACTCTGAGCAGCTCTAATATGAACTTTTTGGTATGTCCTTGAGCTCTCTCAGCGGTTCGGCTTGTGTCCCCTCAATCGTCGCAAAACGCCGCCCTTTCTCCTAAAAAGTCGAATGGGGTTAAATCTGGTGGCTGAGGATCGGAGTTGACATCATACAACAATTCCTGAGCAATGCTTATGCGATATTTTTTTCCACGCGCTTAATGCAAAAAATTTCCGAGAAAAATTCAATGTCATGAGCCAAAATTGCATGCCGCCATCTTTAACAACAACAACGACGTCTGGAAGCGTTCGTGCAAACATATTCTCACCTGTGCAAATGAAATATGCACATGCAGCAAGTAGGTAGCGCGCGTACTGTTAACTTCCATTTTTCACACAAAATTGAAATCAAATTCGTTGATCCAGCCGAACACGCAAAACATGTCTAACTTTTATGCATCTCACAAACAATATAACTAAACATGTGCTCGAAACGGGTGTACCAACATAACTAAACAAAAAAAAAATTCGTAGTAGCCCGCGAAAATTGAAAATTCAGCTTATTTTTTGCACAGGCCTCGTAAATTTACAAAATCCCTGTAACTTGGACCATATTTCGACATATGTGGTTGGTGATCGGTGGACTTACCACAGCAATGACCGAAAATCTTTGTATTTAATAAAAGGGTGATTTTTAGCTATTATCTTTTTGGCAACACTCGTTTAAGCAGCTGACGCACGTTTCGTTTTTTGTTTCACTGTCAAACTTCTTCAGTTTGGTCTATAATTTAACCATGAATCGTCTTACAAATAAACAACGCTTGCAAATGGTTCAATTTTATTATCAAAATGCGTGGTCTGTTGAGAAAGTTCATCGCACGCTTCTTCCATTTTATGGTCAGTTCATTTTTGGCTCAATGGGTACGTAAAAAAGCAAAAATGTCGATTTTGGAGTGAATATCAGCCAGAAGCATTGCAAGAGGTACCAATCCATCCAGAAAAAGTCACAGTTTGGTGCGGTTTATGGGTTGGTGGCATCATTGGACCGTACTTCTTCAAAGATGAATCGAATCGTAACGTAATGGTGGATGGTGATCGCTACCGTGAGATGATATCCAACTTTTAGTTGCCTAAAATGCAAAAGCTTGAAATGTGGTTTTAACGAGACGGTGCCACATGCCACTCAGCACGCGCAACAACGGACTTATTCAGAGGCGAGTTTGGTGGACATTTTATTTCACGTTCGGGAACGGTCAATCGGCCGCCTAGATCGTGTGATTTAACGCCTTTAGACTATTATTTGTGGAGCTATGTTGAAGCTCATGTCCATACAGACAAGCGCGCTTCAATTGACGCATTGAAAGTCAACATTGAAGCATTTATTCATGAGATACCGGCCGAAATGTTGGGAAGGGTATGCCAAAATTGGACTAAGCGGATGGGGGCTCAGTCAAGGTCAACATTTGCATGAAATAATCTTCAAACATTAAATTATATGGACCGTACTATCTACTACTATTCAAATAAAGATTTCATGCTTTTTTCTGAATTGTATATTTTTTTGAAAAACTTTCCTATAGCTTTAAAAAAATCACCCTTAATTTCTTTCATATCCATGCATTTTATTTACACTTTGATTGCCATGTCCTACATTTTCGTGCGTCATACCAGGCCCTGTAGTGAGTTTTTGTGAGAGGGTACATTTATGGGATTTTGCAAAAGATGTAGCTTATAGTGAACATTTAGGTCAAACTAATTTTCTTTATTTTATGGCGTCACTAAGTACAAAAACGTGTGACACACAAATACGGCAAACATTTCAGTGTTATGATGACGAAAAAGGAATATTAAGTTGGAAGCTTCTTTTTAGCAAATAAAAAAAAAAAAAAACAATGCTTTGCCCTTAGAGGTAAGTTTTAAAAGTGGCGACCAGTTCTTGGAATTTTTAGATTATTTATTTTTAAATTCAATTTCTAACACGCTAGACAACAAAAAACTTGAAACTAGACTACAAATCTAATGTTATGATCTTAATCCTAACTAACTGGATACCTAGAGATATTACTTTTAGGACCGATTTTTCAATAGTCAGATAAACAGACTGATTGCTTACTAACGAATAAATTTATTCGACTCTTTATCTGGCAGATAAGTAGTTTTAATTTTTCAATTGAAAATTAACAGCTGGATAGTTATTTGACGGTATTTTCCAGTGCGGCAAATATCAACTGTGTCCAAGTTCACATGGCATGGGTGTGAATGAAACATTGGTAAACATTTGTGTTAGAGCGAATGAGGTGGTTATGCTCTCACATAAACGTCTATCTTGAGATCTTCGTTTATTTTAAATAATTTTCCTATTATTTTCTCAAATTTCGAAACGATCCCACCAGAGACTATCCAGAAAACAAGCCCAGCTAATCCGTCCAACGATGCTACAGGTAACATGATGGACCCGGAACAAATTGAAAATGCATTGAATGACAACGAAGATAATGTAATATTAACATACAAAATGTACATGTATATCATAAATGTTTATATTTGCAGGTGCATCCTATTCTATATGGCAAACCTGGACTCCAAAGGCACTTAGAACTAAGACCAATCCAGTTTTAAAACGAAACAATGCAAAGACAAGCATTAAATCTAAATATGATGAGTTGGGTGAATCCTGTGTAGAACTCGTGGAGTTACAAAAACTATTAGTACAAAACGAATAAGAATTCAAACAGATTGAACATAACCTTCATATTCAACAAAAACAGAAGAGCATGAACTCTTTTACTCACTACTCTTTTCTTTCTTGAAGTTGAATTTAAGCGATTATATATTACTTCTTCTTCCTCAATAAGTAAAAAGTCGACAACGTCCAAAAAATCCATTTCAAAAAACAATTTGTAATTATTTACATGTTTGATTACATTTTATCTGACTCAGAAACGGACAGATAACTTTAACAGACAGTTACACAGTATATTCCTCAGATAGCTGCTAAACGACTATTGAAAAATGTATTTATGCCTTAACTGACAGTTAACTTCTATCTGAGTGTTTATCTGACTATTGAAAAATCGGCCCTTAAGAGTCGAGGTGGACGAAGTCCTTGACCACACTCAAGCTCCGCAGTTATTTAAGAAGCTGGGTCTTATGGGCTGTAGTACACTTAAATTTTTAATGAAGTTTGTAACCGCCGATTCGATATCTGTACTGAAACATTTTAAGCTCGTTTAACTACCTCACGTTATTTACGATTTTCAAGAATCAAAATTACACTGTAATTTTTGGATTACATTCGCTTCTGTTTCGTTTCTGTTTTTTTGGTATTAATCCTCTTCTAAATACCCGACTGCCAAATAAAAACAATCACTCCTCACAAGTCGTTACAACTTCGAAAAACTTACTTACTTTGAGCTGTTAGACGTCGGCAGGAAATTGAAAAGAGTCGTTCATGCCATCTTCACGCCAATAGCAGCGGAAGTAAGATTGTACCAGATTTCTTTTTTGTTAAAATTCAATTCTCACTCATGTGCTCAACACTTTATTTGTCCTTAAAACGTGCATTAATTTAAAATAAAAAAAACTTAAAAATCAGGCACAACAAGTGCAGCACCTGACAACAATATCGTATCAACTCCTTCACTCGTAGCGATGTCCACATGACAAATGAGATTATCTCTATTTGCATTCGAATACAGCGGCAGTTGAACTTTCCCGTTTCCGATTTTATATTTTCCAGCAGTCTCTTCCCTCTGCTGGTAGCTCATGAAGAACTCGTTGCACATATCATCAGCTTGATTCGAAGTTGATGTCACCACAAGTTTTCCGTGCAGAATTTGCGCTCCATCAACCTGAAAGAAAAATCACTCAAATCATAATCTACTACAATTTTCGCACCATCAGCGCATCGCTACTGATGGAAGCCATATGACATTTTTGTTTTCTTTGAAATGTCTCAAAAGGTAAACTGCAGTGGTTTGTGAAAAGAATTTGTTTTGAAAAACAAAAATGAAAGGAAAAGGAAGAAAAGAATCAAAACAAAAGGTATTTCCAGAAGATAATTGATAAAAAGAAGCCAGAATTGTTCTTTTGTTGCCGATGGACAAGAGTAACGTTAGAAGTCGCGATATCAGTTCATTTGTTTACCTTTAGAGGAGCAATCTTCACAACAACCGATTCCGGAGAGCTGGCAGAGTCGCTTGTGTGTAAGACTAGGCTAGTCGATGATTGATTTAGCCTCATGGAATTGGCTAGTTTCAAGCAGGATAAGAACGTTTCGCAACTAAAAACCAAACTCAAATTGATGCTGTCTATGAAGTCGAGGGAGAGCTCTGATTTGAATCGTCGTTCGGCTTCGTTGGACTTGAGTACGAGTGCCTTCAGATAGTCAATTGTAGTGCGGGGTCCGGGCCAGATTTTCCTCCATGACACTGGAACCTAAAGGGAGTTTGCAATTAACACAATTTCAAGATTTCTGAAATGCTTACCATATTCTCTGCCAGAATTGTGAAAATATTCGCGTCAAAGTGCGTGGGTATCGCCTTGGAATCTCGAAGGATTGAGTGGACGTTCGAAAGTGTACTGTGTACCTCCTGTGACATAAAGAATATAAACTCTAGACTCCATAAATGTTTGTTGCCTTTACCTGAAAGCACTCTCCACCCTTCTTCATTTCAAAAATTACAAATGCTTCCCAGGGAGTGCTTGCCTTAGCATCCTCCACGTCCTTCAGGGTTTGTAGAACAGTCGATTTCTGCAAGGAGCCGTTTCACATTGAATTCGTTTTTCCTCTCTGCGTCAACTTACCCCAGCCAGCTTCTTCCAAACCATCAGTATCGGCCGAATTCTCTTGTCAAGCTTGTTGTTTTCTTCGTTCTGGAAAAATGCCGTTCTCAGGGCTTTGATGATGCTCCTCGAGAAGATGATGTCCCTGAAAACATTCGAGTGCGGGGAGAGGCAGAATGTGCCAGGTTCATCTGTGTCGGGGAACTTTACGACTGTGTTCAAGTACTCTTGCCAGTTGGCAGTGGTCGGGATGGTGATTTTAAGATTCAGGGGGCTCCAGCGATTGCTCGTCGAGTCGGAGTTGAAGAACTCCTCAAGGTACTTTTGGAGGACCATTAAATCTCTGCTATTGCTGATGCGACCACCGTAAGCGACGTTTTCGCACAACCTCTGCATCACACGCCAGTCGGTCCGACCACTGGACACCGACTTCTCCAGCCACTGAATGATTTCCAATGCAGATCGGAGGTCAGAGTCCCCGAATTCATACAACTTTGACCATCCTTGCGGAATGTACTTGCGACGTTCTTGCAGGACCGAGTTCAGAATGAAAAGGACGATCTTGAGCTTGGACACCTTGGCGTCTCCCATATGGTTGCCAGCTCCCATGGAATACTGCTGAATCAAGCGGCGAACTTTGTTCTTCAGCCCATTCGGGAATTCGAAGAGAACTTTCACGAACTTGTACATCACAGCCTCGGAGAAGCCTCTGGTCGATTCGCAGACAATCCACAGACGGAATTCGTCCGATTTCTTCATCCCCTCCAGCTCGCGATCAAGGTCAACCAGCCATTTAGGAATGAGATGGACATTCTTCACACAGATCCATTTTCCTGACTCGGCTGCACGTCGAATTGCCTCAAGGGTCTTCTTCTCCATGCCGCGGCCAATAGAGAGCTCGATGTAATTCCCAGCGCCAAGCTTTTTCTGAGCTAAGTTGCGAATCTCTGCAGCTGGATCGTTCTCCGGCTGAGTAATGACCAGAATTGGTCGGGAGCTGGATCCTTCTTCGATTAACTGCTCCATGGACGGCTGCATCACCGAGTCGATGGGCAGTCCCAGAATCTGTGATGCTGTGGCCGACAAAGTCTGCATGATGAGGTCTGGCCGAAGGATTTGTGTGAGCAACACTTTCTGGAAGGGCTTCACCTCGACTGGAACCTGATTGGCCGTCTTCTCCTCTGCAAACGGTCGCCACAACCTATCCTTGTCCAACTGCAAAACAGCCTCCATCTCAGGACACTGAGTGAGGAGTATGGTCAACTTTGTGACGGCGTCTTTATCCATCCACGAGGGCATGGCAAAGTGTGTGGATCCATCACTGCTGGTCATGAAATTGGTCACGAACATTTCCCACTCCTTCTGGGTGATGCGATCGGGGTAGGCGCTCTTGCAGACGTAAATCGCGAGCGTGATGTGCGAGTCCCTCGGGGTGGATCGTGCTAGATACTGAAACGTCGTCCTCGCCACTGATGCGTAAATCTTCGCTTCATCACTGTCGGTGGCGGTCTCGACGCTTTTTAAGAAGAGGCTCGTAAAGATCACGGGGGAGATGTCGTACAACTTGCTGAGGCCCATGAAGAATTTGGCTGCTCTCGAGCAGAATGCCTGGAATTGATTGTACTCCTCCAGGAGAGTGTCCCTCACCACAGCGGACTCCTTCAGGGACTTGTCTATGTGACTGCTGCTCTCCTTGACCTCGTTCAACGTCTTCAGCAGCTTCTCGTTCTTCAGGATATCTCCCTGGGCCTCTGACAACTCTTGCAACAGCCTATCCTCCAAGTCGATTCTCTGCTTCAAGAGGATACCTTCGTTCTTCAGCAGATCCACCCTTTTCCTCTCCAAGTCGGGGTTCTTCAGGATGATTGTCTTCGACATCAGCTGATCCGTGAGTCCGACTGTGGTCACCGTGAATGGAATACACGTACAATAGGTTCTGGTTTCCGTGGCGATACTCAGTTTGTCGGTCTTTGAGCAAAGAATCAGCTTGAAGCTGTCGTGCATGTCCACAAGCTTCCCGCCGACTTCCAGAAGTTTCTTGTTGAACTTGACAAACACCTTCGCATTCATCAGCTGGAGGAGAGGTGGTCGTATGTCATGGCAGTCCTGAACGAGCAGAATTTTTCCGAAGCGCACCGCCAGCTCGACTGTGTATGGAAGTCGTTCGTTATTCTGCGTCGTGACCTCGAACGCCTTGTTCTTGCCTCGAAGGTACTCCTGCAGCCATGTGAAGGCAGTATTCGATGGATCGATGAGCAGGGGAATGGGGCATGTGGCGAACGGCAGCTCAATCATTTGAGCTAGGATCGTTGCATTCTCGATGACCTGAGCGTCTCGGGCGAGACCCATGCTTTCCCAGATTATCTGCTCCTGGTCGGAGAGAAGGTTCTTCGTAACGTCGAACGGAGGAATTTGCATGTCTGTCGTCAGATCCTCGATAGCAGACCTAGAAGAAGAGAGGAAGCTTGAAATGGATGTTCAGCTGTGGCAAGTGTGGCTTACTTCTTTTTCTCGTAGCCCATGTGCGAGAAGTAGTTGATGGCCAGTGATATAAGCAATGACTTGGTGTCCAGTGTCTTGTAGGACTGCTTGTAGTCCTCCAACTGAATGCTCCACGTTTGGAACTCCGAACTTAGTTTCTCCACAAGAACTTCTGCGGAATTCAAAGTCCCACGAGCCTCTTCCAGCTTGAGCTCCAACACAGCCGCCTCCTGGGTGTAGGCGTTCAGGCGGTTGGACAGTTCCTTTACTCTCGCGTCCACGTCGTCCAACCCCGTCATGAGGGATTTCATTTCATCTTCGGCCACGTCAAGGTTCTTCTGCAGCTCGTTCTGCTCTC
Source organism: Eristalinus sepulchralis (assembly GCA_944738645.1). Lineage (NCBI taxonomy): Eukaryota > Metazoa > Arthropoda > Insecta > Diptera > Syrphidae > Eristalinus > Eristalinus sepulchralis. The sequence goes on from OX122883.1 coordinate 44,025,708, forward strand.
TCTCGAGGGGCTTGATGCTCTGTATGACCTTCGAGTATCTGACACTCGCCTTAACCCAAGCGGCGAGTGGTGCAGCGGCTGCAGACGCACGCTTGGCATTCCGCATTTCGAATGATTCCGACTTCGCATGCAGGAGCTTCTCCACTGCTTCACAGTTCTCTGGATTGATCCTGGCGGGATCCAGAGAGCGAATGTCTTCCTTGACGCCACGTTTGGCCAAAAAGGTTTTCATACTATTCCATGAGGTGTCCCGGATGCCCATGAGCCGCAGGACCCCCTCGAGAATGTCGCGAATGGCTTCGGGAGGAGCGCGTAACGATCGGATTTCCGAGAGCGCTTCTGATTTGATTTGGCCAACTGCCGCACTGGCTTCCTTTAGAATCGGCTCCACCTCGCTGAGTTCGAGCTGAATGGCACGTTGGCGTTCCTTCAGCTTCTCATTGTTCACATGGGCCTGCTTCTTTAGCTCAAGCATGTTGGTCTTCTGCTCGTTCGCGTTCCGCATTGTAGCCGAGATCATTTCCAAGGCGTCATTTGCTAGCTTGCGCTTCTCTGCCAGAGCTTTCTCCTGTACCAATGCGTTAGACTTGAGGCTGTCCACAACTTGGTGTGCTGAGGCTAGCTTATCGACTCCCATCTGTAAAACATTCTTTGAGACATGTGGAGGACTTTGTGGGTCGCTTCACTTACCTGCAACTTTCCCAGACGCTTCTCGATGTCCTCGAACAAACGGGCGTAGATGTGGTAGTACGATCGAATCAGCTGGTAAAACCTCTTAGGCGGTTGTTGCTGCGTAACAGCGTTCAGGACGTGGGCAAAGTACGAGGAGACCGGAATTTTCTCCTTTCCATCACTGAGGGTTTCAACGAATTTCTTCGGCAGCATTGCCGCTGTTTCTGGAGACATCCCGCGGACGTAGAGAAATTCCATATTCCTGTAGAGTGCCGGGTAGGCGTTGAAGTACTCATTCGTCCTATCGCTGTTTGGGTCAAGGATAATAACCAAGTGGAGGTTCCTCTTTGCTCCTGGAAAGAAATTTCGTTTAGTTGGGATTTTGAGAGATAAGAGGTCTCCTTCGTACGTTTTACAAAGTAATTTCCCAAGGAGTCCTGATACCCCTCCAGCTGCGCAGCATGCTTAAGCGAACTGGCGACTGAATCCAGGTCGTCCCCAAACAAGTCGAGAATTTCACTGCCCTCTAAGATGGCCTCAATCGGCTTCATAAGCTCGGGAAGGTACGTTATCCAGCAATGATCGATCAGAAGGCAAGTGCTCTGATCTTCCAACGCTGCAGTTTGCATCGCCTGGGAACAAATGAGGTAAGGACAAGCTTACTCAACTAAAACATCGGCTAATCTTACCAATTTTAGGTCGTTGTAAAAATCAAGGAGAGAGTAGTCCTTCACGCCCTGGGGGAGAAGAACTTTGGCCTGAAGAAGCGTAGCTGCGACAAAGAGTGCTTCCAAATGCCTGCCACCGGGTGGGGCTATGATCATGAGATGCGTGTTCGGTCGTGAAACGATTCGGGCTATTTTCGAAGATTGCTCGAGGAGCTCCTTTGTCACTGGCTCATCAATGACAAATGTCTCCGAATCTACAAAGGGAACATTGGATCAAATTTGTCCTCTTAAGCAAGATACAGGGACCCACTGCAAATTGTAATCAATCTCTGAACTTCATCCATCCACTCGTCATGGGCCAGGGCAAGCAGCGCGGGATCCTTCGGCGACTTGGGCACGAAAAATACTTTCTAAAGAAGAGAACAAGGGAGTGGAAAGAGTGTATGTCTTCGGTGGAGTGGAACGGTTACCTCCTTTCCATAGAATTTTCTCATAGTCTCCCGCAGGATGTCGTCGAAGTTCTCGACATCCTCCTCGGTTGCAAGACGGTCCTTGAAGATTGATGTAAGCTCACAAAGAAGTGCCTAAAAAAAAACCCAATTTGGCATGTCATTGGAAAAGGTCGGGAGGCACACCCCTACCTCATTAAATGAATCATCTGGGTAGTGCATAAGTCCACGAATCAGATTCATGATGATTTTAGGAGTGAACTGATAGTGTGCCAATCCCAGAGCAGCATTGAATGTTCCTTGAATCTGAAATGACCTCATGTGTAAGTGAAACACACACAAAGACGCAATCACCTCTGCTCACCCTAGAGAAGAAATCCATGATTGACCTCACCACGCTGTGGGAATCCGGCGCAGATCGGAATCTCTCAAGCACAGTTTTCAGTTGGCTCTGCACAATAGATTCCATGTCACTTTCCGAGGGATAGCTGACCCTCAGAAAATGATTAATCGAAAGGAACCGCGAAGAGATTCGTTTCAATCGGGAATTCGTGTCGGAAATCGAACCACAGATCTGCACTCCCGTCACATTTATCCATTCTAAATTCTCTGCATAAAATCCATTCCGCTGGACGAGTTGCAAGGCGAACTCAATGATTTCGCTCGTGCCCCAGGCATCAATGTAACACAAGTCAATGTTTTTGAGGAAAAGCACAACTCGCGCCTGCTGGGGCTTGTATTCCCGTCCTCGCAGGCCAGTCACTGTCACACATCTCTGGAAAAGACTGATGAAGAATCAGTACACCAAATGCAAAAGTTATCTCCTTACCTCTTTGAGGGCGTGGAGAATATAGGCCGGCGTTAGTTGGGTGCTGCAGTTGATGATGATCAAGTCGTAGCCGGAGAATTCTGCAACAGACTCCTGTATCAACAAAGTCTTGCCGCATCCAGATGGTCCAACGATGAGAAATGGCTTCGTGGGAGGCGCCTCGAGGAATTTCCTCAAGATCTCGAGGTACGACTTTACTTGAGCCGTGCGAATCAACTGAAACTCGGAATTCTCGAAAACCGTGTCGGAGTCGAAGAACTCAATCGCATCTCGGTCCCTGTTGTAGAAGGTCAGTTCTGCCCTTGATGGGCTCGATATGTACACGTTGCTCTTCTCAAAGATTTGATTGGCAAACTCATTGTGCCTGTCTGTGGGAAGAAATCCAAAAACAGTTCTCAGGAGACAGATGCAGAACTCCTCCTTGCTTTGAACGTGTGCCATGTTCGTGATGAGCGACCGGGTAAGGGCGTTTCTGCTAAGCGACGGCAGGGTACTGCAAAAGAACTTGTTCTTATTTCTTGTCACAGATTTTGAAAGGATTTCGCAAAACTTACTGAAGATATTCGCTCTCTACCCACTCGACTGCTGGTTCATAGAATTCCTTGACGTACGACCTGAGCAAATCCCCGAACTCCTCCTTGGCGAAGAACGAGTCCAAGATTACGTCCTGTGACAGATCATCAGAGCTTGAAAAGAAAATCTAGTCTCAAGTGATACTCTCGTCAGATGCATCACTCTCTTACCACAGGTTGACGATTCCCATTCGTGATATCGTCGCGGGTGATGCGTGTGTCACCTCATTCGTCTCAAATATAAAATTCACATTGTTCCCGAACTGAATTCTCCATCCCGACGGCAGCGTCAATAACCTAAAATAAAAGAAACCACTTAATCTGTCTCATTGCAGCTCTCCAAAGAAGAAATAGCCGAACGACGAAGACTCGATCGCAAAGCCCACGAAAGGGATCGCGAACGAAAACGAATGAAACGCCTAAATCCCGCCTATCGCCTGAAAGAGCAGGAACGAGACAGAGAACGCAAAAAACTCCTCCGCAGCAACGAGAGCTTCAGAGCAATAGAGAAAATTCGAGATCGCATGCGAAAGGAACGGAAACGATGTCGCGGCATTTCAGAGAATACAAACGACAGCCAACCAGAAGACAACCCAGCCCTGGGTGATGCCCTTTTTGAACCCGAAATTGTTCTGAGCACAATGGAGCAGCCCTTGCAACAGCACGTGTGCAGAGTAATTCCATCACAGTACAAGAACAACCAGCCAAACAAGACCAACCAGTCGATCGAGAATGGCTTTTAAGAGTAGGGTCTAGTCTTACGGAATCTTCTCATGTGTAGTTACGCTTTGTAGTCAGCTCCGTCGTCATGATTCATCCATTGTTGTGTTCATATCCATTAAGTGAATCTGTATGATTTTCTGGTCAGTATTTTTGGTCCTAATTGCGTTTGTTTTTTGATGTAAGAGAGTGTCTGTGTATCATTAGTCGTGTATAGATTGTATTTTAAGAATTCAGTCTCAGTGACTCAAGGGAATAAATGTGTATTTTAAGCAAAAGTGTAACGTATGTCTTTAGGAAGATATTGAAACTTTGTTGAAGTCTTTGAAAGGATAATAACCGGAGCAACTAAAGGAGAGTTCAGTAAGTATGCTGAAAATTGGTTTACTAGTTAACTAGAACCAGGTCAAAATAAATAAACGCAACATTCATCTCTATTACAGGCGTGGGTGAACCCAGAAAGGTCAATGACCAAAGCATAGATGCATGTTTTGAGACCGAGGCAAATGGTAAAGGCCGAGGTAATTACACACCACATCTACAGAGCTGATGAAATAGTCAGAAATGCGATAACCCTACCGGGCGGACGCACACTCACCTGAATATACCTTTCGGCACATGTAAGCTGCAGCCACATACGGACGTTATCTACTTGATGGACCAAGGATGGACTAACAATGTCTTCTCTGGCACGTTTCAAAAGAAATCTGGTCCTCCCTTGACATTAAACGCTCTATACTGCTTCAATTGTCCAGAGAGATGGACATTCCGATTACCGGAAACAGTCGAATTGGTCTAGTTGACTAATCTAAGCTAGTAGACTAAGCGTTCCCTCGAATTGTTTCTGCAGAAGCTAATTCGGCAAATAAATTGTAGGTCCCTCTACTCGTGAGGGAACAATAGCACGCAATACACGTGTAGTTTCTGAAGGACCTAGGCCCTGTAAGGCTATAATGCCAATCAATTATAATTATTAACTATTTTCTTAGCGGTCGATACGACCCCAACAACAGCTCTCCGTTTTATAGAATCTCTGCGTCGACTCTAATTCATCCCACTAGACAATGCGATGAATTCCAGACATGCCTACTCAAGTGCATAAGTTGCTGATACTCCGACTTTATCGATTTCCCGGCGCTCGCAGAAGTTCAACGTTTCGTACACCTCACTACGACGTATTTTGCATCTCCATCCTCAGTAAATTCAACAATTGAGGGTTGCTGACCATTCACAGCGCCGTAGACACCCAACGAGAGTAGGCACCGATATTTCCAAAAAAGTGTGCTTCAGTCAAGAGGCACATATCTCTCTCGGTGGATATGTAAATAAAGAAAGTTGCTGCACATGGGACACAGAAAACCAAAAAGTGACCGTCGAAGTGCCGTTACAACAGGCAAAATTACTTTTTGGTTGCTTTGTGGTCAAAAGGGTGTCATTTCTACAACAATGTCAATTGGCGGACGGTAACAGATGTGTGATTTGGTTTTACTTGATCACCTGCCGTTACGTCTTATAACACGGGGTCCATTTTCTCATTTTTCCATTTCCATTTTTCCCACTCTCTGTGTCGCACTGACAAGGAAAGTCCTCTTACCGGCTGACCTGAATCAGTAGGTTAAACAAACCATAGCCACCACGATATTCCCAAAAGGGGCCTACCGCACGGTCAGACTGAAACTGAAGTTCTGGGGCCTCTTGACCTCTGCCACTGGTCAAGCAGTCAGTGCCACTCAGATTCCCTCAACACCTGGATCTGGTTTTGCAATTTTCCAACTTTCTATATTTTAACCGACTTTTAGCTTATAACGGAGAGTGTTGTACCGAACCTCAACTTCATTTCAAAAGATGTACTATTTTGCGCAAACTTCACTTACACGGGGTTCACTCCCCAATTTCTTAGGAGTCCCTTTATATTGTGACAGGCATGAAGTTTTTGGAAACTTAATCGTTTTTGAATTTTCAATGAAACCCAATGGGATAACATTGGCAGGCTTTCATACTGAGTTGGAATTGTCAAAGCTGATGGTTGCTGGTCACACTTCTGATGGTCAACTGTGACCGCTTAGTGACATGTCCCTAAATATAAGTCCCTATCTTCTTCTTCTTCTTGAGGCGCTACAGTCTGTGGTGGATCTGGGCCTTAACAAACATGCCTCTTCAGCCAGCACGATTTTTCGCTAGTTGCCGCCAGTTGCGTATTCCAAGTTGGTTGTGTGCGCCATCTCTCCTCTCTTGCGTTGTCCCAATGGCTTAGATTCGAAGACTTTTCGGACAGGAGTAGTGGTGTCCATACGCTCTACATGGCCTAGCCAACTTAAGCGTTGTATCTGAAGACGCTTGACTAGGCTCATACCGCTGTACAGTCCATAGATTTCGTCGTTAAATCTTCTCCTCCAGATGCCATCAACGCAAACAGGACCAAAAATCGCACGCAAAACTTTTCTGTAGAAAAAACTAAGGGCTTCCTCATCCGTTTTTAGTAATGTCCAGGTTTCTATGGCGTAAAGTAGGACTGGGATGATCAAGCTGTTATCTAAAGCAATCTTAGTCCTTGGAGAGAGGGCTTTATTACTCAATTGCCTCTTGAGCCCAAAGAAACATCGATTGGCGAGAGTGATTCTGCGTTTGATTTCGGTACTGGTGTTGTTGTCCCTGTTTACCGCGGAGCCGAGGTAGACGAAGTCCTGTACTACCTCGAGTTTCTGCTGCCTAGTGTGACGTTCTGTCCGAGATGTGATTATTGTGGGTCCTTTCTTGATGAAAGCATGTACTTCGTTTTGCCATCATTAACTACCAGACTGCCTCATTGACGGCTCACTGTATTTGTCCATTCACGTCAATGTAGTTTCGTATTATAATAATTGAGTGGCACTACAACTACTCGTGTTGTGCATGCTACTGTTCTTCACGAGTAGAAGGGACCTACAGTTTTTTGCCGACTCCGAACGGCGAGATTTAAGAATCTTTCCTTAGACAATTAATACTCTTTGAGTGTTGGCAGCAACTCGAAAGAGGTGGTACCGTGAAAAAATGCTAGGTGTCCCGTCCGGGAATCGAACCCAGACTTTTCTGCGCCGCGGTCGATGCACTTACCACTACGCCACGGCGACCACACCAGTTTCGTATTACGGCCCCTTTAATTGGCTACCAAGATCGTGCGACTTAATGCCGCTTGACTATTTTCTATGGGAATATGTGAAGCCACTAGTCTGCGCTGATAAGCCCGAAACGATTGACTACCTGGAGAAGAACAGTCGTCGCGTTGTTGAAATCTTGAAATTTTGTCTTGTCCATTGTAATCCATGCTATTTCCTGGGTAGCTTCATAATTCCATCAGTGTGATACTTCTGGCTTTGGTCTAGAGATTTTAAGCGGCTTTTGGGTTGGGCAATGGTTTACTATCAAGAGTGTTTTGTGGTACTGAAAGAAGATCATGATCCGGGCTATGCGATGGATGCATCAAAACGTCCCAACAAATCTCCATACGCTAGTCCTTGGTCGTCAAAAATGTCTGTGGCCTAGTATTGTCATGTCATGTCAAGCAAGTGCCTTTCTGTTGGTCCATCTTTTTTACTCCTTTTTTCACACCTCGGAGGTGTGGACAACAGAGGAGCGAATTGGCTGGTTCTTCTTCCCCCCCCTCCAATTCTAATCAAACACTTAATAACCCTTACATTGTATGAATGCACCTAGTCACCACTCTGTGATGTGTTTATATTTACATTTTACTTCCCGTAACAGAAAGTATTGAGCAGAGTGGAGAGGTGTTCTGAAAAAGGAGACAATCTCTTAACAAAAAACGTGAATCGAAAAAATCAGTCTATTACTCTGTCACCGCTCAAAACATCAAATCTTCGGTAAACTGAAGCCAAAATAAAGGCGCAAATGTAAGAGTTCGATTCCAGCTCCACGTAACCACCACTATTCAAACAACTGAACAAAACTCACACACACAATCGACTTACTTGTTGTCGTCCAGTACAGAATTCAACGCCTCAATCCACTCGGGATCAATGCTGCCATCGCAAATAATCCAGGAGTGCACATTCGGGGGCTCCAAATTCACAGTCACAGCAGTCGTGGTTAGGACGCCGTCGGTCCATTGTCTCGTGTCAGCGTCTAGTTTTCCCAGCAATTGCACTCGACTCATAGACTTTGGGCTGATGGTGTGTGTGCGGATAGTGTGTCCATTTGCTGCCAGCGCCTGACGCAGGATGTTAATGATAGACGTCTTTCCCGAGCCGGGGGGACCGACGACAACCACCCCCATTCGTTTGACGAGCTGTTCGTGGAGCTGAAGAGCCTTTTCAATTTGTCTGTCATTGGGACACAGGCCGAGGTTTGCAAAGGACTCTGCAATCGATTGCATTAGCGCTGAGCCGCGTTGAGTGGTGATTTCAATTTCGGGAAATACGTTCCGCAGCAGCATGTCGAACAGAATGGTGTCTGGTTGCGTCAGCTTTGACATGGTATTAGCACGCAGGCAGTGGACCACAATGTCCATTTCATTGGTGTCGCCCTGCGATTGGGTGGTCTTTGCTTTGCAGAGCTCTATGCCGCAGGCTAGCAGGATGGTTTTTAGCTCTCGCAGGCCCCAGTCATAGTGCCGTTGGTTGGAGAGCATCTTTTTGCACAAATCAAACAGTTCGACGATGCGATCCCCGATGGCGTTCGCCAACTGGTAGCCCTCCACGAACAGCATAACGCGTGATATTTCCTTCGGCTCCGGTTGCTGCATGACGATGGGCCTGAAGAGAGCCTGAATATTGCCGGGAAGTTTTTGCCGTCCTCCGTACTCCTCCCCGGCGGGATTAAGTGTGACGAAAATGCCACAGTGATGGTTGATCCTTACCTGAAGGAAATGTAATGGTCAGTGTTTTGGGGGAGTTAGAGAAGTTGCGGGTACTTACGGTTTTATCGGCGATTTGAACTTGCTCCGCTTTGTCCTTGAGGGCAATCTGAATGGGCTGGATTTGCATGGAGATGGCGGAAAGTGTTGCTTCCTGTAGACGGTTGAATTCGTCGAAGCATCCCCATGCTCCGCAGCGGGCGAGGCCGGTTAGAATCAGTCCCATTGCCTCTGTGTCGATGTTCTGGAACAAAGAAGAGAAGAAGAGGGCGGTAGTAGGTGAAGTTGGGATTAAGAGTTATTCACAGAAATAACTCTTCAGTCGGGGTCGTTTATGAGAAAAGGCTTACAATTGTACCTAGAACTCGTGCACTCCTGGAACCTGTAAATCTCGACCTTAATGACTACACAGGATGTATGTTCTGAGAAGTGATTGCATTTGTATTTCAGCCTATTTCCATTTATCTTTTTGATTGGTAGTCATTGCTCTGCAGTGTTTTTCCAGAAATCAATATCATCCCAAAGGGAGTTCAAAATCTTGTTGAAAATCGGAATTTATGTCCATAAGTCATCGAAGTAGACCGGCATTGGTCACATAGTCCTAGTTCCAGTAAGAGAATTATTGAAAAGCAGCATTACACGCTCAAAAGGGACTTTAACAGGTTGTTTCAAGGTGTGGGTGGTTGAGTTGCTTTTCAATAAGCCGTGTTCTCCTGGGAACTCAAAATGAAAGTCTCCTTAATTTTGGGTTATTCAAAGGAATACTGTGTGCATTTTGGAGTTCGTGACAAGCTATGCAAGTGCTCATATAAATCTAATAAGTAATCCTAGATAAGCAAGCAAGGACTCAACTTCCTCTTCTCTTGCCTATTTATTTCATCTGACAGCGTGTTCTTATAAATCAGTGGCCGTGAATACGTGTGAGCCCTTTTGAAGAGCTCACACGTATTCACGGGCACTGATTTATTTTTGGTCAAAATCTGGTCGAAAATCCAGGAATTTTGTAAAAGGATGGGTGAGTTTCAAGGGTGTATGGATTGGATACGCAGTGGACGAGGCCTAAGACTAGTTTAAGATGAATATCTTTTCCATATTTTCATCTCTGTAAGTAACACTTTGTAACAGTTTTCTATGTAAGTAGTTCTATCACGGATATCTTCAGATGACAAGTAGTAAGGATTTGACATTTCAGGGGTTAAAACTTACCAATTTCACTCGCGACTTGACAACTTTGTACGTTCTCCCTTAAGGAAAGTTACGTTGCGGAAGTAGGTTTTAGACAAAATTTCGATTTCTGAAAATCCCGAAAATATAAAATGTCGAATTTTCCAAAATTTGGAAAACCCAAAATTTAAAAAGAGCTTGCCGGGACCAAAACGGACACCTAGTAGTAGAGTCGCAATCTATGCTAAGAATCTAGAAAGATCATTGCTGCAGACTTTTAAACGGCAATGATGACCCAAATCCCGCTGTTAGGCACAATGTTCCACTCAATTTGGACGATGATACGCAAGAATTTCGTCCCCCCGACTTAGACGAGGTCAATATAGCAATATCGAGACTGATGTCAAACAAAGCTGCTGGAGCGGATGGACTGTCCGCAGAACTGGAAGGAGCTGGAAATGACCTGGTTGGTCGCATGCACCAGCTCATCGTCTGTCCGGTCCACAAGAAATAAGACCCCTTTAACTTAAATGGTGGGTAATGAGGGCACAACGAAGTACATGCTGCCATCAGAGAAGGACGCACAACATCGACGTCTCGGAAAGAGCGTCACACTGGGCAGCAGAAACTTCGAAGTAATCAAGAACTTCGTCTACCTCGGCTCCGCGGCAAATAGGGACAACGACGTCAGTACCGAAGTCAAACGCAGAATCACTATTGCCAATCGCTGTTTCTTTGGGCTCAAGAGGAAATTGAGTAATAGAGCCCTCTGGACATTACTAAAAGCGGGTAAGGATGCCCTTAGTTTTTGAGAAAAAGGTTCTACGTGCGTTGTTGTTTGCGTTGATAGCGTTTGGAGGAGAAGATTCAACGACGAACTCTTTGGGCTGTACAGCGACATGTGTCTGGTCAAACGTCTTCGGATACAACGCTTAAGATGGCTAGGCCATGTAGACCTTATGAACAACACTGCCTCGGAACACTGGAAAGCCACTGTCGTTGTACGCCATTTCAGCATACTTTGTGCCTGAAAAAGTATTTTTGCTGGGAGTTCTTTGGTGGATGCTTATGGTAACATTGGGCGAAGGTAATGCTCTGTATTTGGTAGGATAAGAAGGGTGAATGAGCTGCTAAAACCGGGTGAAAGCACTAATGGACAACGCTACCAAACACAATCAATCCGTTTGAAGGGAGTAAGCAGCTGAAAAACGTTTGACAGCATGCAACCAGACACAAGGCAATAATTTTCCATCATGACAACGCTCGGCTCCATGTTGCTTTTCTGGTTAAAAACTATTTGGAAAACAGTGGATGGGATGTTTTAATCCACCCGCCTTGTAGCCCATACCTTGTCCCTTCTGACTATTATTTGTTCCGGTTGATGCAGAACTGAAATACAGGTCTTTTGGGATTGGATCCATAAATTGTCAGTAGGGTGGGAAAAAGTCATATCTTCAGATGGTCAATATTTAGAATAATACTAACGTACATGCTTTCCTTAGATAAACGTTCAAATTTTGAAAAAAAAAGCCACGAATGAAGTTATAAGAAGTTATAATAGGTTCGGTAATTTCCTGCTGTCGAAAAATGAACGCTGTGTGAAAAATGGAATTAACTTCTCAAAAATACTTGAAATGTTGACAATGGCATACTCTGACGACGCTTGTTATGGACGCACTAGCATATCAATAACCGATGAAAATGTTTAGAAAGTGAAGAAAATTGTTATGGAGAATATTTGAATCAGTATTAGAAAAGTTCCTGAAGACGTTGGTATAGCGGTTGGCTCATGACATACAATTTTTTTTTTAAAATGTTTGCATGAAGCGTGGTGCGTTCGATGTTCGTTCCGAAATTGCTGAATTGTGACCGAAAAAAAATATCGCATAAGCATCGGTCAGGAATTGTTGAATGAAGTCAACGGCGATCCTCAGCCTCATCCTATTTACCCGATTTTTTCCTCTTCCCGAGAGGAGGCCCATGAAAGGACGGAGTTTTGCGACGATTGAGGGGATACAAGCCGAACCGCTGAGAGAGCTCAAGGGCATACCAAAGAGTACGTATCAGTGCATGCTTCGAGGATTGAAAAAAACGTTGGCACAAGGGTATTATACGAATCTGAGGGGGACTATTGAGGGAACAAAATATAAATTGATGAATAAGTCACCTTTTTTTGAACAAACCTCGTATGTGGAAATGAAGTCTTCGAAATATGATACATTCTCGTCAATGAATAGATCTTATCAAAGACGTCCGTTTAAGAAACCTACCATTAATTGAGTTTCTTTCTTCCCCGCCAGTGACAAATAAGAAGGTACCCAACGAATCCCTTTAAAATCAACAAAAAATGAGACGCCAGTATCTGTTTCCTTTGAAAATGCATCATATTTGTTCACACCGCATTTCCTTCCAACTCAACACCATTTCCACGCACTCAGCAGAACACACACCCATACACACACTCTCCTTACCTCATCACAATTGAAAACCAGAACCAGACGTCCCAACTTTGCACCCAACGCCTTCACACACTCCGTCTTTCCAGTTCCGGCCGGTCCGAATGGATTTCCGCCAAGTCCCATGTGCATGGCCTGCGTCAGTATCAAGTAGCACTTGTGCGTTAAGCTCGTGCTGACCAATTGATTTGGATTTCCCAGGAACTCGTAGGAGTACTCGAATTCGGCGAACACCATCTTCACCGTCACCCGGGCATCTGGAGCGGGAGCTAGGTAGAATTTCATCTGTTGCAGCCAGTGCCAGTCCGTGACACTGGTCACATTGTTCTGCAAGAGCTCCTCCACAATGCCGACATAATGGACGAAGTCGTAGAGCAGCGCCCTGAGTTTCAGTCGTATCAGCGGGTTCGCAGTCTGCAGCTTCATTCGGGCGAAGTTTGCGATTTCAGCGTTCAATGACTGCAACAGCTTTTGCAGTGACATGGAGCCAATCGCCCGCTCTGCTTGGGTGGTAAAACTCACCGCCTTTGTCGTGCTAAGCACCTGAATGGGATACTTTTCGACAATTTGCTCGTTGAAGGCGTCCACTTTGGCGTGGCACTGAGCTATTTGCTCCTTGAGGGTGTCCTGAATTGATGTAACCAGCGCATTCAACCAGTTCTGTGAAAGGGGGTGAGAGGATGTTAAATATCCTTGGATGGAATTTAGGGGCAACCTCACCTCGATGGGTCCTTTCATTGCGACCGGTTGACGGAGCGTGAGCACATCGCCGTCGGCACTGTGCACCGCGCTAATGGTATTCACGTCGTTCGCTGCGGCTATGGTGAGGCTGTGGCATCCGGGGAAGAGCTTTCTGATGTGTTTCTGAATGATTTCCTGCCTGGAGGCTTGGCCAAGAATTTCCAATAAGTCATCGTCACCGAGAAAGTAGAATCGTGGAAAGGAATTCCTTTTGTCCTGCGGAATGAAAACATTTGTGATTAAAGGGTAAAGGGATAGATGTAGAGGAGCCTGTACCATGATATAGGACATGAGGTTGTTCTGACAGCGCGTCAGCTGACTCTCCAGGGAGTTTACTATGGTGGTAATGTTGTTTATCTTGATGACGGATATAACGCGGGAATCTGCCAGGATTTCACGCATCACATAGCGAAAGTCCTTGTCGATGCGCTTAAAGAGCGCCTCCTCGTTCTTCAGCGTTCCCGCCCCGAAGACTGGCTCCAGGTAGACCCATCTGTGAGGTGTGTGTTGTGATGAGCAGCATTTTCGGAAACAGATTCAACTTACCTCCTCTGTGACCGGTTGAGTCCAGTGAGTAGGGTGTCCAAAGAGTTAAGGCGACTCTCCCACAGCTCGGCCTGGTCGGAGAATGCGTCGAAGGCGCTAGAGTTTTTAGCGGACTGTAGCAGAGACTGGTTGTCGCCGATTTTGTTGAGGATTTCCTGGTAGTCCTTGATGAGCGATACAGAGTTGCCCGAAGAGTCGGTGTGATCTATTAGCTTAAGAGTTGCAGTAACTGCCCACTGGTCCAGTTCGGTGAGGGCTTGCCGTACTACCTGTTCCGACGCTGCTTGCTTGGCAATGTTCTGAAAAGAAGCAACAAAGTCATGGAAATCCGCAGCGCTGAAGGATGATTGCTCACCGAAATCTCGCCACAGACAGCTGCCAGTGCCTGTGAATCATCCAGCACGTCCTTCAATGTTATACTGTGCATGGGCTTGGGATCCTTCTGCAGCAACATGAAGATCCTGGCCCAGTGCCTTTCATTCAGTGCATCCGACTGAAGAAGTTGAAGATTCGGGAGAGACCCCTGCAGCCTCTCGACCATCTGCCGAATCCTCTTCGATGGAAGATCAATGGAAGAGTGTACAGAGCCCTCCCACTTGGTGATGAACTCGGTAAGCACGTAGGGCCGTCTGCGGTATATGGCCCACTCCTCCCCCTTGATGGCATCCAACTCTGAGAGAAAGTCGTCGTAAATCCTCCATTGGCTGGCCTGTGACTGGACTTTTGCATCGATTTCCTCGAAAGGCTGGAGCAGTTCCCTGGGGAACTCCATGTTAAATTTGGAGCATTCGGCGAGCAGGTTATTCTTTTTCTCTACAATCCCCATCCAGTGTTCGTTGCGCTCCTTGAAGAGCTCCAAGGTGGCGTCCTCATTGGCTTCCAGCTCAGCGACAGTGGACTCCCAGCGAAGGATAAATTTCTCTGCCTCATTACGGAGATTCTGAATCTGTGCATTTGCCTGGTCCTTGATGATGTCCACCTGCCTTTGAAGAATGACGGCGTGGTTCTCGATCAGCGGTTGCAACTTCTCCCACTGTAGGAGAATCGCTGTCAGACTTGAGACCCTCTCTTTGCACCAGCCTGCGAGGCATGTGTCCTTGCCTTTGACTGCTTCCAGGGTTCCATTGATCTAATGAGAAGTTTGCTTGAGAGATTGACTTTGGGACAGATGTGGTGGCGCATACCTTCGGAAGCTCCGATATCATTTTTTCGTACTTCATGCCCGACTCTGTGATGGATGCCTCGTCCATGGGAACATTTTGTAGGAATTGCATTGACGTTTGAAGGAATTCTTGGATAAGAGTTACATCGTTGAGGATCGAGGCGCGAAGACTGTTTGTCAGGGCCTCCCAGTAGCGGCGTCCTATGAACTCAATGTCCGACCGGAGGGGCAAAATGTTGATGACGAAGCAATCAATTTGTTCTTCAGCACTGGGAAAAGAGAAGCAAGAAGAAGGATTTTTTTTTCAAAAATTAATTTGACATGTGAACTATTGCATAATTGAAGTTTGACTGAACTTAGAAAGACTATTGTCCCTTTCACTGAAGAAAAAGCAGCTTGGCGGTCGATTGATTGCTGATTTCCTGATTTAAAAAAGTGCCTAAACTTCAGAATTTTCAAACAGCCTGAGTGAATTTTTAGTCCTACACGGCGTCCCTTAGGGTTCCATATTAAGTCCAATATTCTCAAATTTGATCTCTTAAAGATTTTCGCCTTAAAAATGAAATTTGGAACGAACTTTGTTGCCGACGATACAAAAATTGTGCAGTGAACGATGAGAATGTCGCCAGCATTCATTAAGAGTTCAATTTCGTTGCATGGAGTTCGATGGAAAAGATGTACCTCGCACTTGTCGGTCTTCCACTGAAAAACTGAAGAGGGCGTGGAAACAGAATAGCTACGAGTACATCGCCTACAAAGGATTTCAAGTCCTGGATTAAGGGTTAACAAGGCTTTGTTGAGTATTCGGTGGGGCTGGAAGGAAACTGTCTACTATGAGTTGTCGGAACGTGGCCACACAGTCATTTGGATCTACTGCTGTTCCCAACACGACCGTTTGAATAAAACAATCAAGAAATAGCGACAAGAATTCGAAGACGTGGGACAAATTGACAGAGCTAGTTTGTTTTAATAAATCCACACATGAGGCACAGTTTTGTGCCTCAATTCACTGACGCGTTAAGATTCTTGAAGCCTTTTACAAAAATGGACGTTCAAATCATTTTGTGCACCTTGTCATCTTAGTCGACCAACTACATTCGATAATAAGAGGAATTGCAGAATTTGAAATTTTCGTCCGACGGAATAGAAATATTCTCATCAGCACAGTTGACCGTTAAATATAAGGTTGTCAAATATCGTCCTTCCGCCTTTTTGTCTTTTGAATTTTCCGGCTGTGTACAAAGCGCTACAGAGCCCATATCTGGCAATACAATACATCATTTGAAAGGTTTCGAATCGAATCATGGAAATTATCGAGTTAGACCGGCATATGGCATCTCGTGACATCGTCCAGTAGATTGGAGTTAGTCAGCAAACCTCCATATGGCCAGACGCTTAATTCTACCATCTACTGCGAACAACTGGATCGCTTGAAGCAGGCGATCGACCAGAAGCGTAAAGAATTGGCCAACAGGAAAGGTGTACTGTTTCACCAGGACAACGCGAGACCGCACACATCGTTGATGACTCATCAGAAGCTACGGGAGTTCGGATGGGAGGTTTTATCGCATCCACCATATAACCCAGACATAGCGCCAAGTGATTACCATCTGTTCCTGTCCATTCCGAACGCCCTCTTTGGTGTGAAGTTGAACTCGAAAGAGGCTTGTGAAGAGTGGATGTCCGAGTTCTTCACAAATAAGGAGAGGGCTTCTACGAGGGGGTATTATGAAGTTGCCGTATAGATGGAAACAGAACATAACAGAGCTAAATTCGATCATTGTAACACTTTTTATGAAGCATTGAAGGAAGAGGAAAAAAAAGCGGGAAATGAAGATATTTGACAACCTTATATATGCATAAGTGTCAGAGAAGGCTCAGGAAAGCAAAAACAACGATTATAAAGGCTTAGGTTGTGAAAAACTGCACTGGAGCATGTAGCCTCGAAAAATGCTCCGCTGTACTACCAGGCAGTAACCAACATTGAATGTAATTTCTTGGTCTTCGGGAGGAGAACCAGCAAGCGCTTCTGTGATAAAAAGCTAAGGTTTTCAGCTCCCACCACATCAGGGCCAAAGAGCCGCCATCTGATCGGAGCAAAGGCGGGATATTGCCAGAGGAAGCTTTCTGCAGTGTCTTCATCTTCTCCACAGGCTTCGCATAGCGCACCAAGCCCCAGCACCCTTAAGTGCTTAGCTAACGTGAAGTGCCCCATTTGTACGCCAAGAAACAGAAAAACCGTGGATTTCTTACTGACTTTTGGGAGCATACACTTCATCAGCCTGCATCCTGGAGAGTCATGCCATCTCCGTTTGTGCTATTGGAAACTCAACCGTTGACGGAATCCTTAACCAAGGAAGCGGGTAGTCCCTGGTTGGGTTCGCGCTCTACGAATGACTCTTTAGAACCTTGCTTAGCTACTTCATCGGCACTCACTCATGATTCCGTGGTGTCCCGGGACTCAGACAATTCGTTAAGTCGGCCGACCAAATTAAGGGAAGACTTGTATTCCTGTACTATCTTGAAAGTCTTAAAAGGGTTGAGTAAGGCCTAAGCACGGTTTAATTGTCCTTACAGACGCTGATTCTTTACACTAAAGTTTGTGGCCATTGGGATCGCAAACGTTTTCCGACTGGAAGGCCGACGCTAAATTATCTAAAGATGTGTGAAGTCTATTGTTGTCGTTTTCCACAAAAGCCCTAGCTCTACATCCCACCCTCATCTTGGATCTATCCGCGAAATTCCGACTGCATTCCCTTCCCGGTTAAGTTTGTGGCCAGAGCCAGTCCTGGACACAGTATAAGCGACGCAACTGGATCTTTGGTTTCGTCGCATCAGACGGCATGTCCGTGAGACTTTTGTCAAAGGAGATGCGATGTGCGAGGTCCAGTGCGACAGGAACCAAAGATAGTTAGACGGCCTTAATTGTGCATCCTATAATGTGGATGTCAAGAGGAGGGAAATTTAGCAGTGCATCAAGAGCAGAGCCAGGCGTGCTAGAGAAAGCCCCTGTGCAGCCAAGACAGGCTGTTCCCTTAAACTGAGTGAAACCAGCAGTCTTATTCCATCAAACGGCTGGTGTATAGGAAAAAGTGGTCTTATCATTGCCGTATGAGTCACATCATTGCACAAACTGTGAAGAGCCTCTATGAAGGAGAGGGATGTCATAGCCCGCCCATCCTACTCACTTCCCAATAGTCTTAAGCAAATATACTCACTTTTGAATTTTAGCAATTTTCTGACTGAAATGCTTGCAAGCCTTGAAGTTCCTGTCCCAGTCCTCCCAGGAGTTCAAATGTATACTGCACAGCTCCTCGATGTCGACACATCCCAGAGCGATCCACGGTGTCCATAGATTCTTGAATTCCCTCAGCTTGGCGAACAGGTCCTCGGCTTTCTTGAAGAGCGGTCCAAACTGATTCCGATTGATCTCAACCATATTCTTGAACAGGTCGGTACTCTTCTCCGACAAACCGTGGAATCCGCAAGGCCGTTCGAGGAACCGACGCAGTTGAGTGTAATATTTCTCTCGGATCTCTTCCTCCGGTGGACGGAAGGTCAATTGGCGTTGGCTGGAAAGAGGGAAATTTGAGAGTCTGTCTAAAGGGTGATGAACAAGGCCTACCGAAACATGATGTCAATGTGAATGTCGGGAAGTTTGTTGTTCATGTCCGTGAGACCGACGAGGTACTGGTACTCAAGCACCTTGTAAAGCTGGTGGTCCCAGTGCAGCTTGAAGGCGTCCAGATTCGTGTAGTTCTGCCGCTCCAAACTGGCCACCAGCTCCCGCAGATGACGCATTTCATCCTTCCAGACTTGTCCCTGCGTGAAGAGGTCGGTGTTCATAAGCTTGGTGATCTGAAAAGGGATTAAGTTGGTAAACTTGGTAAACTGGAAAGTGACCTGTTTGGGATGAAGATACCGTTCGCTTGGCCTGCTCATGGTAGCCGACCAGGAGGTTATTGTCCGCCGAAAGACGCGACACAGCCTCCTGAAGGACGGAAACATAACTCTGAACGGACTCTTCATCATTCCATGCGGCTGGTTCCCCTTGCACCAATCTCGACAGCTCCATGGCGTTCTTAAGCATAATGGGCCGCTGGCAAGGTATCATCCGGTCCCCGATGGTGTTGTGGAACGTAGCGATCTGCTGCAAGCGACGGGCGTACGACATGAACTTAGCAGCATGGGTGGCCGAGGACCGCAACTCGATGGGGACAGTGTAGCCAAGGTTTTCGAACTCCCGCACATCTTGACAGAAAGTGACTAGCTTCGGATTGAAGGTGACTCGCATCAACTGGCGACCCTCCTTCTCAAACTTCACCACTGGCTGGTCATCGCGGAGTCTGAAAGGACATGTGAATCGGTTTGGGATTGCAAACGAGTGGGGTGCACTCACTTGAGTTCTCCGCTCTTCACCGCTGTCAAGCACTGGCCGCACCAGATCTCAAAGTTTGTCCTGAGCAGAGACTCTGTCTCTTCCTTGATTTCCTGGACGGCCTTGTTGATCTTGTCCGATCCTTCCCGACCACTGATCAAATGGCTCACCTTCTCAATTTCAGTTATCTGCCCAAAGGGGGTAGGAATGTAAATCGAGAGAGAGAGAGAGAGTTCGATGTCCCTTACCTGATACTGCACCACTTTGAGCCACCGGCACTCATTGCAGATCACAGACAAGTGTCCTGTGTCCGGCTCCATATTCGTGTCATTCATCGCCTTGCGCAGGTCCTGTAGGAGGATTTGTAGGGACTGCACAAACTGCTCGCGCTCAATGGTCAGCAGCTCCAGAACCATGGGTCTCTGGATCAGAGTCTCGTACTTCGAGAAGATGAGAATTATCTGCCGCGGATTGCTGAGGTAATTGTGCAGTTGAGCCTTCAAGGCAAAGGCGATTCTCTCGTCTATCGGTTGGAGGATCTGCTCGAACTGCTGTAGAGCCCTGTTCCAGTTGGATTTTCCCTTCGCTGTGGTGTCAAAGATGTTGATGTCTGCTTAGAGGAGGGAAGCGTGAAACTGTGTCTATGACGACAAAGGATACGTTTACCCTTGAACGGGGAGTTGTGGATAAACATCGTTCTGAGGTCGTCGTCCTCCAGGAGAGTCACGATTTGCTTGAAGAGGTTCTTGATGTTCTTAATTTCCGATAGGCGTTCCTTGAACAGCTGACTGCGCTGAGAGACGTGCGGCTCACCGGTCCAAGGATGGTTCATGTAGTTTGGCCAAAATAGTCGTGTCAAGGAATCGCATAACTGCATCCAGGAGTCGACCACGTCGTGACATTGGCTCATGAGATTGCTCACGTGGTACGAACTCAAGTTCCATACGTCTTCTGAGGTTAGGTTCTCGATGCATGTTTCCAGGACCAGGTTGCCTTCAAGATATTGTTAGGAGGTATTTGAGGAAAGAATTTCCACTCACCAAGTAAGTCGAGTATGTCCATCATCCGGCTCTGGGGAAAGTGAAACGGCAACCGCCAAAGCTCGTCGAGGTAGGTGTGGGCTGAGTCCAGAAATTCCTCGATGGTGCCCATGGCCCCGGGATCAATTTTTCTAAAAACAAAACCTTACAGCTGTCCCAATAGTGCGAGAGCGAGTGAGGGTGGTAGGGTACCTGATTTGCTTATCAATGCTCTCCAGGGCACTGATAAAGACTTGGCACATTTCCCGATCGGCGCGCGTCTTGGATACATCCTGCTTCTGCCTCCAGTATTTGATTTCGTCGGCGACGCAGGTAATCCCTGCAATGACACGTCAAACAAATGCCCTCTGCCTCAGCCAGCACTCACCTGATTGCGGCAGGCCCAATGTTGATCCCAGGGAAACATGTAAACTCTGCAGTAGTCCACTCAGCTCCGGGCTGTACTCCGTTTTCTGTAAGAGAGAGAGCGATGTTCCGTAAATCGAACCCCTCCCCCTCCCACCCACTCACCTTAACCACCACATGCGGTGAGAATACCCTCGACATGGAATTGTAAATCGATTTTACCATGCCACCCTCCAGGGTGAGCATTCCCAGACTCTGCTTGTCCAGCAGCGATGTGCCGCTGCCACCGTGGTATGCTCCAGCAGCCATTGATGAAGACGCCGACGGTGGTGTGCCAACTTTGGGAATCTTATAGAACAACAAGCACACATCGTCGCTGGGTATCTGATGGTGGAACTTCAGTTTCCCCTCGGCGCTTGTGGCCGCAATCACTGTGATCTCATCCGATTCCAAAAATTCAACGACCAGCTGGTGGTCCTCTTGCCCAGATATCGCATCAAAGTAGTCAGCTGAAGTGGGATGGATGCGGAAGGAGTGAAAACCAATCCGTCAGAGAGGAATGCTTACCAGACGTGTTGACAATGAATTTAGTTTTATTGGACATGGCTCGGTGAGGTCTTGTCGGATACTAGCGCGACGACGACGACGGCTAATCGGTTTTGCTTCATCGGTTTCTGGGGGGGTTTGTTTTGGCTGAACGATGGTTGCTAAGGAGCCATGGAAACGATGGCAGTGTGGACGGGACGACAGAAGGGCAAGCAGAGGGTTGTTGATAAACAGACTGTGCTAACTGGAGGATGGGGGGGTTTGAACACGTGGTCGGGTTGTTTTTGTTTACAGTTGAGTGGTCTGTTAGTCGGAGCGGTCGAGAGGGTTGGGTTTGACAAGGTTTGACAAGCAGTGGTTGTATGGAGATGTGCTGAAACAGTAGGGACGGCTCGTGCTTGGCTTATGTCAGTGTTGTAGAAAGAGGCGGTAAGAAGAAAAGTTAATAGTGAAGTCAAATGGGAAGGATATGAAACAGGATGTACCGTTGTTTCTTATAGAAATTGAATGGAGTTGTAGATGAGCCTAGAACATGAGCAAAAGCACTCCAAAAGTCGTAGCTGTGGATAGACACTGTTCAACGTCATCTAACTTCTTGGTGAAGAGCGTCATAAACATAGGTCCAACTTGAATAAGTAGTGAACTCTAGTAACACACCGAACCCACTTTACTTGCAAATTTAAATTCAACCTCTCATGCCCTTAGTGCGGGTCACAGGAGGACAACTATTGTGTTAGGCATAGTTCGTCGCACGTGTTAAAGTTGACGTGTTTCTCATTTCTCTTCCATCGCGTCACCGGTAGGTTAAGAATGCCCGCAGGACATTCCATCAACGCAAGAGGAAGCATTTTCTTTTCCTTTTTCCCCGTAACCTCTAACCCACAAGCGACACTCATAAATAAATTCAAAAGACCCTTCATCATATATCCCTCAAGGACTCGGATCTGGTCGTCGTGTCGTCTTCGTCGTTGCCAAACAAAATGGATGACTCAGGCCCATTTTCAGTGAAATGTCGTGTACGCGAACTTTTCCCCAAACACATCTCTCCCACCACCCCCTCCCGTATTCACACTGCTGTGCCGATGCCAGAAAATGAAAGACACAGAAAGTGAAGCATGATTGAACAGGCCAAAAGGGACTTTCTCTCTCCCTCCCCCCACACACACATACACAGCATCAGAGTTCGACGGTCGAATCGAAGACGACGTCGGGACGAATATGAAAAAGATGAATCGAATGAATGACCGACGAATGATTCCAAATTAATTGCATTAGGGGAAAAAATCGCGTCGAACACTTTTAGGCGATGCGTGACTTTGGTCACGGTCCGAATGGGAAGGGGCTAGATGGATGGGAGATTGTTTCACTTGAATATTTATGAAGTTGTAGGGAGATTTCATAAAGTGGTCAAGAAAATTGGAATTGTCCAGCTTTGGGAGAGCTCATGCATGTGCTTTACTTTTTTTGTTTTGAAGTGCTAGACGTGACAATTTGATTTCAGATGTGAAGTCTCAGATATCAGAAGGCAAACTCATTTCGTTAGGAGCTTTTTGAGTGGATGAGTAATGGAATTTGATGAAAATACATTTTCACAAATTTTGTGAATTTTTATCAATTTTGATGGGTTTCTTGAGGAATTCGGAAAATTTGAGTGGAGATCTTAGGAATGGAAAAAATGAGTTTCGCTGAGGCTGTTCTGCCTTCATATTTGGGGCACCGTGCCACCAGCATAAGTAAACCCTTGTGGTTTCACATTTCTCTGTCAGAAGAAAACATTGAAATATTTGAAGTTAGAGATGAAATTTGGACAGGTAAGGTGAATGAATTTTACATTTCCAGGAAATGCAATATATGATTTCATACTAACTTTTCACACCGAAAGTACTAAAAAACTGAAAAAATCAATCTAGTGAGCAGGCGGTTACTGACTCTTTTAATGACAAATGCAGTTGGTATGCTAACCTTAACGGTTTTAGAGATGTTGGCGCAAAACAATTTTACAACACAAATTAACGAGCGGCTTGGAAAACCCAAACTATATCTTATAACGGGTGTTATTTCCGAGGTCTATGTCTATAAGCTTCCTGTGGTCGCCGTGGCGTAGTGGTAAGTGCGTCAACCGCCGCGCAGAAAGTCTGGGTTCGATTCCCGGACGGGACACCTTGCATTTTTTCACGGCAGTATCAATTGTCTATGAACCGTCTATTGCCGTTCGGAGTCGGCAAAAAACTGTGGGTCCCTTTTACTCGTAAAAGAGTACCACGCACAACGCGAGTAGTCGTTGTAGAAGCTAGGCCCTGGTCCGTCATGGGCTGTAGCGCCACTCAATTATTATTTTTATGTCTATAAACTTTGAGTTGGCAACACAATTTCAACTTGCGACCATTTGAAGCTATCAAATGATTTACTTTTTAGCTTGACTTGGCACATGAATAGAGCCACAGGGGCCCTCCTACGCCTAAAAATTAATTCTAAACGCTGTTTCGCATGTGTTCTGTTGCCGTGGGACCCTTCCAATAGGTTTTTGTCGAAATCTGAGATTTGAATATTTGAACAACACAGAAGGACCCCAGTGGCTGTAGGAAGATATCATTGATCATGGATTTCGGCCCAAAAATTGAAAAAACTCAAAGTGACGAATAGCCGAAAATCTTCAAATCTCAGATTTCGACAAAAACCAATTGGATAGGTCCCACGGCATCAGAACACATGCGAAACATCGTTTACAATTCATTTTGAGGCCCAGGAGGACCCCAGTGGCTGTCGGAAGATATCATGGATTTCGGCCCAAGAATTGAAAAAACGCACAGTGCTAGCATCGTGACGAATAGCCGAAAATCTTCAAATCTCAGATTTCGACAAAAACCAATTGGATAGGTCCCACGGCATCAGAACACATGCGAAACATCGTTTACAATTCATTTTGAGGCCCAGGAGGACCCCAGTGGCTGTCGGAAGATATCATGGATTTCGGCCCAAAATTGAAAAAACGCACAATGCTAGCATCGTGACGAATAGCCGAAAATCTTCAAATCTCAGATTTCGACAAAAACCAATTGGATAGGTCCCACGGCATCAGAACACATGCGAAACATCGTTTACAATTCATTTTGAGGCCCAGGAGGACCCCAGTGGCTGTCGGAAGATATCATGGATTTCGGCCCAAAATTGAAAAAACGCACAATGCTAGCATCGTGACGAATAGCCGAAAATCTTCAAATCTCAGATTTCGACAAAAACCAATTGGATAGGTCCCACGGCATCAGAACACATGCGAAACATCGTTTACAATTCATTTTGAGGCCCAGGAGGGCCCCAGTGGCTTTCGGAAGATGACTGCGATTTTTGCCCATGAACTGAAAAAAAGCCGAAAATCTTCAAATCTCAGATTTCGACAAAAACCAATTGGATATGTCCCACGGCATCAGAACACATGCGAAACATGGTTTACAATTCATTTTGAGGCCCAGGAGGGCCCCAGTGGCTTTCGGAAGATGACGGCGATTTTTGCCCAAGAACTGAAAAAAAGCCGAAAATCTTCAAATCTCAGATTTCAATCTCAGATTTCGACAAAAACCAATTGGATAGGTCCCACGGCATCAGAACACATGCGAAACATCGTTTACAATTCATTTTGAGGCCCAGGAGGGCCCCAGTGGCTTTCGGAAGATGACGGCGATTTTTGCCCAAGAACTGAAAAAAAGCCGAAAATCTTCAAATCTCAGATTTCGACAAAAACCAATTGGATAGGTCCCACGGCATCAGAACACATGCGAAACATCGTTTACAATTCATTTTGAGGCCCAGGAGGGCCCCAGTGGCTTTCGGAAGATGACGGCGATTTTTGCCCAAGAACTGAAAAAAAGCCGAAAATCTTCAAATCTCAGATTTCGACAAAAACCAATTGGATAGGTCCCACGGCATCAGAACACATGCGAAACATCGTTTACAATTCATTTTGAGGCCCAGGAGGGCCCCAGTGGCTTTCGGAAGATGACGGCGATTTTTGCCCAAGAACTGAAAAAAAGCCGAAAATCTTCAAATCTCAGATTTCGACAAAAACCAATTGGATAGGTCCCACGGCATCAGAACACATGCGAAACATCGTTTACAATTCATTTTGAGGCCCAGGAGGGCCCCAGTGGCTTTCGGAAGATGACTGCGATTTTTGCCCATGAACTGAAAAAAAGCCGAAAATCTTCAAATCTCAGATTTCGACAAAAACCAATTGGATAGGTCCCACGGCATCAGAACACATGCAAAACATCGTTTACAATTCATTTTGAGGCCCAGGAGGGCCCCAGTGGCTGTCGGAAGATATCATGGATTTCGGCCCAAAAATTGAAAAAACGCACAATGCTAGCATCGTGACGAATAGCCGAAAATCTTCAAATCTCAGATTTCGACAAAAACCAATTGGATAGGTCCCACGGCATCAGAACACATGCAAAACATCGTTTACAATTCATTTTGAGGCCCAGGAGGGCCCCAGTGGCTGTCGGAAGATATCATGGATTTCGGCCCAAAAATTGAAAAAACGCACAATGCTAGCATCGTGACGAATAGCCGAAAATCTTCAAATCTCAGATTTCGACAAAAACCAATTGGATAGGTCCCACGGCATCAGAACACATGCGAAACATCGTTTACAATTCATTTTGAGGCCCAGGAGGGCCCCAGTGGCTTTCGGAAGATGACGGCGATTTTTGCCCAAGAACTGAAAAAAAGCCGAAAATCTTCAAATCTCAGATTTCGACAAAAACCAATTGGATAGGTCCCACGGCATCAGAACACATGCGAAACATCGTTTACAATTCATTTTGAGGCCCAGGAGGGCCCCAGTGGCTTTCGGAAGATGACTGCGATTTTTGCCCATGAACTGAAAAAAAGCCGAAAATCTTCAAATCTCAGATTTCGACAAAAACCAATTGGATATGTCCCACGGCATCAGAACACATGCGAAACATCGTTTACAATTCATTTTGAGGCCCAGGAGGACCCCAGTGGCTGTCGGAAGATATCATGGATTTCGGCCCAAAAATTGAAAAAACGCACAATGCTAGCATCGTGACGAATAGCCGAAAATCTTCAAATCTCAGATTTCGACAAAAACCAATTGGATAGGTCCCACGGCATCAGAACACATGCGAAACATCGTTTACAATTCATTTTGAGGCCCAGGAGGGCCCCAGTGGCTGTCGGAAGATATCATGGATTTCGGCCCAAAAATTGAAAAAACGCACAATGCTAGCATCGTGACGAATAGCCGAAAATCTTCAAATCTCAGATTTCGACAAAAACCAATTGGATAGGTCCCACGGCATCAGAACACATGCGAAACATCGTTTACAATTCATTTTGAGGCCCAGGAGGACCCCAGTGGCTGTCGGAAGATATCATGGATTTCGGCCCAAAATTGAAAAAACGCACAATGCTAGCATCGTGACGAATAGCCGAAAATCTTCAAATCTCAGATTTCGACAAAAACCAATTGGATAGGTCCCACGGCATCAGAACACATGCAAAACATCGTTTACAATTCATTTTGAGGCCCAGGAGGGCCCCAGTGGCTGTCGGAAGATATCATGGATTTCGGTCCAAAAATTGAAATAACGCATAATGCTAGCATCGTGACGAATAGCCGAAAATCTTCAAATCTCAGATTTCGACAAAAACCAATTGGATAGGTCCCACGGCATCAGAACACATGCGAAACATCGTTTACAATTCATTTTGAGGCCCAGGAGGGCCCCAGTGGCTTTCGGAAGATGACTGCGATTTTTGCCCATGAACTGAAAAAAAGCCGAAAATCTTCAAATCTCAGATTTCGACAAAAACCAATTGGATATGTCCCACGGCATCAGAACACATGCGAAACATGGTTTACAATTCATTTTGAGGCCCAGGAGGGCCCCAGTGGCTTTCGGAAGATGACTGCGATTTTTGCCCATGAACTGAAAAAAAGCCGAAAATCTTCAAATCTCAGATTTCGACAAAAACCAATTGGATATGTCCCACGGCATCAGAACACATGTTAAACATCGTTTACAATTCATTTTGAGGCCCAGGAGGACCCCAGTGGCTGTCGGAAGATATCATGGATTTCGGCCCAAAAATTGAAATAACGCACAATGCTATCATCGTGACGAATAGCCGAAAATCTTCAAATCTCAGATTTCTACAAAAACCAATTGGATAGGTCCCACGGCATCAGAACACATGCGAAACATCGTTTACAATTCATTTTGAGGCCCAGGAGGACCCCAGTGGCTGTCGGAAGATATCATGGATTTCGGCCCAAGAATTGAAAAAACGCACAGTGCTAGCATCGTGACGAATAGCCGAAAATCTTCAAATCTCAGATTTCGACAAAAACCAATTGGATAGGTCCCACGGCATCAGAACACATGCGAAACATCGTTTACAATTCATTTTGAGGCCCAGGAGGGCCCCAGTGGCTTTCGGAAGATGACGGCGATTTTTGCCCAAGAACTGAAAAAAAGCCGAAAATCTTCAAATCTCAGATTTCGACAAAAACCAATTGGATAGGTCCCACGGCATCAGAACACATGCGAAACATCGTTTACAATTCATTTTGAGGCCCAGGAGGGCCCCAGTGGCTTTCGGAAGATGACGGCGATTTTTGCCCAAGAAAAAAAGCCGAAAATCTTCAAATCTCAGATTTCGACAAAAACCAATTGGATAGGTCCCACGGCATCAGAACACATGCGAAACATCGTTTACAATTCATTTTGAGGCCCAGGAGGGCCCCAGTGGCTTTCGGAAGATGACGGCGATTTTTGCCCAAGAACTGAAAAAAAGCCGAAAATCTTCAAATCTCAGACTTCGACAAAAACCAATTGGATAGGTCCCACGGCATCAGAACACATGCGAAACATCGTTTACAATTCATTTTGAGGCCCAGGAGGGCCCCAGTGGCTTTCGGAAGATGACGGCGATTTTTGCCCAAGAACTGAAAAAAAGCCGAAAATCTTCAAATCTCAGATTTCGACAAAAACCAATTGGATAGGTCCCACGGCATCAGAACACATGCGAAACATCGTTTACAATTCATTTTGAGGCCCAGGAGGGCCCCAGTGGCTTTCGGAAGATGACTGCGATTTTTGCCCATGAACTGAAAAAAAGCCGAAAATCTTCAAATCTCAGATTTCGACAAAAACCAATTGGATATGTCCCACGGCATCAGAACACATGCGAAACATCGTTTACAATTCATTTTGAGGCCCAGGAGGACCCCAGTGGCTGTCGGAAGATATCATGGATTTCGGCCCAAAAATTGAAAAAACGCACAATGCTAGCATCGTGACGAATAGCCGAAAATCTTCAAATCTCAGATTTCGACAAAAACCAATTGGATAGGTCCCACGGCATCAGAACACATGCAAAACATCGTTTACAATTCATTTTGAGGCCCAGGAGGGCCCCAGTGGCTGTCGGAAGATATCATGGATTTCGGCCCAAAAATTGAAAAAACGCACAATGCTAGCATCGTGACGAATAGCCGAAAATCTTCAAATCTCAGATTTCGACAAAAACCAATTGGATAGGTCCCACGGCATCAGAACACATGCGAAACATCGTTTACAATTCATTTTGAGGCCCAGGAGGACCCCAGTGGCTGTCGGAAGATATCATGGATTTCGGCCCAAAATTGAAAAAACGCACAATGCTAGCATCGTGACGAATAGCCGAAAATCTTCAAATCTCAGATTTCGACAAAAACCAATTGGATAGGTCCCACGGCATCAGAACACATGCGAAACATCGTTTACAATTCATTTTGAGGCCCAGGAGGGCCCCAGTGGCTGTCGGAAGATATCATGGATTTCGGCCCAAAAATTGAAAAAACGCACAATGCTAGCATCGTGACGAATAGCCGAAAATCTTCAAATCTCAGATTTCGACAAAAACCAATTGGATAGGTCCCACGGCATCAGAACACATGCGAAACATCGTTTACAATTCATTTTGAGGCCCAGGAGGACCCCAGTGGCTGTCGGAAGATATCATGGATTTCGGCCCAAAATTGAAAAAACGCACAATGCTAGCATCGTGACGAATAGCCGAAAATCTTCAAATCTCAGATTTCGACAAAAACCAATTGGATAGGTCCCACGGCATCAGAACACATGCGAAACATCGTTTACAATTCATTTTGAGGCCCAGGAGGGCCCCAGTGGCTTTCGGAAGATGACTGCGATTTTTGCCCATGAACTGAAAAAAAGCCGAAAATCTTCAAATCTCAGATTTCGACAAAAACCAATTGGATATGTCCCACGGCATCAGAACACATGCGAAACATCGTTTACAATTCATTTTGAGGCCCAGGAGGGCCCCAGTGGCTTTCGGAAGATGACTGCGATTTTTGCCCATGAACTGAAAAAAAGCCGAAAATCTTCAAATCTCAGATTTCGACAAAAACCAATTGGATATGTCCCACGGCATCAGAACACATGCGAAACATCGTTTACAATTCATTTTGAGGCCCAGGAGGACCCCAGTGGCTGTCGGAAGATATCATGGATTTCGGCCCAAAAATTGAAAAAACGCACAATGCTAGCATCGTGACGAATAGCCGAAAATCTTCAAATCTCAGATTTCGACAAAAACCAATTGGATAGGTCCCACGGCATAAGAACACATGCGAAACATCGTTTACAATTCATTTTGAGGCCCAGGAGGACCCCAGTGGCTGTCGGAAGATATCATGGATTTCGGCCCAAAATTGAAAAAACGCACAATGCTGGCATCGTGACGAATAGCCGAAAATCTTCAAATCTCAGATTTCGACAAAAACCAATTGGATAGGTCCCACGGCATCAGAACACATGCAAAACATCGTTTACAATTCATTTTGAGGCCCAGGAGGGCCCCAGTGGCTTTCGGAGGATGACGGCGATTTTTGCCCAAGAACTGAAAAAAAGCCGAAAATCTTCAAATCTCAGATTTCGACAAAAACCAATTGGATAGGTCCCACGGCATCAGAACACATGCGAAACATCGTTTACAATTCATTTTGAGGCCCAGGAGGACCCCAGTGGCTGTCGGAAGATATCATGGATTTCGGCCCAAAAATTGAAAAAACGCACAATGCTAGCATCGTGACGAATAGCCGAAAATCTTCAAATCTCAGATTTCGACAAAAACCAATTGGATAGGTCCCACGGCAGCAGAACACATGCGAAACATCGTTTACAATTCATTTTGAGGCCCAGGAGGACCCCAGTGGCTGTCGGAAGATATCATGGATTTCGGCCCAAAATTGAAAAAACGCACAATGCTGGCATCGTGACGAATAGCCGAAAATCTTCAAATCTCCGATTTCGACAAAAACTAATTGGATAGGTCCCACGGCATCAGAACACATGCGAAACATCGTTTACAATTCATTTTGAGGCCCAGGAGGGCCCCAGTGGCTTTCGGAAGATGACGGCGATTTTTGCCCAAGAACTGAAAAAAAGCCGAAAATCTTCAAATCTCAGATTTCGACAAAAACCAATTGGATAGGTCCCACGGCATCAGAACACATGCGAAACATCGTTTACAATTCATTTTGAGGCCCAGGAGGACCCCAGTGGCTGTCGGAAGATATCATGGATTTGAAAAAACGCACAATGCTAGCATCGTGACGAATAGCCGAAAATCTTCAAATCTCAGATTTCGACAAAAACCAATTGGATAGGTCCCACGGCATCAGAACACATGCGAAACATCGTTTACAATTCATTTTGAGGCCCAGGAGGGCCCCAGTGGCTTTCGGAAGATGACTGCGATTTTTGCCCATGAACTGAAAAAAAGCCGAAAATCTTCAAATCTCAGATTTCGACAAAAACCAATTGGATATGTCCCACGGCATCAGAACACATGCGAAACATGGTTTACAATTCATTTTGAGGCCCAGGAGGGCCCCAGTGGCTGTCGGAAGATATCATGGATTTCGGCCCAAAAATTGAAAAAACGCACAATGCTAGCATCGTGACGAATAGCCGAAAATCTTCAAATCTCAGATTTCGACAAAAACCAATTGGATAGGTCCCACGGCAGCAGAACACATGCGAAACATCGTTTACAATTCATTTTGAGGCCCAGGAGGACCCCAGAGGCTGTCGGAAGATATCATGGATTTCGGCCCAAAATTGAAAAAACGCACAATGCTAGCATCGTGACGAATAGCCGAAAATCTTCAAATCTCAGATTTCGACAAAAACCAATTGGATAGGTCCCACGGCATCAGAACACATGCGAAACATCGTTTACAATTCATTTTGAGGCCCAGGAGGGCCCCAGTGGCTTTCGGAAGATGACTGCGATTTTTGCCCATGAACTGAAAAAAAGCCGAAAATCTTCAAATCTCAGATTTCGACGAAAACCAATTGGATAGGTCCCACGGCATCAGAACACATGCGAAACATCGTTTACAATTCATTTTGAGGCCCAGGAGGGCCCCAGTGGCTTTCGGAAGATGACGGCGATTTTTGCCCAAGAACTGAAAAAAAGCCGAAAATCTTCAAATCTCAGATTTCGACAAAAACCAATTGGATAGGTCCCACGGCATCAGAACACATGCGAAACATCGTTTACAATTCATTTTGAGGCCCAGGAGGACCCCAGTGGCTGTCGGAAGATATCATGGATTTCGGCCCAAAAATTGAAAAAACGCACAATGCTAGCATCGTGACGAATAGCCGAAAATCTTCAAATCTCAGATTTCGACAAAAACCAATTGGATAGGTCCCACGGCATCAGAACACATGCGAAACATCGTTTACAATTCATTTTGAGGCCCAGGAGGACACCAGTGGCTGTCGGAAGATATCATGGATTTCGGCCCAAAATTGAAAAAACGCACAATGCTAGCATCGTGACGAATAGCCGAAAATCTTCAAATCTCCGATTTCGACAAAAACTAATTGGATAGGTCCCACGGCATCAGAACACATGCGAAACATCGTTTACAATTCATTTTGAGGCCCAGGAGGGCCCCAGTGGCTTTCGGAAGATGACGGCGATTTTTGCCCAAGAACTGAAAAAAAGCCGAAAATCTTCAAATCTCAGATTTCGACAAAAACCAATTGGATAGGTCCCACGGCATCAGAACACATGCGAAACATCGTTTACAATTCATTTTGAGGCCCAGGAGGACCCCAGTGGCTGTCGGAAGATATCATGGATTTCGGCCCAAAAATTGAAAAAACGCACAATGCTAGCATCGTGACGAATAGCCGAAAATCTTCAAATCTCAGATTTCGACAAAAACCAATTGGATAGGTCCCACGGCATCAGAACACATGCGAAACATCGTTTACAATTCATTTTGAGGCCCAGGAGGGCCCCAGTGGCTTTCGGAAGATGACGGCGATTTTTGCCCAAGAACTGAAAAAAAGCCGAAAATCTTCAAATCTCAGATTTCGACAAAAACCAATTGGATAGGTCCCACGGCATCAGAACACATGCGAAACATCGTTTACAATTCATTTTGAGGCCCAGGAGGGCCCCAGTGGCTTTCGGAAGATGACTGCGATTTTTGCCCATGAACTGAAAAAAAGCCGAAAATCTTCAAATCTCAGATTTCGACAAAAACCAATTGGATATGTCCCACGGCATCAGAACACATGCGAAACATCGTTTACAATTCATTTTGAGGCCCAGGAGGACCCCAGTGGCTGTCGGAAGATATCATGGATTTCGGCCCAAAAATTGAAAAAACGCACAATGCTAGCATCGTGACGAATAGCCGAAAATCTTCAAATCTCAGATTTCGACAAAAACCAATTGGATAGGTCCCACGGCATCAGAACACATGCGAAACATCGTTTACAATTCATTTTGAGGCCCAGGAGGGCCCCAGTGGCTGTCGGAAGATATCATGGATTTCGGCCCAAAAATTGAAAAAACGCACAATGCTAGCATCGTGACGAATAGCCGAAAATCTTCAAATCTCAGATTTCGACAAAAACCAATTGGATAGGTCCCACGGCATCAGAACACATGCGAAACATCGTTTACAATTCATTTTGAGGCCCAGGAGGACCCCAGTGGCTGTCGGAAGATATCATGGATTTCGGCCCAAAATTGAAAAAACGCACAATGCTAGCATCGTGACGAATAGCCGAAAATCTTCAAATCTCAGATTTCGACAAAAACCAATTGGATAGGTCCCACGGCATCAGAACACATGCAAAACATCGTTTACAATTCATTTTGAGGCCCAGGAGGGCCCCAGTGGCTGTCGGAAGATATCATGGATTTCGGTCCAAAAATTGAAATAACGCATAATGCTAGCATCGTGACGAATAGCCGAAAATCTTCAAATCTCAGATTTCGACAAAAACCAATTGGATAGGTCCCACGGCATCAGAACACATGCGAAACATCGTTTACAATTCATTTTGAGGCCCAGGAGGGCCCCAGTGGCTTTCGGAAGATGACTGCGATTTTTGCCCATGAACTGAAAAAAAGCCGAAAATCTTCAAATCTCAGATTTCGACAAAAACCAATTGGATATGTCCCACGGCATCAGAACACATGCGAAACATGGTTTACAATTCATTTTGAGGCCCAGGAGGGCCCCAGTGGCTTTCGGAAGATGACTGCGATTTTTGCCCATGAACTGAAAAAAAGCCGAAAATCTTCAAATCTCAGATTTCGACAAAAACCAATTGGATATGTCCCACGGCATCAGAACACATGTTAAACATCGTTTACAATTCATTTTGAGGCCCAGGAGGACCCCAGTGGCTGTCGGAAGATATCATGGATTTCGGCCCAAAAATTGAAATAACGCACAATGCTATCATCGTGACGAATAGCCGAAAATCTTCAAATCTCAGATTTCTACAAAAACCAATTGGATAGGTCCCACGGCATCAGAACACATGCGAAACATCGTTTACAATTCATTTTGAGGCCCAGGAGGACCCCAGTGGCTGTCGGAAGATATCATGGATTTCGGCCCAAGAATTGAAAAAACGCACAGTGCTAGCATCGTGACGAATAGCCGAAAATCTTCAAATCTCAGATTTCGACAAAAACCAATTGGATAGGTCCCACGGCATCAGAACACATGCGAAACATCGTTTACAATTCATTTTGAGGCCCAGGAGGGCCCCAGTGGCTTTCGGAAGATGACGGCGATTTTTGCCCAAGAACTGAAAAAAAGCCGAAAATCTTCAAATCTCAGATTTCGACAAAAACCAATTGGATAGGTCCCACGGCATCAGAACACATGCGAAACATCGTTTACAATTCATTTTGAGGCCCAGGAGGGCCCCAGTGGCTTTCGGAAGATGACGGCGATTTTTGCCCAAGAAAAAAAGCCGAAAATCTTCAAATCTCAGATTTCGACAAAAACCAATTGGATAGGTCCCACGGCATCAGAACACATGCGAAACATCGTTTACAATTCATTTTGAGGCCCAGGAGGGCCCCAGTGGCTTTCGGAAGATGACGGCGATTTTTGCCCAAGAACTGAAAAAAAGCCGAAAATCTTCAAATCTCAGACTTCGACAAAAACCAATTGGATAGGTCCCACGGCATCAGAACACATGCGAAACATCGTTTACAATTCATTTTGAGGCCCAGGAGGGCCCCAGTGGCTTTCGGAAGATGACGGCGATTTTTGCCCAAGAACTGAAAAAAAGCCGAAAATCTTCAAATCTCAGATTTCGACAAAAACCAATTGGATAGGTCCCACGGCATCAGAACACATGCGAAACATCGTTTACAATTCATTTTGAGGCCCAGGAGGGCCCCAGTGGCTTTCGGAAGATGACTGCGATTTTTGCCCATGAACTGAAAAAAAGCCGAAAATCTTCAAATCTCAGATTTCGACAAAAACCAATTGGATATGTCCCACGGCATCAGAACACATGCGAAACATCGTTTACAATTCATTTTGAGGCCCAGGAGGACCCCAGTGGCTGTCGGAAGATATCATGGATTTCGGCCCAAAAATTGAAAAAACGCACAATGCTAGCATCGTGACGAATAGCCGAAAATCTTCAAATCTCAGATTTCGACAAAAACCAATTGGATAGGTCCCACGGCATCAGAACACATGCAAAACATCGTTTACAATTCATTTTGAGGCCCAGGAGGGCCCCAGTGGCTGTCGGAAGATATCATGGATTTCGGCCCAAAAATTGAAAAAACGCACAATGCTAGCATCGTGACGAATAGCCGAAAATCTTCAAATCTCAGATTTCGACAAAAACCAATTGGATAGGTCCCACGGCATCAGAACACATGCGAAACATCGTTTACAATTCATTTTGAGGCCCAGGAGGACCCCAGTGGCTGTCGGAAGATATCATGGATTTCGGCCCAAAATTGAAAAAACGCACAATGCTAGCATCGTGACGAATAGCCGAAAATCTTCAAATCTCAGATTTCGACAAAAACCAATTGGATAGGTCCCACGGCATCAGAACACATGCGAAACATCGTTTACAATTCATTTTGAGGCCCAGGAGGGCCCCAGTGGCTGTCGGAAGATATCATGGATTTCGGCCCAAAAATTGAAAAAACGCACAATGCTAGCATCGTGACGAATAGCCGAAAATCTTCAAATCTCAGATTTCGACAAAAACCAATTGGATAGGTCCCACGGCATCAGAACACATGCGAAACATCGTTTACAATTCATTTTGAGGCCCAGGAGGACCCCAGTGGCTGTCGGAAGATATCATGGATTTCGGCCCAAAATTGAAAAAACGCACAATGCTAGCATCGTGACGAATAGCCGAAAATCTTCAAATCTCAGATTTCGACAAAAACCAATTGGATAGGTCCCACGGCATCAGAACACATGCGAAACATCGTTTACAATTCATTTTGAGGCCCAGGAGGGCCCCAGTGGCTTTCGGAAGATGACTGCGATTTTTGCCCATGAACTGAAAAAAAGCCGAAAATCTTCAAATCTCAGATTTCGACAAAAACCAATTGGATATGTCCCACGGCATCAGAACACATGCGAAACATCGTTTACAATTCATTTTGAGGCCCAGGAGGGCCCCAGTGGCTTTCGGAAGATGACTGCGATTTTTGCCCATGAACTGAAAAAAAGCCGAAAATCTTCAAATCTCAGATTTCGACAAAAACCAATTGGATATGTCCCACGGCATCAGAACACATGCGAAACATCGTTTACAATTCATTTTGAGGCCCAGGAGGACCCCAGTGGCTGTCGGAAGATATCATGGATTTCGGCCCAAAAATTGAAAAAACGCACAATGCTAGCATCGTGACGAATAGCCGAAAATCTTCAAATCTCAGATTTCGACAAAAACCAATTGGATAGGTCCCACGGCATAAGAACACATGCGAAACATCGTTTACAATTCATTTTGAGGCCCAGGAGGACCCCAGTGGCTGTCGGAAGATATCATGGATTTCGGCCCAAAATTGAAAAAACGCACAATGCTGGCATCGTGACGAATAGCCGAAAATCTTCAAATCTCAGATTTCGACAAAAACCAATTGGATAGGTCCCACGGCATCAGAACACATGCAAAACATCGTTTACAATTCATTTTGAGGCCCAGGAGGGCCCCAGTGGCTTTCGGAGGATGACGGCGATTTTTGCCCAAGAACTGAAAAAAAGCCGAAAATCTTCAAATCTCAGATTTCGACAAAAACCAATTGGATAGGTCCCACGGCATCAGAACACATGCGAAACATCGTTTACAATTCATTTTGAGGCCCAGGAGGACCCCAGTGGCTGTCGGAAGATATCATGGATTTCGGCCCAAAAATTGAAAAAACGCACAATGCTAGCATCGTGACGAATAGCCGAAAATCTTCAAATCTCAGATTTCGACAAAAACCAATTGGATAGGTCCCACGGCAGCAGAACACATGCGAAACATCGTTTACAATTCATTTTGAGGCCCAGGAGGACCCCAGTGGCTGTCGGAAGATATCATGGATTTCGGCCCAAAATTGAAAAAACGCACAATGCTGGCATCGTGACGAATAGCCGAAAATCTTCAAATCTCCGATTTCGACAAAAACTAATTGGATAGGTCCCACGGCATCAGAACACATGCGAAACATCGTTTACAATTCATTTTGAGGCCCAGGAGGGCCCCAGTGGCTTTCGGAAGATGACGGCGATTTTTGCCCAAGAACTGAAAAAAAGCCGAAAATCTTCAAATCTCAGATTTCGACAAAAACCAATTGGATAGGTCCCACGGCATCAGAACACATGCGAAACATCGTTTACAATTCATTTTGAGGCCCAGGAGGACCCCAGTGGCTGTCGGAAGATATCATGGATTTGAAAAAACGCACAATGCTAGCATCGTGACGAATAGCCGAAAATCTTCAAATCTCAGATTTCGACAAAAACCAATTGGATAGGTCCCACGGCATCAGAACACATGCGAAACATCGTTTACAATTCATTTTGAGGCCCAGGAGGGCCCCAGTGGCTTTCGGAAGATGACTGCGATTTTTGCCCATGAACTGAAAAAAAGCCGAAAATCTTCAAATCTCAGATTTCGACAAAAACCAATTGGATATGTCCCACGGCATCAGAACACATGCGAAACATGGTTTACAATTCATTTTGAGGCCCAGGAGGGCCCCAGTGGCTGTCGGAAGATATCATGGATTTCGGCCCAAAAATTGAAAAAACGCACAATGCTAGCATCGTGACGAATAGCCGAAAATCTTCAAATCTCAGATTTCGACAAAAACCAATTGGATAGGTCCCACGGCAGCAGAACACATGCGAAACATCGTTTACAATTCATTTTGAGGCCCAGGAGGACCCCAGAGGCTGTCGGAAGATATCATGGATTTCGGCCCAAAATTGAAAAAACGCACAATGCTAGCATCGTGACGAATAGCCGAAAATCTTCAAATCTCAGATTTCGACAAAAACCAATTGGATAGGTCCCACGGCATCAGAACACATGCGAAACATCGTTTACAATTCATTTTGAGGCCCAGGAGGGCCCCAGTGGCTTTCGGAAGATGACTGCGATTTTTGCCCATGAACTGAAAAAAAGCCGAAAATCTTCAAATCTCAGATTTCGACGAAAACCAATTGGATAGGTCCCACGGCATCAGAACACATGCGAAACATCGTTTACAATTCATTTTGAGGCCCAGGAGGGCCCCAGTGGCTTTCGGAAGATGACGGCGATTTTTGCCCAAGAACTGAAAAAAAGCCGAAAATCTTCAAATCTCAGATTTCGACAAAAACCAATTGGATAGGTCCCACGGCATCAGAACACATGCGAAACATCGTTTACAATTCATTTTGAGGCCCAGGAGGACCCCAGTGGCTGTCGGAAGATATCATGGATTTCGGCCCAAAAATTGAAAAAACGCACAATGCTAGCATCGTGACGAATAGCCGAAAATCTTCAAATCTCAGATTTCGACAAAAACCAATTGGATAGGTCCCACGGCATCAGAACACATGCGAAACATCGTTTACAATTCATTTTGAGGCCCAGGAGGACACCAGTGGCTGTCGGAAGATATCATGGATTTCGGCCCAAAATTGAAAAAACGCACAATGCTAGCATCGTGACGAATAGCCGAAAATCTTCAAATCTCCGATTTCGACAAAAACTAATTGGATAGGTCCCACGGCATCAGAACACATGCGAAACATCGTTTACAATTCATTTTGAGGCCCAGGAGGGCCCCAGTGGCTTTCGGAAGATGACGGCGATTTTTGCCCAAGAACTGAAAAAAAGCCGAAAATCTTCAAATCTCAGATTTCGACAAAAACCAATTGGATAGGTCCCACGGCATCAGAACACATGCGAAACATCGTTTACAATTCATTTTGAGGCCCAGGAGGACCCCAGTGGCTGTCGGAAGATATCATGGATTTCGGCCCAAAATTGAAAAAACGCACAATGCTAGCATCGTGACGAATAGCCGAAAATCTTCAAATCTCAGATTTCGACAAAAACCAATTGGATAGGTCCCACGGCATCAGAACACATGCGAAACATCGTTTACAATTCATTTTGAGGCCCAGGAGGGCCCCAGTGGCTTTCGGAAGATGACTGCGATTTTTGCCCATGAACTGAAAAAAAGCCGAAAATCTTCAAATCTCAGATTTCGACAAAAACCAATTGGATATGTCCCACGGCATCAGAACACATGCGAAACATGGTTTACAATTCATTTTGAGGCCCAGGAGGGCCCCAGTGGCTTTCGGAAGATGACTGCGATTTTTGCCCATGAACTGAAAAAAAGCCGAAAATCTTCAAATCTCAGATTTTAACAAAAACCAATTGGATATGTCCCACGGCATCAGAACACATGCGAAACATCGTTTACAATTCATTTTGAGGCCCAGGAGGACCCCAGTGGCTGTCGGAAGATATCATGGATTTCGGCCCAAGTATTGAAATAACCCATAATGCTAGCATCGTGACGAATAGCCGAAAATCTTCAAATCTCAGATTTCGACAAAAACCAATTGGATAAGTCCCACGGCATCAGAACACATGCGAAACATCGTTTACAATTCATTTTGAGGCCCAGGAGGGCCCCAGTGGCTTTCGGAAGATGACTGCGATTTTTGCCCATGAACTGAAAAAAAGCCGAAAACCTTCAAATCTCAGATTTCGACAAAAACCAATTGGATAGGTCCCACGGCATCAGAACACATGCGAAACATCGTTTACAATTCATTTTGAGGCCCAGGAGGACCCCAGTGGCTGTCGGAAGATATCATGGATTTCGGCCCAAAATTGAAAAAACGCACAATGCTGGCATCGTGACGAATAGCCGAAAATCTTCAAATCTCAGATTTCGACAAAAACCAATTGGATATGTCCCACGGCATCAGAACACATGCGAAACATCGTTTACAATTCATTTTGAGGCCCAGGAGGACCCCAGTGGCTGTCGGAAGATATCATGGATTTCGGCCCAAAATTGAAAAAACGCACAATGCTGGCATCGTGACGAATAGCCGAAAATCTTCAAATCTCCGATTTCGACAAAAACTAATTGGATAGGTCCCACGGCATCAGAACACATGCGAAACATCGTTTACAATTCATTTTGAGGCCCAGGAGGGCCCCAGTGGCTTTCGGAAGATGACGGCGATTTTTGCCCAAGAACTGAAAAAAAGCCGAAAATCTTCAAATCTCAGATTTCGACAAAAACCAATTGGATAGGTCCCACGGCATCAGAACACATGCGAAACATCGTTTACAATTCATTTTGAGGCCCAGGAGGACCCCAGTGGCTGTCGGAAGATATCATGGATTTCGGCCCAAAATTGAAAAAACGCACAATGCTAGCATCGTGACGAATAGCCGAAAATCTTCAAATCTCAGATTTCGACAAAAACCAATTGGATAGGTCCCACGGCATCAGAACACATGCGAAACATCGTTTACAATTCATTTTGAGGCCCAGGAGGGCCCCAGTGGCTTTCGGAAGATGACTGCGATTTTTGCCCATGAACTGAAAAAAAGCCGAAAATCTTCAAATCTCAGATTTCGACAAAAACCAATTGGATATGTCCCACGGCATCAGAACACATGCGAAACATGGTTTACAATTCATTTTGAGGCCCAGGAGGGCCCCAGTGGCTGTCGGAAGATATCATGGATTTCGGCCCAAAAATTGAAAAAACGCACAATGCTAGCATCGTGACGAATAGCCGAAAATCTTCAAATCTCAGATTTCGACAAAAACCAATTGGATAGGTCCCACGGCAGCAGAACACATGCGAAACATCGTTTACAATTCATTTTGAGGCCCAGGAGGACCCCAGAGGCTGTCGGAAGATATCATGGATTTCGGCCCAAAATTGAAAAAACGCACAATGCTAGCATCGTGACGAATAGCCGAAAATCTTCAAATCTCAGATTTCGACAAAAACCAATTGGATAGGTCCCACGGCATCAGAACACATGCGAAACATCGTTTACAATTCATTTTGAGGCCCAGGAGGGCCCCAGTGGCTTTCGGAAGATGACTGCGATTTTTGCCCATGAACTGAAAAAAAGCCGAAAATCTTCAAATCTCAGATTTCGACGAAAACCAATTGGATAGGTCCCACGGCATCAGAACACATGCGAAACATCGTTTACAATTCATTTTGAGGCCCAGGAGGGCCCCAGTGGCTTTCGGAAGATGACGGCGATTTTTGCCCAAGAACTGAAAAAAAGCCGAAAATCTTCAAATCTCAGATTTCGACAAAAACCAATTGGATAGGTCCCACGGCATCAGAACACATGCGAAACATCGTTTACAATTCATTTTGAGGCCCAGGAGGACCCCAGTGGCTGTCGGAAGATATCATGGATTTCGGCCCAAAAATTGAAAAAACGCACAATGCTAGCATCGTGACGAATAGCCGAAAATCTTCAAATCTCAGATTTCGACAAAAACCAATTGGATAGGTCCCACGGCATCAGAACACATGCGAAACATCGTTTACAATTCATTTTGAGGCCCAGGAGGACACCAGTGGCTGTCGGAAGATATCATGGATTTCGGCCCAAAATTGAAAAAACGCACAATGCTAGCATCGTGACGAATAGCCGAAAATCTTCAAATCTCCGATTTCGACAAAAACTAATTGGATAGGTCCCACGGCATCAGAACACATGCGAAACATCGTTTACAATTCATTTTGAGGCCCAGGAGGGCCCCAGTGGCTTTCGGAAGATGACGGCGATTTTTGCCCAAGAACTGAAAAAAAGCCGAAAATCTTCAAATCTCAGATTTCGACAAAAACCAATTGGATAGGTCCCACGGCATCAGAACACATGCGAAACATCGTTTACAATTCATTTTGAGGCCCAGGAGGACCCCAGTGGCTGTCGGAAGATATCATGGATTTCGGCCCAAAATTGAAAAAACGCACAATGCTAGCATCGTGACGAATAGCCGAAAATCTTCAAATCTCAGATTTCGACAAAAACCAATTGGATAGGTCCCACGGCATCAGAACACATGCGAAACATCGTTTACAATTCATTTTGAGGCCCAGGAGGGCCCCAGTGGCTTTCGGAAGATGACTGCGATTTTTGCCCATGAACTGAAAAAAAGCCGAAAATCTTCAAATCTCAGATTTCGACAAAAACCAATTGGATATGTCCCACGGCATCAGAACACATGCGAAACATGGTTTACAATTCATTTTGAGGCCCAGGAGGGCCCCAGTGGCTTTCGGAAGATGACTGCGATTTTTGCCCATGAACTGAAAAAAAGCCGAAAATCTTCAAATCTCAGATTTTAACAAAAACCAATTGGATATGTCCCACGGCATCAGAACACATGCGAAACATCGTTTACAATTCATTTTGAGGCCCAGGAGGACCCCAGTGGCTGTCGGAAGATATCATGGATTTCGGCCCAAGTATTGAAATAACCCATAATGCTAGCATCGTGACGAATAGCCGAAAATCTTCAAATCTCAGATTTCGACAAAAACCAATTGGATAAGTCCCACGGCATCAGAACACATGCGAAACATCGTTTACAATTCATTTTGAGGCCCAGGAGGGCCCCAGTGGCTTTCGGAAGATGACTGCGATTTTTGCCCATGAACTGAAAAAAAGCCGAAAACCTTCAAATCTCAGATTTCGACAAAAACCAATTGGATAGGTCCCACGGCATCAGAACACATGCGAAACATCGTTTACAATTCATTTTGAGGCCCAGGAGGACCCCAGTGGCTGTCGGAAGATATCATGGATTTCGGCCCAAAAATTGAAAAAACGCACGATGCTAGCATCGTGACGAATAGCCGAAAATCTTCAAATCTCAGATTTCGACAAAAACCAATTGGATATGTCCCACGGCATCAGAACACATGCGAAACATCGTTTACAATTCATTTTGAGGCCC
Source organism: Eristalinus sepulchralis (assembly GCA_944738645.1). NCBI lineage: Eukaryota > Metazoa > Arthropoda > Insecta > Diptera > Syrphidae > Eristalinus > Eristalinus sepulchralis. The sequence continues at coordinate 44,068,709 of OX122883.1, forward strand.
AGGAGGACCCCAGTGGCTGTCGGAAGATATCATGGATTTCGGCCCAAAATTGAAAAAACGCACAATGCTAGCATCGTGACGAATAGCCGAAAATCTTCAAATCTCAGATTTCGACAAAAACCAATTGGATAGGTCCCACGGCATCAGAACACATGCGAAACATCGTTTACAATTCATTTTGAGGCCCAGGAGGGCCCCAGTGGCTTTCGGAAGATGACTGCGATTTTTGCCCATGAACTGAAAAAAAGCCGAAAATCTTCAAATCTCAGATTTCGACAAAAACCAATTGGATAGGTCCCACGGCATCAGAACACATGCGAAACATCGTTTACAATTCATTTTGAGGCCCAGGAGGACCCCAGTGGCTGTCGGAAGATATCATGGATTTCGGCCCAAAATTGAAAAAACGCACAATGCTAGCATCGTGACGAATAGCCGAAAATCTTCAAATCTCAGATTTCGACAAAAACCAATTGGATAGGTCCCACGGCATCAGAACACATGCGAAACATCGTTTACAATTCATTTTGAGGCCCAGGAGGACCCCAGTGGCTGTAGGAAGATATCATGGATTTCGGCCCAAAAATTGAAAAAACGCACAATGCTAGCATCGTGACGAATAGCCGAAAATCTTCAAATCTCAGATTTCGACAAAAACCAATTGGATATGTCCCACGGCATCAGAACACATGCGAAACATCGTTTACAATTCATTTTGAGGCCCAGGAGGGCCCCAGTGGCTTTCGGAAGATGACTGCGATTTTTGCCCATGAACTGAAAAAAAGCCGAAAATCTTCAAATCTCAGATTTCGACAAAAACCAATTGGATAGGTCCCACGGCATCAGAACACATGCGAAACATCGTTTACAATTCATTTTGAGGCCCAGGAGGACCCCAGTGGCTGTCGGAAGATATCATGGATTTCGGCCCAAGAATTGAAAAAACGCACAGTGCTAGCATCGTGACGAATAGCCGAAAATCTTCAAATCTCAGATTTCGACAAAAACCAATTGGATAGGTCCCACGGCATCAGAACACATGCGAAACATCGTTTACAATTCATTTTGAGGCCCAGGAGGGCCCCAGTGGCTGTCGGAAGATATCATGGATTTCGGTCCAAAAATTGAAATAACCCGTAATGCTAGCATCGTGACGAATAGCCGAAAATCTTCAAATCTCAGATTTCGACAAAAACCAATTGGATAGGTCCCACGGCATCAGAACACATGCGAAACATCGTTTACAATTCATTTTGAGGCCCAGGAGGACCCCAGTGGCTTTCGGAAGATGACTGCGATTTTTGCCCATGAACTGAAAAAAAGCCGAAAATCTTCAAATCTCAGATTTCGACAAAAACCAATTGGATATGTCCCACGGCATCAGAACACATGCGAAACATCGTTTACAATTCATTTTGAGGCCCAGGAGGGCCCCAGTGGCTTTCGGAAGATGACTGCGATTTTTGCCCATGAACTGAAAAAAAGCCGAAAATCTTCAAATCTCAGATTTCGACAAAAACCAATTGGATAGGTCCCACGGCATCAGAACACATGCGAAACATCGTTTACAATTCATTTTGAGGCCCAGGAGGACCCCAGTGGCTGTCGGAAGATATCATGGATTTCGGCCCAAAAATTGAAAAAACGCACAATGCTAGCATCGTGACGAATAGCCGAAAATCTTCAAATCTCAGATTTCGACAAAAACCAATTGGATAGGTCCCACGGCATCAGAACACATGCGAAACATCGTTTACAATTCATTTTGAGGCCCAGGAGGACCCCAGTGGCTGTCGGAAGATATCATGGATTTCGGCCCAAGAATTGAAAAAACGCACAGTGCTAGCATCGTGACGAATAGCCGAAAATCTTCAAATCTCAGATTTCGACAAAAACCAATTGGATAGGTCCCACGGCATCAGAACACATGCGAAACATCGTTTACAATTCATTTTGAGGCCCAGGAGGGCCCCAGTGGCTTTCGGAAGATGACTGCGATTTTTGCCCATGAACTGAAAAAAAGCCGAAAATCTTCAAATCTCAGATTTCGACAAAAACCAATTGGATAGGTCCCACGGCATCAGAACACATGCGAAACATCGTTTACAATTCATTTTGAGGCCCAGGAGGGCCCCAGTGGCTTTCGGAAGATGACGGCGATTTTTGCCCAAGAACTGAAAAAAAGCCGAAAATCTTCAAATCTCAGATTTCGACAAAAACCAATTGGATAGGTCCCACGGCATCAGAACACATGCGAAACATCGTTTACAATTCATTTTGAGGCCCAGGAGGACCCCAGTGGCTGTCGGAAGATATCATGGATTTCGGCCCAAAATTGAAAAAACGCACAATGCTAGCATCGTGACGAATAGCCGAAAATCTTCAAATCTCAGATTTCGACAAAAACCATTTGGATAGGTCCCACGGCATCAGAACACATGCAAAACATCGTTTACAATTCATTTTGAGGCCCAGGAGGGCCCCAGTGGCTGTCGGAAGATGACTGCGATTTTTGCCCATGAACTGAAAAAAAGCCGAAAATCTTCAAATCTCAGATTTCGACAAAAACCAATTGGATAGGTCCCACGGCATCAGAACACATGCGAAACATCGTTTACAATTCATTTTGAGGCCCAGGAGGACCCCAGTGGCTGTCGGAAGATATCATGGATTTCGGCCCAAAAATTGAAAAAACGCACAATGCTAGCATCGTGACGAATAGCCGAAAATCTTCAAATCTCAGATTTCGACAAAAACCAATTGGATAGGTCCCACGGCATCAGAACACATGCGAAACATCGTTTACAATTCATTTTGAGGCCCAGGAGGACCCCAGTGGCTGTCGGAAGATATCATGGATTTCGGCCCAAGAATTGAAAAAACGCACAGTGCTGGCATCGTGACGAATAGCCGAAAATCTTCAAATCTCAGATTTCGACAAAAACCAATTGGATAGGTCCCACGGCATCAGAACACATGCGAAACATCGTTTACAATTCATTTTGAGGCCCAGGAGGGCCCCAGTGGCTGTCGGAAGATATCATGGATTTCGGTCCAAAAATTGAAATAACCCATAATGCTAGCATCGTGACGAATAGCCGAAAATCTTCAAATCTCAGATTTCGACAAAAACCAATTGGATATGTCCCACGGCATCAGAACACATGCGAAACATCGTTTACAATTCATTTTGAGGCCCAGGAGGGCCCCAGTGGCTTTCGGAAGATGACTGCGATTTTTGCCCATGAACTGAAAAAAAGCCGAAAATCTTCAAATCTCAGATTTCGACAAAAACCAATTGGATAGGTCCCACGGCATCAGAACACATGCGAAACATCGTTTACAATTCATTTTGAGGCCCAGGAGGACCCCAGTGGCTGTAGGAAGATATCATGGATTTCGGCCCAAAAATTGAAAAAACGCACAATGCTAGCATCGTGACGAATAGCCGAAAATCTTCAAATCTCAGATTTCGACAAAAACCAATTGGATAGGTCCCACGGCATCAGAACACATGCGAAACATCGTTTACAATTCATTTTGAGGCCCAGGAGGGCCCCAGTGGCTTTCGGAAGATGACTGCGATTTTTGCCCATGAACTGAAAAGCCGAAAATCTTCAAATCTCAGATTTCGACAAAAACCAATTGGATAGGTCCCACGGCATCAGAACACATGCGAAACATCGTTTACAATTCATTTTGAGGCCCAGGAGGGCCCCAGTGGCTGTCGGAAGATATCATGGATTTCGGCCCAAGAATTGAAAAAACGCACAGTGCTAGCATCGTGACGAATAGCCGAAAATCTTCAAATCTCAGATTTCGACAAAAACCAATTGGATAGGTCCCACGGCATCAGAACACATGCAAAACATCGTTTACAATTCATTTTGAGGCCCAGTAGGGCCCCAGTGGCTTTCGGAAGATGACGGCGATTTTTGAAAAAAAGCCGAAAATCTTCAAATCTCAGATTTCGACAAAAACCAATTGGATAGGTCCCACGGCATCAGAACACATGCAAAACATCATTTACAATTCATTTTGAGGCCCAGGAGGGCCCCAGTGGCTTTCGGAGGATGACGGCGATTTTTGCCCAAGAACTGAAAAAAAGCCGAAAATCTTCAAATCTCAGATTTCGACAAAAACCAATTGGATAGGTCCCACGGCATCAGAACACATGCGAAACATCGTTTACAATTCATTTTGAGGCCCAGGAGGACCCCAGTGGCTGTCGGAAGATATCATGGATTTCGGCCCAAAAATTGAAAAAACGCACAATGCTAGCATCGTGACGAATAGCCGAAAATCTTCAAATCTCAGATTTCGACAAAAACCAATTGGATAGGTCCCACGGCATCAGAACACATGCGAAACATCGTTTACAATTCATTTTGAGGCCCAGGAGGACCCCAGTGGCTGTCGGAAGATATCATGGATTTCGGCCCAAAATTGAAATAACGCATAATGCTAGCATCGTGACGAATAGCCGAAAATCTTCAAATCTCAGATTTCGACAAAAACCAATTGGATAGGTCCCACGGCATCAGAACACATGGGAAACATCGTTTACAATTCATTTTGAGGCCCAGGAGGACCCCAGTGGCTGTCGGAAGATATCATGGATTTCGGCCCAAAAATTGAAAAAACGCACAATGCTAGCATCGTGACGAATAGCCGAAAATCTTCAAATCTCAGATTTCGACAAAAACCAATTGGATAGGTCCCACGGCATCAGAACACATGCGAAACATCGTTTACAATTCATTTTGAGGCCCAGGAGGACCCCAGTGGCTGTCGGAAGATATCATGGATTTCGGCCCAAAATTGAAATAACGCATAATGCTAGCATCGTGACGAATAGCCGAAAATCTTCAAATCTCAGATTTCGACAAAAACCAATTGGATAGGTCCCACGGCATCAGAACACATGGGAAACATCGTTTACAATTCATTTTGAGGCCCAGGAGGACCCCAGTGGCTGTCGGAAGATATCATGGATTTCGGTCCAAAAATTGAAATAACGCATAATGCTAGCATCGTGACGAATAGCCGAAAATCTTCAAATCTCAGATTTCGACAAAAACCAATTGGATATGTCCCACGGCATCAGAACACATGCGAAACATCGTTTACAATTCATTTTGAGGCCCAGGAGGGCCCCAGTGGCTTTCGGAAGATGACTGCGATTTTTGCCCATGAACTGAAAAAAAGCCGAAAATCTTCAAATCTCAGATTTCGACAAAAACCAATTGGATATGTCCCACGGCATCAGAACACATGCGAAACATCGTTTACAATTCATTTTGAGGCCCAGGAGGACCCCAGTGGCTGTCGGAAGATATCATGGGTTTCGGCCCAAGAATTGAAAAAACGCACAGTGCTAGCATCGTGACGAATAGCCGAAAATCTTCAAATCTCAGATTTCGACAAAAACCAATTGGATAGGTCCCACGGCATCAGAACACATGCGAAACATCGTTTACAATTAATTTTGAGGCCCAGGAGGACCCCAGTGGCTTTCGGAAGATGACTGCGATTTTTGCCCATGAACTGAAAAAAAGCCGAAAATCTTCAAATCTCAGATTTCGACAAAAACCAATTGGATATGTCCCACGGCATCAGAACACATGCGAAACATCGTTTACAATTCATTTTGAGGCCCAGGAGGGCCCCAGTGGCTTTCGGAAGATGACTGCGATTTTTGCCCATGAACTGAAAAAAAGCCGAAAATCTTCAAATCTCAGATTTCGACAAAAACCAATTGGATATGTCCCACGGCATCAGAACACATGCGAAACATCGTTTACAATTCATTTTGAGGCCCAGGAGGACCCCAGTGGCTGTCGGAAGATATCATGGATTTCGGCCCAAGAATTGAAAAAACGCACAGTGCTAGCATCGTGACGAATAGCCGAAAATCTTCAAATCTCAGATTTCGACAAAAACCAATTGGATAGGTCCCACGGCATCAGAACACATGCGAAACATCGTTTACAATTCATTTTGAGGCCCAGGAGGACCCCAGTGGCTGTCGGAAGATATCATGGATTTCGGCCCAAGAATTGAAAAAACGCACAATGCTAGCATCGTGACGAATAGCCGAAAATCTTCAAATCTCAGATTTCGACAAAAACCAATTGGATAGGTCCCACGGCATCAGAACACATGCGAAACATCGTTTACAATTCATTTTGAGGCCCAGGAGGGCCCCAGTGGCTTTCGGAAGATGACTGCGATTTTTGCCCATGAACTGAAAAAAAGCCGAAAATCTTCAAATCTCAGATTTCGACAAAAACCAATTGGATAGGTCCCACGGCATCAGAACACATGCGAAACATCGTTTACAATTCATTTTGAGGCCCAGGAGGGCCCCAGTGGCTTTCGGAAGATGACTGCGATTTTTGCCCATGAACTGAAAAAAAGCCGAAAATCTTCAAATCTCAGATTTCGACAAAAACCAATTGGATAGGTCCCACGGCATCAGAACACATGCGAAACATCGTTTACAATTCATTTTGAGGCCCAGGAGGACCCCAGTGGCTGTCGGAAGATATCATGGATTTCGGCCCAAGAATTGAAAAAACGCACAATGCTAGCATCGTGACGAATAGCCGAAAATCTTCAAATCTCAGATTTCGACAAAAACCAATTGGATAGGTCCCACGGCATCAGAACACATGCGAAACATCGTTTACAATTCATTTTGAGGCCCAGGAGGGCCCCAGTGGCTTTCGTAAGATGACTGCGATTTTTGCCCATGAACTGAAAAAAAGCCGAAAATCTTCAAATCTCAGATTTCGACAAAAACCAATTGGATATGTCCCACGGCATCAGAACACATGCGAAACATCGTTTACAATTCATTTTGAGGCCCAGGAGGGCCCCAGTGGCTTTCGGAAGATGACTGCGATTTTTGCCCATGAACTGAAAAAAAGCCGAAAATCTTCAAATCTCAGATTTCGACAAAAACCAATTGGATAGGTCCCACGGCATCAGAACACATGCGAAACATCGTTTACAATTCATTTTGAGGCCCAGGAGGGCCCCAGTGGCTTTCGGAAGATGACTGCGATTTTTGCCCATGAACTGAAAAAAAGCCGAAAATCTTCAAATCTCAGATTTCGACAAAAACCAATTGGATAGGTCCCACGGCATCAGAACACATGCGAAACATCGTTTACAATTCATTTTGAGGCCCAGGAGGGCCCCAGTGGCTTTCGTAAGATGACTGCGATTTTTGCCCATGAACTGAAAAAAAGCCGAAAATCTTCAAATCTCAGATTTCGACAAAAACCAATTGGATATGTCCCACGGCATCAGAACACATGCGAAACATCGTTTACAATTCATTTTGAGGCCCAGGAGGGCCCCAGTGGCTTTCGGAAGATGACTGCGATTTTTGCCCATGAACTGAAAAAAAGCCGAAAATCTTCAAATCTCAGATTTCGACAAAAACCAATTGGATAGGTCCCACGGCATCAGAACACATGCGAAACATCGTTTACAATTCATTTTGAGGCCCAGGAGGGCCCCAGTGGCTTTCGGAAGATGACTGCGATTTTTGCCCATGAACTGAAAAAAAGCCGAAAATCTTCAAATCTCAGATTTCGACAAAAACCAATTGGATAGGTCCCACGGCATCAGAACACATGCGAAACATCGTTTACAATTCATTTTGAGGCCCAGGAGGACCCCAGTGGCTGTCGGAAGATATCATGGATTTCGGCCCAAGAATTGAAAAAACGCACAATGCTAGCATCGTGACGAATAGCCGAAAATCTTCAAATCTCAGATTTCGACAAAAACCAATTGGATAGGTCCCACGGCATCAGAACACATGGGAAACATCGTTTACAATTCATTTTGAGGCCCAGGAGGACCCCAGTGGCTGTCGGAAGATATCATGGATTTCGGCCCAAAAATTGAAAAAACGCACAATGCTAGCATCGTGACGAATAGCCGAAAATCTTCAAATCTCAGATTTCGACAAAAACCAATTGGATAGGTCCCACGGCATCAGAACACATGCGAAACATCGTTTACAATTCATTTTGAGGCCCAGGAGGACCCCAGTGGCTGTCGGAAGATATCATGGATTTCGGCCCAAAATTGAAATAACGCATAATGCTAGCATCGTGACGAATAGCCGAAAATCTTCAAATCTCAGATTTCGACAAAAACCAATTGGATAGGTCCCACGGCATCAGAACACATGGGAAACATCGTTTACAATTCATTTTGAGGCCCAGGAGGACCCCAGTGGCTGTCGGAAGATATCATGGATTTCGGTCCAAAAATTGAAATAACGCATAATGCTAGCATCGTGACGAATAGCCGAAAATCTTCAAATCTCAGATTTCGACAAAAACCAATTGGATATGTCCCACGGCATCAGAACACATGCGAAACATCGTTTACAATTCATTTTGAGGCCCAGGAGGGCCCCAGTGGCTTTCGGAAGATGACTGCGATTTTTGCCCATGAACTGAAAAAAAGCCGAAAATCTTCAAATCTCAGATTTCGACAAAAACCAATTGGATATGTCCCACGGCATCAGAACACATGCGAAACATGGTTTACAATTCATTTTGAGGCCCAGGAGGGCCCCAGTGGCTTTCGGAAGATGACTGCGATTTTTGCCCATGAACTGAAAAAAAGCCGAAAATCTTCAAATCTCAGATTTCGACAAAAACCAATTGGATATGTCCCACGGCATCAGAACACATGCGAAACATCGTTTACAATTCATTTTGAGGCCCAGGAGGACCCCAGTGGCTGTCGGAAGATATCATGGGTTTCGGCCCAAGAATTGAAAAAACGCACAGTGCTAGCATCGTGACGAATAGCCGAAAATCTTCAAATCTCAGATTTCGACAAAAACCAATTGGATAGGTCCCACGGCATCAGAACACATGCGAAACATCGTTTACAATTAATTTTGAGGCCCAGGAGGACCCCAGTGGCTTTCGGAAGATGACTGCGATTTTTGCCCATGAACTGAAAAAAAGCCGAAAATCTTCAAATCTCAGATTTCGACAAAAACCAATTGGATATGTCCCACGGCATCAGAACACATGCGAAACATCGTTTACAATTCATTTTGAGGCCCAGGAGGGCCCCAGTGGCTTTCGGAAGATGACTGCGATTTTTGCCCATGAACTGAAAAAAAGCCGAAAATCTTCAAATCTCAGATTTCGACAAAAACCAATTGGATATGTCCCACGGCATCAGAACACATGCGAAACATCGTTTACAATTCATTTTGAGGCCCAGGAGGACCCCAGTGGCTGTCGGAAGATATCATGGATTTCGGCCCAAGAATTGAAAAAACGCACAGTGCTAGCATCGTGACGAATAGCCGAAAATCTTCAAATCTCAGATTTCGACAAAAACCAATTGGATAGGTCCCACGGCATCAGAACACATGCGAAACATCGTTTACAATTCATTTTGAGGCCCAGGAGGACCCCAGTGGCTGTCGGAAGATATCATGGATTTCGGCCCAAGAATTGAAAAAACGCACAATGCTAGCATCGTGACGAATAGCCGAAAATCTTCAAATCTCAGATTTCGACAAAAACCAATTGGATAGGTCCCACGGCATCAGAACACATGCGAAACATCGTTTACAATTCATTTTGAGGCCCAGGAGGGCCCCAGTGGCTTTCGGAAGATGACTGCGATTTTTGCCCATGAACTGAAAAAAAGCCGAAAATCTTCAAATCTCAGATTTCGACAAAAACCAATTGGATAGGTCCCACGGCATCAGAACACATGCGAAACATCGTTTACAATTCATTTTGAGGCCCAGGAGGGCCCCAGTGGCTTTCGGAAGATGACTGCGATTTTTGCCCATGAACTGAAAAAAAGCCGAAAATCTTCAAATCTCAGATTTCGACAAAAACCAATTGGATAGGTCCCACGGCATCAGAACACATGCGAAACATCGTTTACAATTCATTTTGAGGCCCAGGAGGACCCCAGTGGCTGTCGGAAGATATCATGGATTTCGGCCCAAGAATTGAAAAAACGCACAATGCTAGCATCGTGACGAATAGCCGAAAATCTTCAAATCTCAGATTTCGACAAAAACCAATTGGATAGGTCCCACGGCATCAGAACACATGCGAAACATCGTTTACAATTCATTTTGAGGCCCAGGAGGGCCCCAGTGGCTTTCGTAAGATGACTGCGATTTTTGCCCATGAACTGAAAAAAAGCCGAAAATCTTCAAATCTCAGATTTCGACAAAAACCAATTGGATATGTCCCACGGCATCAGAACACATGCGAAACATCGTTTACAATTCATTTTGAGGCCCAGGAGGGCCCCAGTGGCTTTCGGAAGATGACTGCGATTTTTGCCCATGAACTGAAAAAAAGCCGAAAATCTTCAAATCTCAGATTTCGACAAAAACCAATTGGATATGTCCCACGGCATCAGAACACATGCGAAACATCGTTTACAATTCATTTTGAGGCCCAGGAGGGCCCCAGTGGCTGTCGGAAGATATCATGGATTTCGGCCCAAAAATTGAAAAAACGCACAATGCTAGCATCGTGACGAATAGCCGAAAATCTTCAAATCTCAGATTTCGACAAAAACCAATTGGATAGGTCCCACGGCATCAGAACACATGCGAAACATCGTTTACAATTCATTTTGAGGCCCAGGAGGGCCCCAGTGGCTTTCGGAAGATGACTGCGATTTTTGCCCATGAACTGAAAAAAAGCCGAAAATCTTCAAATCTCAGATTTCGACAAAAACCAATTGGATATGTCCCACGGCATCAGAACACATGCGAAACATCGTTTACAATTCATTTTGAGGCCCAGGAGGGCCCCAGTGGCTTTCGGAAGATGACTGCGATTTTTGCCCATGAACTGAAAAAAAGCCGAAAATCTTCAAATCTCAGATTTCGACAAAAACCAATTGGATATGTCCCACGGCATCAGAACACATGCGAAACATCGTTTACAATTCATTTTGAGGCCCAGGAGGACCCCAGTGGCTGTCGGAAGATATCATGGATTTCGGCCCAAAAATTGAAAAAACGCACAATGCTAGCATCGTGACGAATAGCCGAAAATCTTCAAATCTCAGATTTCGACAAAAACCAATTGGATAGGTCCCACGGCATCAGAACACATGCGAAACATCGTTTACAATTCATTTTGAGGCCCAGGAGGACCCCAGTGGCTGTCGGAAGATATCATGGATTTCGGCCCAAGAATTGAAAAAACGCACAGTGCTAGCATCGTGACGAATAGCCGAAAATCTTCAAATCTTAGATTTCGACAAAAACCAATTGGATAGGTCCCACGGCATCAGAACACATGCGAAACATCGTTTACAATTCATTTTGAGGCCCAGGAGGGCCCCAGTGGCTTTCGGAAGATGACTGCGATTTTTGCCCATGAACTGAAAAAAAGCCGAAAATCTTCAAATCTCAGATTTCGACAAAAACCAATTGGATATGTCCCACGGCATCAGAACACATGCGAAACATCGTTTACAATTCATTTTGAGGCCCAGGAGGGCCCCAGTGGCTGTCGGAAGATATCATGGATTTCGGTCCAAAAATTGAAATAACGCATAATGCTAGCATCGTGACGAATAGCCGAAAATCTTCAAATCTCAGATTTCGACAAAAACCAATTGGATAGGTCCCACGGCATCAGAACACATGCGAAACATCGTTTACAATTCATTTTGAGGCCCAGGAGGGCCCCAGTGGCTTTCGGAAGATGACTGCGATTTTTGCCCATGAACTGAAAAAAAGCCGAAAATCTTCAAATCTCAGATTTCGACAAAAACCAATTGGATATGTCCCACGGCATCAGAACACATGCGAAACATCGTTTACAATTCATTTTGAGGCCCAGGAGGGCCCCAGTGGCTTTCGGAAGATGACTGCGATTTTTGCCCATGAACTGAAAAAAAGCCGAAAATCTTCAAATCTCAGATTTCGACAAAAACCAATTGGATATGTCCCACGGCATCAGAACACATGCGAAACATCGTTTACAATTCATTTTGAGGCCCAGGAGGGCCCCAGTGGCTGTCGGAAGATATCATGGATTTCGGCCCAAAAATTGAAAAAACGCACAATGCTAGCATCGTGACGAATAGCCGAAAATCTTCAAATCTCAGATTTCGACAAAAACCAATTGGATAGGTCCCACGGCATCAGAACACATGCGAAACATCGTTTACAATTCATTTTGAGGCCCAGGAGGGCCCCAGTGGCTTTCGGAAGATGACTGCGATTTTTGCCCATGAACTGAAAAAAAGCCGAAAATCTTCAAATCTCAGATTTCGACAAAAACCAATTGGATATGTCCCACGGCATCAGAACACATGCGAAACATCGTTTACAATTCATTTTGAGGCCCAGGAGGACCCCAGTGGCTGTCGGAAGATATCATGGATTTCGGCCCAAAAATTGAAAAGACGCACAATGCTAGCATCGTGACGAATAGCCGAAAATCTTCAAATCTCAGATTTCGACAAAAACCAATTGGATAGGTCCCACGGCATCAGAACACATGAGAAACATCGTTTACAATTCATTTTGAGGCACAGGAGGGCCCCAGTGGCTGTCGGAAGATATCATGGATTTCGGCCCAAAAATTGAAAAGACGCACAATGCTAGCATCGTGACGAATAGCCGAAAATCTTCAAATCTCAGATTTCGACAAAAACCAATTGGATAGGTCCCACGGCATCAGAACACATGCGAAACATCGTTTACAATTCATTTTGAGGCCCAGGAGGACCCCAGTGGCTTTCGGAAGATGACTGCGATTTTTGCCCATGAACTGAAAAAAAGCCGAAAATCTTCAAATCTCAGATTTCGACAAAAACCAATTGGATATGTCCCACGGCATCAGAACACATGCAAAACATCGTTTACAATTCATTTTGAGGCCCAGGAGGGCCCCAGTGGCTTTCGGAAGATGACTGCGATTTTTGCCCATGAACTGAAAAAAAGCCGAAAATCATCAAATCTCAGATTTCGACAAAAACCAATTGGATATGTCCCACGGCATCAGAACACATGCGAAACATCGTTTACAATTCATTTTGAGGCCCAGGAGGACCCCAGTGGCTGTCGGAAGATATCATGGATTTCGGCCCAAAAATTGAAAAGACGCACAATGCTAGCATCGTGACGAATAGCCGAAAATCTTCAAATCTCAGATTTCGACAAAAACCAATTGGATAGGTCCCACGGCATCAGAACACATGCGAAACATCGTTTACAATTCATTTTGAGGCACAGGAGGGCCCCAGTGGCTGTCGGAAGATATCATGGATTTCGGCCCAAAAATTGAAAAGACGCACAGTGCTAGCATCGTGACGAATAGCCGAAAATCTTCAAACCTCAGATTTCGACAAAAACCAATTGGATAGGTCCCACGGCATCAGAACACATGCGAAACATCGTTTACAATTCATTTTGAGGCCCAGGAGGGCCCCAGTGGCTTTCGGAAGATGACTGCGATTTTTGCCCATGAACTGAAAAAAAGCCGAAAATCTTCAAATCTCAGATTTCGACAAAAACCAATTGGATATGTCCCACGGCATCAGAACACATGCGAAACATCGTTTACAATTCATTTTGAGGCCCAGGAGGGCCCCAGTGGCTGTCGGAAGATATCATGGATTTCGGTCCAAAAATTGAAATAACGCATAATGCTAGCATCGTGACGAATAGCCGAAAATCTTCAAATCTCAGATTTCGACAAAAACCAATTGGATAGGTCCCACGGCATCAGAACACATGCGAAACATCGTTTACAATTCATTTTGAGGCCCAGGAGGGCCCCAGTGGCTGTCGGAAGATGACTGCGATTTTTGCCCATGAACTGAAAAAAAGCCGAAAATCTTCAAATCTCAGATTTCGACAAAAACCAATTGGATATGTCCCACGGCATCAGAACACATGCGAAACATCGTTTACAATTCATTTTGAGGCCCAGGAGGGCCCCAGTGGCTTTCGGAAGATGACTGCGATTTTTGCCCATGAACTGAAAAAAAGCCGAAAATCTTCAAATCTCAGATTTCGACAAAAACCAATTGGATAGGTCCCACGGCATCAGAACACATGCGAAACATCGTTTACAATTCATTTTGAGGCCCAGGAGGACCCCAGTGGCTTTCGGAAGATGACTGCGATTTTTGCCCATGAACTGAAAAAAAGCCGAAAATCTTCAAATCTCAGATTTCGACAAAAACCAATTGGATAGGTCCCACGGCATCAGAACACATGCGAAACATCGTTTACAATTCATTTTGAGGCCCAGGAGGACCCCAGTGGCTGTCGGAAGATATCATGGATTTCGGCCCAAGAATTGAAAAAACGCACAGTGCTAGCATCGTGACGAATAGCCGAAAATCTTCAAACCTCAGATTTCGACAAAAACCAATTGGATAGGTCCCACGGCATCAGAACACATGCGAAACATCGTTTACAATTCATTTTGAGGCCCAGGAGGGCCCCAGTGGCTTTCGGAAGATGACTGCGATTTTTGCCCATGAACTGAAAAAAAGCCGAAAATCTTCAAATCTCAGATTTCGACAAAAACCAATTGGATATGTCCCACGGCATCAGAACACATGCGAAACATCGTTTACAATTCATTTTGAGGCCCAGGAGGGCCCCAGTGGCTGTCGGAAGATATCATGGATTTCGGTCCAAAAATTGAAATAACGCATAATGCTAGCATCGTGACGAATAGCCGAAAATCTTCAAATCTCAGATTTCGACAAAAACCAATTGGATAGGTCCCACGGCATCAGAACACATGCGAAACATCGTTTACAATTCATTTTGAGGCCCAGGAGGGCCCCAGTGGCTGTCGGAAGATGACTGCGATTTTTGCCCATGAACTGAAAAAAAGCCGAAAATCTTCAAATCTCAGATTTCGACAAAAACCAATTGGATATGTCCCACGGCATCAGAACACATGCGAAACATCGTTTACAATTCATTTTGAGGCCCAGGAGGGCCCCAGTGGCTTTCGGAAGATGACTGCGATTTTTGCCCATGAACTGAAAAAAAGCCGAAAATCTTCAAATCTCAGATTTCGACAAAAACCAATTGGATATGTCCCACGGCATCAGAACACATGCGAAACATCGTTTACAATTCATTTTGAGGCCCAGGAGGATCCCAGTGGCTGTCGGAAGATATCATGGATTTCGGCCCAAAAATTGAAAAAACGCACAATGCTAGCATCGTGACGAATAGCCGAAAATCTTCAAATCTCAGATTTCGACAAAAACCAATTGGATAGGTCCCACGGCATCAGAACACATGCGAAACATCGTTTACAATTCATTTTGAGGCCCAGGAGGGCCCCAGTGGCTGTCGGAAGATATCATGGATTTCGGCCCAAAAATTGAAAAAACGCACAATGCTAGCATCGTGACGAATAGCCGAAAATCTTCAAATCTCAGATTTCGACAAAAACCAATTGGATAGGTCCCACGGCATCAGAACACATGCGAAACATCGTTTACAATTCATTTTGAGGCCCAGGAGGGCCCCAGTGGCTTTCGGAAGATGACTGCGATTTTTGCCCATGAACTGAAAAAAAGCCGAAAATCTTCAAATCTCAGATTTCGACAAAAACCAATTGGATAGGTCCCACGGCATCAGAACACATGCGAAACATCGTTTACAATTCATTTTGAGGCCCAGGAGGGCCCCAGTGGCTGTTGGAAGATATCATGGATTTCGGCCCAAAAATTGAAAAAACGCACAATGCTAGCATCGTGACGAATAGCCGAAAATCTTCAAATCTCAGATTTCGACAAAAACCAATTGGATAGGTCCCACGGCATCAGAACACATGCGAAACATCGTTTACAATTCATTTTGAGGCCCAGGAGGGCCCCAGTGGCTTTCGGAAGATGACTGCGATTTTTGCCCATGAACTGAAAAAAAGCCGAAAATCTTCAAATCTCAGATTTCGACAAAAACCAATTGGATAGGTCCCACGGCATCAGAACACATGCGAAACATCGTTTACAATTCATTTTGAGGCCCAGGAGGGCCCCAGTGGCTGTCGGAAGATATCATGGATTTCGGCCCAAAAATTGAAAAAACGCACAATGCTAGCATCGTGACGAATAGCCGAAAATCTTCAAATCTCAGATTTCGACAAAAACCAATTGGATAGGTCCCACGGCATCAGAACACATGCGAAACATCGTTTACAATTCATTTTGAGGCCCAGGAGGGCCCCAGTGGCTGTTGGAAGATATCATGGATTTCGGCCCAAAAATTGAAAAAACGCACAATGCTAGCATCGTGACGAATAGCCGAAAATCTTCAAATCTCAGATTTCGACAAAAACCAATTGGATAGGTCCCACGGCATCAGAACACATGCGAAACATCGTTTACAATTCATTTTGAGGCCCAGGAGGGCCCCAGTGGCTGTCGGAAGATATCATGGATTTCGGCCCAAAAATTGAAAAAACGCACAATGCTAGCATCGTGACGAATAGCCGAAAATCTTCAAATCTCAGATTTCGACAAAAACCAATTGGATAGGTCCCACGGCATCAGAACACATGCGAAACATCGTTTACAATTCATTTTGAGGCCCAGGAGGGCCCCAGTGGCTTTCGGAAGATGACTGCGATTTTTGCCCATGAACTGAAAAAAAGCCGAAAATCTTCAAATCTCAGATTTCGACAAAAACCAATTGGATAGGTCCCACGGCATCAGAACACATGCGAAACATCGTTTACAATTCATTTTGAGGCCCAGGAGGGCCCCAGTGGCTTTCGGAAGATGACTGCGATTTTTGCCCATGAACTGAAAAAAGCCGAAAATCTTCAAATCTCAGATTTCGACAAAAACCAATTGGATATGTCCCACGGCATCAGAACACATGCGAAACATCGTTTACAATTCATTTTGAGGCCCAGGAGGGCCCCAGTGGCTTTCGGAAGATGACTGCGATTTTTGCCCATGAACTGAAAAAAAGCCGAAAATCTTCAAATCTCAGATTTCGACAAAAACCAATTGGATATGTCCCACGGCATCAGAACACATGCGAAACATCGTTTACAATTCATTTTGAGGCCCAGGAGGACCCCAGTGGCTTTCGGAAGATGACTGCGATTTTTGCCCATGAACTGAAAAAAAGCCGAAAATCTTCAAATCTCAGATTTCGACAAAATCCAATTGGATATGTCCCACGGCATCAGAACACATGCGAAACATCGTTTACAATTCATTTTGAGGCCCAGGAGGGCCCCAGTGGCTTTCGGAAGATGACTGCGATTTTTGCCCATGAACTGAAAAAAAGCCGAAAATCTTCAAATCTCAGATTTCGACAAAATCCAATTGGATATGTCCCACGGCATCAGAACACATGCGAAACATCGTTTACAATTCATTTTGAGGCCCAGGAGGGCCCCAGTGGCTTTCGGAAGATGACTGCGATTTTTGCCCATGAACTGAAAAAAAGCCGAAAATCTTCAAATCTCAGATTTCGACAAAAACCAATTGGATAGGTCCCACGGCATCAGAACACATGCGAAACATCGTTTACAATTCATTTTGAGGCCCAGGAGGGCCCCAGTGGCTTTCGGAAGATGACTGCGATTTTTGCCCATGAACTGAAAAAAAGCCGAAAATCTTCAAATCTCAGATTTCGACAAAAACCAATTGGATAGGTCCCACGGCATCAGAACACATGCGAAACATCGTTTACAATTCATTTTGAGGCCCAGGAGGGCCCCAGTGGCTTTCGGAAGATGACTGCGATTTTTGCCCATGAACTGAAAAAAAGCCGAAAATCTTCAAATCTCAGATTTCGACAAAAACCAATTGAATATGTCCCACGGCATCAGAACACATGCGAAACATGGTTTACAATTCATTTTGAGGCCCAGGAGGGCCCCAGTGGCTTTCGGAAGATGACTGCGATTTTTGCCCATGAACTGAAAAAAAGTCGAAAATCTTCAAATCTCAGATTTCGACAAAAACCAATTGGATATGTCCCACGGCATCAGAACACATGCGAAACATCGTTTACAATTCATTTTGAGGCCCAGGAGGGCCCCAGTGGCTGTCGGAAGATATCATGGATTTCGGCCCAAAAATTGAAAAAACGCACAATGCTAGCATCGTGACGAATAGCCGAAAATCTTCAAATCTCAGATTTCGACAAAAACCAATTGGGTAGGTCCCACGGCATCAGAACACATGCGAAACATCGTTTACAATTCATTTTGAGGCCCAGGAGGGCCCCAGTGGCTTTCGGAAGATGACTGCGATTTTTGCCCATGAACTGAAAAAAAGCCGAAAATCTTCAAATCTCAGATTTCGACAAAAACCAATTGGATAGGTCCCACGGCATCAGAACACATGCGAAACATCGTTTACAATTCATTTTGAGGCCCAGGAGGACCCCAGTGGCTGTCGGAAGATATCATGGATTTCGGCCCAAGAATTGAAAAAACGCACAGTGCTAGCATCGTGACGAATAGCCGAAAATCTTCAAATCTCAGATTTCGACAAAAACCAATTGGATAGGTCCCACGGCATCAGAACACATGCGAAACATCGTTTACAATTCATTTTGAGGCCAGGAGGACCCCAGTGGCTGTCGGAAGATATCATGGATTTCGGCCCAAGAATTGAAAAAACGCACAGTGCTAGCATCGTGACGAATAGCCGAAAATCTTCAAATCTCAGATTTCGACAAAAACCAATTGGATAGGTCCCACGGCATCAGAACACATGCGAAACATCGTTTACAATTCATTTTGAGGCCCAGGAGGACCCCAGTGGCTGTCGGAAGATATCATGGATTTCGGCCCAAGAATTGAAAAAACGCACAGTGCTAGCATCGTGACGAATAGC
Source organism: Eristalinus sepulchralis (assembly GCA_944738645.1). Lineage (NCBI taxonomy): Eukaryota > Metazoa > Arthropoda > Insecta > Diptera > Syrphidae > Eristalinus > Eristalinus sepulchralis. Next base: position 44,087,597 of record OX122883.1, read on the forward strand.
CGAAAATCTTCAAATCTCAGATTTCGACAAAAACCAATTGGATAGGTCCCACGGCATCAGAACACATGCGAAACATCGTTTACAATTCATTTTGAGGCTCAGGAGGACCCCAGTGGCTGTCGGAAGATATCATGGATTTCGGCCCAAGAATTGAAAAAACGCACAGTGCTAGCATCGTGACGAATAGCCGAAAATCTTCAAATCTCAGATTTCGACAAAAACCAATTGAATAGGTCCCACGGCATCAGAACACATGCGAAACATCGTTTACAATTCATTTTGAGGCCCAGGAGGGCCCCAGTGGCTTTCGGAAGATGACTGCGATTTTTGCCCAAGAACTGAAAAAAAGCCGAAAATCTTCAAATCTCAGATTTCGACAAAAACCAATTGGATAGGTCCCACGGCATCAGAACACATGCGAAACATCGTTTACAATTCATTTTGAGGCCCAGGAGGGCCCCAGTGGCTTTCGGAAGATGACTGCGATTTTTGCCCATGAACTGAAAAAAAGCCGAAAATCTTCAAATCTCAGATTTCGACAAAAACCAATTGGATATGTCCCACGGCATCAGAACACATGCGAAACATCGTTTACTATTCATTTTGAGGCCCAGGAGGGCCCCAGTGGCTTTCGGAAGATGACTGCGATTTTTGCCCATGAACTGAAAAAAAGCCGAAAATCTTCAAATCTCAGATTTCGACAAAAACCAATTGGATATGTCCCACGGCATCAGAACACATGCGAAACATCGTTTACAATTCATTTTGAGGCCCAGGAGGACCCCAGTGGCTGTCGGAAGATATCATGGATTTCGGCCCAAAAATTTAAAAAACGCACAATGCTAGCATCCTGACGAATAGCCGAAAATCTTCAAATCTCAGATTTCGACAAAAACCAATTGGATAGGTCCCACGGCATCAGAACACATGCGAAACATCGTTTACAATTCATTTTGAGGCCCAGGAGGACCCCAGTGGCTGTCGGAAGATATCATGGTTTTCGGCCCAAGAATTGAAAAACGCACAGTGCTAGCATCGTGACGAATAGCCGAAAATCTTCAAATCTCAGATTTCGACAAAAACCAATTGGATAGGTCCCACGGCATTAGAACACATGCGAAACATCGTTTACAATTCATTTTGAGGCCCAGGAGGGCCCCAGTGGCTGTCGGAAGATATCATGGATTTCGGCCCAAAAATTGAAAAAACGCACAATGCTAGCATCGTGACGAATAGCCGAAAATCTTCAAATCTCAGATTTCGACAAAAACCAATTGGATAGGTCCCACGGCATCAGAACACATGCGAAACATCGTTTACAATTCATTTTGAGGCCCAGGAGGGCCCCAGTGGCTTTCGGAAGATGACTGCGATTTTTGCCCATGAACTGAAAAAAAGCCGAAAATCTTCAAATCTCAGATTTCGACAAAAACCAATTGGATATGTCCCACGGCATCAGAACACATGCGAAACATCGTTTACAATTCATTTTGAGGCCCAGGAGGGCCCCAGTGGCTGTCGGAAGATATCATGGATTTCGGCCCAAAAATTGAAAAAACGCACATCGTGACGAATAGCCGAAAATCTTCAAATCTCAGATTTCGACAAAAACCAATTGGATAGGTCCCACGGCATCAGAACACATGCGAAACATCGTTTACAATTCATTTTGAGGCCCAGGAGGACCCCAGTGGCTGTCGGAAGATATCATGGATTTCGGCCCAAAAATTGAAAAAACGCACAATGCTAGCATCGTGACGAATAGCCGAAAATCTTCAAATCTCAGATTTCGACAAAAACCAATTGGATAGGTCCCACGGCATCAGAACACATGCGAAACATCGTTTACAATTCATTTTGAGGCCCAGGAGGGCCCCAGTGGCTTTCGGAAGATGACTGCGATTTTTGCCCATAAACTGAAAAAAAGCCGAAAATCTTCAAATCTCAGATTTCGACAAAAACCAATTGGATATGTCCCACGGCATCAGAACACATGCGAAACATCGTTTACAATTCATTTTGAGGCCCAGGAGGACCCCAGTGGCTGTCGGAAGATATCATGGATTTCGGCCCAAAAATTTAAAAAACGCACAATGCTAGCATCGTGACGAATAGCCGAAAATCTTCAAATCTCAGATTTCGACAAAAACCAATTGGATATGTCCCACGGCATCAGAACACATGCGAAACATCGTTTACAATTCATTTTGAGGCCCAGGAGGGCCCCAGTGGCTTTCGGAAGATGACTGCGATTTTTGCCCATGAACTGAAAAAAAGCCGAAAATCTTCAAATCTCAGATTTCGACAAAAACCAATTGGATATGTCCCACGGCATCAGAACACATGCGAAACATCGTTTACAATTCATTTTGAGGCCCAGGAGGACCCCAGTGGCTGTCGGAAGATATCATGGATTTCGGCCCAAAAATTTAAAAAACGCACAATGCTAGCATCGTGACGAATAGCCGAAAATCTTCAAATCTCAGATTTCGACAAAAACCAATTGGATAGGTCCCACGGCATCAGAACACATGCGAAACATCGTTTACAATTCATTTTGAGGCCCAGGAGGGCCCCAGTGGCTTTCGGAAGATGACTGCGATTTTTGCCCATAAACTGAAAAAAAGCCGAAAATCTTCAAATCTCAGATTTCGACAAAAACCAATTGGATATGTCCCACGGCATCAGAACACATGCGAAACATCGTTTACAATTCATTTTGAGGCCCAGGAGGGCCCCAGTGGCTTTCGGAAGATGACTGCGATTTTTGCCCATGAACTGAAAAAAAGCCGAAAATCTTCAAATCTCAGATTTCGACAAAAACCAATTGGATATGTCCCACGGCATCAGAACACATGCGAAACATCGTTTACAATTCATTTTGAGGCCCAGGAGGGCCCCAGTGGCTGTCGGAAGATATCATGGATTTCGGCCCAAAAATTGAAAAAACGCACAATGCTAGCATCGTGACGAATAGCCGAAAATCTTCAAATCTCAGATTTCGACAAAAACCAATTGGATATGTCCCACGGCATCAGAACACATGCGAAACATCGTTTACAATTCATTTTGAGGCCCAGGAGGGCCCCAGTGGCTTTCGGAAGATGACTGCGATTTTTGCCCATGAACTGAAAAAAAGCCGAAAATCTTCAAATCTCAGATTTCGACAAAAACCAATTGGATATGTCCCACGGCATCAGAACACATGCGAAACATCGTTTACAATTCATTTTGAGGCCCAGGAGGACCCCAGTGGCTGTCGGAAGATATCATGGATTTCGGCCCAAAAATTGAAAAAACGCACACTGCTAGCATCGTGACGAATAGCCGAAAATCTTCAAATCTCAGATTTCGACAAAAACCAATTGGATAGGTCCCACGGCATCAGAACACATGCGAAACATCGTTTACAATTCATTTTGAGGCCCAGGAGGGCCCCAGTGGCTTTCGGAAGATGACTGCGATTTTTGCCCATGAACTGAAAAAAAGCCGAAAATCTTCAAATCTCAGATTTCGACAAAAACCAATTGGATATGTCCCACGGCATCAGAACACATGCGAAACATCGTTTACAATTCATTTTGAGGCCCAGGAGGGCCCCAGTGGCTGTCGGAAGATATCATGGATTTCGGCCCAAAAATTGAAAAAACGCACAATGCTAGCATCGTGACGAATAGCCGAAAATCTTCAAATCTCAGATTTCGACAAAAACCAATTGGATAGGTCCCACGGCATCAGAACACATGCGAAACATCGTTTACAATTCATTTTGAGGCCCAGGAGGGCCCCAGTGGCTTTCGGAAGATGACTGCGATTTTTGCCCATGAACTGAAAAAAAGCCGAAAATCTTCAAATCTCAGATTTCGACAAAAACCAATTGGATATGTCCCACGGCATCAGAACACATGCGAAACATCGTTTACAATTCATTTTGAGGCCCAGGAGGACCCCAGTGGCTGTCGGAAGATATCATGGATTTCGGCCCAAAAATTGAAAAAACGCACAATGCTAGCATCGTGACGAATAGCCGAAAATCTTCAAATCTCAGATTTCGACAACAACCAATTGGATATGTCCCACGGCATCAGAACACATGCGAAACATCGTTTACAATTCATTTTGAGGCCCAGGAGGACCCCAGTGGCTGTCGGAAGATATCATGGATTTCGGCCCAAAAATTTAAAAAACGCACAATGCTAGCATCGTGACGAATAGCCGAAAATCTTCAAATCTCAGATTTCGACAAAAACCAATTGGATAGGTCCCACGGCATCAGAACACATGCGAAACATCGTTTACAATTCATTTTGAGGCCCAGGAGGGTCCCAGTGGCTGTCGGAAGATATCATGGATTTCGACCCAAATATTGAAAAAACGCACAATGCTAGCATCGTGACGAATAGCCGAAAATCTTCAAATCTCAGATTTCGACAAAAACCAATTGGATAGGTCCCACGGCATCAGAACACATGCGAAACATCGTTTACAATTCATTTTGAGGCCCAGGAGGACCCCAGTGGCTGTCGGAAGATATCATGGATTTCGGCCCAAGAATTGAAAAACGCACAGTGCTAGCATCGTGACGAATAGCCGAAAATCTTCAAATCTCAGATTTCGACAAAAACCAATTGGATAGGTCCCACGGCATCAGAACACATGCGAAACATCGTTTACAATTCATTTTGAGGCCCAGGAGGACCCCAGTGGCTGTCGGAAGATATCATGGATTTCGGCCCAAGAATTGAAAAACGCACAGTGCTAGCATCGTGACGAATAGCCGAAAATCTTCAAATCTCAGATTTCGACAAAAACCAATTGGATAGGTCCCACGGCATCAGAACACATGCGAAACATCGTTTACAATTCATTTTGAGGCCCAGGAGGGCCCCAGTGGCTGTCGGAAGATATCATGGATTTCGGCCCAAAAATTGAAAAAACGCACAATGCTAGCATCGTGACGAATAGCCGAAAATCTTCAAATCTCAGATTTCGACAAAAACCAATTGGATAGGTCCCACGGCATCAGAACACATGCGAAACATCGTTTACAATTCATTTTGAGGCCCAGGAGGACCCCAGTGGCTGTCGGAAGATATCATGGATTTCGGCCCAAAAATTGAAAAAACGCACAATGCTAGCATCGTGACGAATAGCCGAAAATCTTCAAATCTCAGATTTCGACAAAAACCAATTGGATATGTCCCACGGCATCAGAACACATGCGAAACATCGTTTACAATTCATTTTGAGGCCCAGGAGGACCCCAGTGGCTGTCGGAAGATGACTGCGATTTTTGCCCATGAACTGAAAAAAAGCCGAAAATCTTCAAATCTCAGATTTCGACAAAAACCAATTGGATATGTCCCACGGCATCAGAACACATGCGAAACATCGTTTACAATTCATTTTGAGGCCCAGGAGGGCCCCAGTGGCTGTCGGAAGATATCATGGATATCGGCCCAAAAATTGAAAAAACGCACAATGCTAGCATCGTGACGAATAGCCGAAAATCTTCAAATCTCAGATTTCGACAAAAACCAATTGGATAGGTCCCACGGCATCAGAACACATGCGAAACATCGTTTACAATTCATTTTGAGGCCCAGGAGGGCCCCAGTGGCTTTCGGAAGATGACTGCGATTTTTGCCCATGAACTGAAAAAAAGCCGAAAATCTTCAAATCTCAGATTTCGACAAAAACCAATTGGATATGTCCCACGGCATCAGAACACATGCGAAACATCGTTTACAATTCATTTTGAGGCCCAGGAGGACCCCAGTGGCTGTCGGAAGATATCATGGATTTCGGCCCAAAAATTGAAAAAACGCACAATGCTAGCATCGTGACGAATAGCCGAAAATCTTCAAATCTCAGATTTCGACAAAAACCAATTGGATATGTCCCACGGCATCAGAACACATGCGAAACATCGTTTACAATTCATTTTGAGGCCCAGGAGGACCCCAGTGGCTGTCGGAAGATATCATGGATTTCGGCCCAAGAATTGAAAAACGCACAGTGCTAGCATCGTGACGAATAGCCGAAAATCTTCAAATCTCAGATTTCGACAAAAACCAATTGGATAGGTCCCACGGCATCAGAACACATGCGAAACATCGTTTACAATTCATTTTGAGGCCCAGGAGGGTCCCAGTGGCTGTCGGAAGATATCATGGATTTCGACCCAAATATTGAAAAAACGCACAATGCTAGCATCGTGACGAATAGCCGAAAATCTTCAAATCTCAGATTTCGACAAAAACCAATTGGATATGTCCCACGGCATCAGAACACATGCGAAACATCGTTTACAATTCATTTTGAGGCCCAGGAGGACCCCAGTGGCTGTCGGAAGATATCATGGATTTCGGCCCAAAAATTGAAAAAACGCACAATGCTAGCATCGTGACGAATAGCCGAAAATCTTCAAATCTCAGATTTCGACAAAAACCAATTGGATAGGTCCCACGGCATCAGAACACATGCGAAACATCGTTTACAATTCATTTTGAGGCCCAGGAGGACCCCAGTGGCTGTCGGAAGATATCATGGATTTCGGCCCAAGAATTGAAAAACGCACAGTGCTAGCATCGTGACGAATAGCCGAAAATCTTCAAATCTCAGATTTCGACAAAAACCAATTGGATAGGTCCCACGGCATCAGAACACATGCGAAACATCGTTTACAATTCATTTTGAGGCCCAGGAGGGCCCCAGTGGCTGTCGGAAGATATCATGGATTTCGGCCCAAAAATTGAAAAAACGCACAATGCTAGCATCGTGACGAATAGCCGAAAATCTTCAAATCTCAGATTTCGACAAAAACCAATTGGATAGGTCCCACGGCATCAGAACACATGCGAAACATCGTTTACAATTCATTTTGAGGCCCAGGAGGACCCCAGTGGCTGTCGGAAGATATCATGGATTTCGGCCCAAAAATTGAAAAAACGCACAATGCTAGCATCGTGACGAATAGCCGAAAATCTTCAAATCTCAGATTTCGACAAAAACCAATTGGATATGTCCCACGGCATCAGAACACATGCGAAACATCGTTTACAATTCATTTTGAGGCCCAGGAGGACCCCAGTGGCTGTCGGAAGATATCATGGATTTCGGCCCAAAAATTGAAAAAACGCACAATGCTAGCATCGTGACGAATAGCCGAAAATCTTCAAATCTCAGATTTCGACAAAAACCAATTGGATATGTCCCACGGCATCAGAACACATGCGAAACATCGTTTACAATTCATTTTGAGGCCCAGGAGGACCCCAGTGGCTGTCGGAAGATATCATGGATTTCGGCCCAAAAATTGAAAAAACGCACAATGCTAGCATCGTGACGAATAGCCGAAAATCTTCAAATCTCAGATTTCGACAAAAACCAATTGGATAGGTCCCACGGCATCAGAACACATGCGAAACATCGTTTACAATTCATTTTGAGGCCCAGGAGGGCCCCAGTGGCTTTCGGAAGATGACTGCGATTTTTGCCCATGAACTGAAAAAAAGCCGAAAATCTTCAAATCTCAGATTTCGACAAAAACCAATTGGATATGTCCCACGGCATCAGAACACATGCGAAACATCGTTTACAATTCATTTTGAGGCCCAGGAGGGCCCCAGTGGCTGTCGGAAGATATCATGGATTTCGGCCCAAAAATTGAAAAAACGCACAGTGCTAGCATCGTGACGAATAGCCGAAAATCTTCAAATCTCAGATTTCGACAAAAACCAATTGGATAGGTCCCACGGCATCAGAACACATGCGAAACATCGTTTACAATTCATTTTGAGGCCCAGGAGGACCCCAGTGGCTGTCGGAAGATATCATGGATTTCGGCCCAAGAATTGAAAAAACGCACAGTGCTAGCATCGTGACGAATAGCCGAAAATCTTCAAATCTCAGATTTCGACAAAAACCAATTGGATAGGTCCCACGGCATCAGAACACATGCGAAACATCGTTTACAATTCATTTTGAGGCCCAGGAGGACCCCAGTGGCTGTCGGAAGATATCATGGATTTCGGCCCAAGAATTGAAAAACGCACAGTGCTAGCATCGTGACGAATAGCCGAAAATCTTCAAATCTCAGATTTCGACAAAAACCAATTGGATAGGTCCCACGGCATCAGAACACATGCGAAACATCGTTTACAATTCATTTTGAGGCCCAGGAGGACCCCAGTGGCTGTCGGAAGATATCATGGATTTCGGCCCAAGAATTGAAAAACGCACAGTGCTAGCATCGTGACGAATAGCCGAAAATCTTCAAATCTCAGATTTCGACAAAAACCAATTGGATAGGTCCCACGGCATCAGAACACATGCGAAACATCGTTTACAATTCATTTTGAGGCCCAGGAGGACCCCAGTGGCTGTCGGAAGATATCATGGATTTCGGCCCAAGAATTGAAAAACGCACAGTGCTAGCATCGTGACGAATAGCCGAAAATCTTCAAATCTCAGATTTCGACAAAAACCAATTGGATAGGTCCCACGGCATCAGAACACATGCGAAACATCGTTTACAATTCATTTTGAGGCCCAGGAGGGCCCCAGTGGCTTTCGGAAGATGACTGCGATTTTTGCCCATGAACTGAAAAAAAGCCGAAAATCTTCAAATCTCAGATTTCGACAAAAACCAATTGGATATGTCCCACGGCATCAGAACACATGCGAAACATCGTTTACAATTCATTTTGAGGCCCAGGAGGGCCCCAGTGGCTTTCGGAAGATGACTGCGATTTTTGCCCATGAACTGAAAAAAAGCCGAAAATCTTCAAATCTCAGATTTCGACAAAAACCAATTGGATATGTCCCACGGCATCAGAACACATGCGAAACATCGTTTACAATTCATTTTGAGGCCCAGGAGGGCCCCAGTGGCTGTCGGAAGATATCATGGATTTCGGCCCAAAAATTGAAAAAACGCACAATGCTAGCATCGTGACGAATAGCCGAAAATCTTCAAATCTCAGATTTCGACAAAAACCAATTGGATAGGTCCCACGGCATCAGAACACATGCGAAACATCGTTTACAATTCATTTTGAGGCCCAGGAGGGCCCCAGTGGCTTTCGGAAGATGACTGCGATTTTTGCCCATGAACTGAAAAAAAGCCGAAAATCTTCAAATCTCAGATTTCGACAAAAACCAATTGGATATGTCCCACGGCATCAGAACACATGCGAAACATCGTTTACAATTCATTTTGAGGCCCAGGAGGACCCCAGTGGCTGTCGGAAGATATCATGGATTTCGGCCCAAAAATTGAAAAAACGCACATCGTGACGACAAAAACCAATTGGATAGGTCCCACGGCATCAGAACACATGCGAAACATCGTTTACAATTCATTTTGAGGCCCAGGAGGGCCCCAGTGGCTTTCGGAAGATGACTGCGATTTTTGCCCATAAACTGAAAAAAAGCCGAAAATCTTCAAATCTCAGATTTCGACAAAAACCAATTGGATATGTCCCACGGCATCAGAACACATGCGAAACATCGTTTACAATTCATTTTGAGGCCCAGGAGGGCCCCAGTGGCTGTCGGAAGATATCATGGATTTCGGCCCAAAAATTGAAAAAACGCACAATGCTAGCATCGTGACGAATAGCCGAAAATCTTCAAATCTCAGATTTCGACAAAAACCAATTGGATATGTCCCACGGCATCAGAACACATGCGAAACATCGTTTACAATTCATTTTGAGGCCCAGGAGGGCCCCAGTGGCTTTCGGAAGATGACTGCGATTTTTGCCCATGAACTGAAAAAAAGCCGAAAATCTTCAAATCTCAGATTTCGACAAAAACCAATTGGATATGTCCCACGGCATCAGAACACATGCGAAACATCGTTTACAATTCATTTTGAGGCCCAGGAGGACCCCAGTGGCTGTCGGAAGATATCATGGATTTCGGCCCAAAAATTGAAAAAACGCACAATGCTAGCATCGTGACGAATAGCCGAAAATCTTCAAATCTCAGATTTCGACAAAAACCAATTGGATAGGTCCCACGGCATCAGAACACATGCAAAACATCGTTTACAATTCATTTTGAGGCCCAGGAGGGCCCCAGTGGCTTTCGGAAGATGACTGCGATTTTTGCCCATAAACTGAAAAAAAGCCGAAAATCTTCAAATCTCAGATTTCGACAAAAACCAATTGGATAGGTCCCACGGCATCAGAACACATGCGAAACATCGTTTACAATTCATTTTGAGGCCCAGGAGGGCCCCAGTGGCTGTCGGAAGATATCATGGATTTCGGCCCAAAAATTGAAAAAACGCACAATGCTAGCATCGTGACGAATAGCCGAAAATCTTCAAATCTCAGATTTCGACAAAAACCAATTGGATAGGTCCCACGGCATCAGAACACATGCGAAATATCGTTTACAATTCATTTTGAGGCCCAGGAGGGCCCCAGTGGCTTTCGGAAGATGACTGCGATTTTTGCCCATGAACTGAAAAAAAGCCGAAAATCTTCAAATCTCAGATTTCGACAAAAACCAATTGGATATGTCCCACGGCATCAGAACACATGCGAAACATCGTTTACAATTCATTTTGAGGCCCAGGAGGGCCCCAGTGGCTGTCGGAAGATATCATGGATTTCGGCCCAAAAATTGAAAAAACGCACAATGCTAGCATCGTGACGAATAGCCGAAAATCTTCAAATCTCAGATTTCGACAAAAACCAATTGGATAGGTCCCACGGCATCAGAACACATGCGAAACATCGTTTACAATTCATTTTGAGGCCCAGGAGGGCCCCAGTGGCTTTCGGAAGATGACTGCGATTTTTGCCCATGAACTGAAAAAAAGCCGAAAATCTTCAAATCTCAGATTTCGACAAAAACCAATTGGATATGTCCCACGGCATCAGAACACATGCGAAACATCGTTTACAATTCATTTTGAGGCCCAGGAGGACCCCAGTGGCTGTCGGAAGATATCATGGATTTCGGCCCAAAAATTGAAAAAACGCACAATGCTAGCATCGTGACGAATAGCCGAAAATCTTCAAATCTCAGATTTCGACAAAAACCAATTGGATATGTCCCACGGCATCAGAACACATGCGAAACATCGTTTACAATTCATTTTGAGGCCCAGGAGGACCCCAGTGGCTGTCGGAAGATATCATGGATTTCGGCCCAAAAATTGAAAAAACGCACAATGCTAGCATCGTGACGAATAGCCGAAAATCTTCAAATCTCAGATTTCGACAAAAACCAATTGGATAGGTCCCACGGCATCAGAACACATGCGAAACATCGTTTACAATTCATTTTGAGGCCCAGGAGGGTCCCAGTGGCTGTCGGAAGATATCATGGATTTCGACCCAAATATTGAAAAAACGCACAATGCTAGCATCGTGACGAATAGCCGAAAATCTTCAAATCTCAGATTTCGACAAAAACCAATTGGATATGTCCCACGGCATCAGAACACATGCGAAACATCGTTTACAATTCATTTTGAGGCCCAGGAGGACCCCAGTGGCTGTCGGAAGATATCATGGATTTCGGCCCAAAAATTGAAAAAACGCACAATGCTAGCATCGTGACGAATAGCCGAAAATCTTCAAATCTCAGATTTCGACAAAAACCAATTGGATAGGTCCCACGGCATCAGAACACATGCGAAACATCGTTTACAATTCATTTTGAGGCCCAGGAGGACCCCAGTGGCTGTCGGAAGATATCATGGATTTCGGCCCAAGAATTGAAAAACGCACAGTGCTAGCATCGTGACGAATAGCCGAAAATCTTCAAATCTCAGATTTCGACAAAAACCAATTGGATAGGTCCCACGGCATCAGAACACATGCGAAACATCGTTTACAATTCATTTTGAGGCCCAGGAGGGCCCCAGTGGCTTTCGGAAGATGACTGCGATTTTTGCCCATGAACTGAAAAAAAGCCGAAAATCTTCAAATCTCAGATTTCGACAAAAACCAATTGGATATGTCCCACGGCATCAGAACACATGCGAAACATCGTTTACAATTCATTTTGAGGCCCAGGAGGGCCCCAGTGGCTGTCGGAAGATATCATGGATTTTCGGCCCAAAAATTGAAAAAACGCACAATGCTAGCATCGTGACGAATAGCCGAAAATCTTCAAATCTCAGATTTCGACAAAAACCAATTGGATAGGTCCCACGGCATCAGAACACATGCGAAACATCGTTACAATTCATTTTGAGGCCCAGGAGGACCCCAGTGGCTGTCGGAAGATATCATGGATTTCGGCCCAAGAATTGAAAAACGCACAGTGCTAGCATCGTGACGAATAGCCGAAAATCTTCAAATCTCAGATTTCGACAAAAACCAATTGGATAGGTCCCACGGCATCAGAACACATGCGAAACATCGTTTACAATTCATTTTGAGGCCCAGGAGGGCCCCAGTGGCTTTCGGAAGATGACTGCGATTTTTGCCCATGAACTGAAAAAAAGCCGAAAATCTTCAAATCTCAGATTTCGACAAAAACCAATTGGATATGTCCCACGGCATCAGAACACATGCGAAACATCGTTTACAATTCATTTTGAGGCCCAGGAGGGCCCCAGTGGCTGTCGGAAGATATCATGGATTTCGGCCCAAAAATTGAAAAAACGCACAATGCTAGCATCGTGACGAATAGCCGAAAATCTTCAAATCTCAGATTTCGACAAAAACCAATTGGATAGGTCCCACGGCATCAGAACACATGCGAAACATCGTTTACAATTCATTTTGAGGCCCAGGAGGGCCCCAGTGGCTGTCGGAAGATATCATGGATTTCGGCCCAAAAATTGAAAAAACGCACAATGCTAGCATCGTGACGAATAGCCGAAAATCTTCAAATCTCAGATTTCGACAAAAACCAATTGGATAGGTCCCACGGCATCAGAACACATGCGAAACATCGTTTACAATTCATTTTGAGGCCCAGGAGGACCCCAGTGGCTGTCGGAAGATATCATGGATTTCGGCCCAAAAATTGAAAAAACGCACAATGCTAGCATCGTGACGAATAGCCGAAAATCTTCAAATCTCAGATTTCGACAAAAACCAATTGGATAGGTCCCACGGCATCAGAACACATGCGAAACATCGTTTACAATTCATTTTGAGGCCCAGGAGGGTCCCAGTGGCTGTCGGAAGATATCATGGATTTCGACCCAAATATTGAAAAAACGCACAATGCTAGCATCGTGACGAATAGCCGAAAATCTTCAAATCTCAGATTTCGACAAAAACCAATTGGATATGTCCCACGGCATCAGAACACATGCGAAACATCGTTTACAATTCATTTTGAGGCCCAGGAGGACCCCAGTGGCTGTCGAAGATGACTGCGATTTTTGCCCATGAACTGAAAAAAAGCCGAAAATCTTCAAATCTCAGATTTCGACAAAAAACCAATTGGATATGTCCACGGCATCAGAACACATGCGAAACATCGTTTACAATTCATTTTGAGGCCCAGGAGGGTCCCAGTGGCTGTCGGAAGATATCATGGATTTCGACCCAAATATTGAAAAAACGCACAATGCTAGCATCGTGACGAATAGCCGAAAATCTTCAAATCTCAGATTTCGACAAAAACCAATTGGATATGTCCCACGGCATCAGAACACATGCGAAACATCGTTTACAATTCATTTTGAGGCCCAGGAGGACCCCAGTGGCTGTCGGAAGATATCATGGATTTCGGCCCAAAAATTGAAAAAACGCACAATGCTAGCATCGTGACGAATAGCCGAAAATCTTCAAATCTCAGATTTCGACAAAAACCAATTGGATAGGTCCCACGGCATCAGAACACATGCGAAACATCGTTTACAATTCATTTTGAGGCCCAGGAGGACCCCAGTGGCTGTCGGAAGATATCATGGATTTCGGCCCAAGAATTGAAAAACGCACAGTGCTAGCATCGTGACGAATAGCCGAAAATCTTCAAATCTCAGATTTCGACAAAAACCAATTGGATAGGTCCACGGCATCAGAACACATGCGAAACATCGTTTACAATTCATTTTGAGGCCCAGGAGGGCCCCAGTGGCTGTCGGAAGATATCATGGATTTCGGCCCAAAAATTGAAAAAACGCACAATGCTAGCATCGTGACGAATAGCCGAAAATCTTCAAATCTCAGATTTCGACAAAAACCAATTGGATAGGTCCCACGGCATCAGAACACATGCGAAACATCGTTTACAATTCATTTTGAGGCCCAGGAGGACCCCAGTGGCTGTCGGAAGATATCATGGATTTCGGCCCAAAAATTGAAAAAACGCACAATGCTAGCATCGTGACGAATAGCCGAAAATCTTCAAATCTCAGATTTCGACAAAAACCAATTGGATATGTCCCACGGCATCAGAACACATGCGAAACATCGTTTACAATTCATTTTGAGGCCCAGGAGGACCCCAGTGGCTGTCGGAAGATATCATGGATTTCGGCCCAAAAATTGAAAAAACGCACAATGCTAGCATCGTGACGAATAGCCGAAAATCTTCAAATCTCAGATTTCGACAAAAACCAATTGGATATGTCCCACGGCATCAGAACACATGCGAAACATCGTTTACAATTCATTTTGAGGCCCAGGAGCACCCCAGTGGCTGTCGGAAGATATCATGGATTTCGGCCCAAAAATTGAAAAAACGCACAATGCTAGCATCGTGACGAATAGCCGAAAATCTTCAAATCTCAGATTTCGACAAAAACCAATTGGATAGGTCCCACGGCATCAGAACACATGCGAAACATCGTTTACAATTCATTTTGAGGCCCAGGAGGACCCCAGTGGCTGTCGGAAGATATCATGGATTTCGGCCCAAGAATTGAAAAACGCACAATGCTAGCATCGTGACGAATAGCCGAAAATCTTCAAATCTCAGATTTCGACAAAAACCAATTGGATAGGTCCCACGGCATCAGAACACATGCGAAACATCGTTTACAATTCATTTTGAGGCCCAGGAGGGCCCCAGTGGCTTTCGGAAGATGACTGCGATTTTTGCCCATGAACTGAAAAAAAGCCGAAAATCTTCAAATCTCAGATTTCGACAAAAACCAATTGGATATGTCCCACGGCATCAGAACACATGCGAAACATCGTTTACAATTCATTTTGAGGCCCAGGAGGGCCCCAGTGGCTGTCGGAAGATATCATGGATTTCGGCCCAAAAATTGAAAAAACGCACAGTGCTAGCATCGTGACGAATAGCCGAAAATCTTCAAATCTCAGATTTCGACAAAAACCAATTGGATAGGTCCCACGGCATCAGAACACATGCGAAACATCGTTTACAATTCATTTTGAGGCCCAGGAGGACCCCAGTGGCTGTCGGAAGATATCATGGATTTCGGCCCAAAAATTGAAAAAACGCACAGTGCTAGCATCGTGACGAATAGCCGAAAATCTTCAAATCTCAGATTTCGACAAAAACCAATTGGATAGGTCCCACGGCATCAGAACACATGCGAAACATCGTTTACAATTCATTTTGAGGCCCAGGAGGGCCCCAGTGGCTGTCGGAAGATATCATGGATTTCGGCCTAAAAATTGAAAAAACGCACAATGCTAGCATCGTGACGAATAGCCGAAAATCTTCAAATCTCAGATTTCGACAAAAACCAATTGGATAGGTCCCACGGCATCAGAACACATGCGAAACATCGTTTACAATTCATTTTGAGGCCCAGGAGGGCCCCAGTGGCTGTCGGAAGATATCATGGATTTCGGCCCAAAAATTGAAAAAACGCACAATGCTAGCATCGTGACGAATAGCCGAAAATCTTCAAATCTCAGATTTCGACAAAAACCAATTGGATAGGTCCCACGGCATCAGAACACATGCGAAACATCGTTTACAATTCATTTTGAGGCCCAGGAGGACCCCAGTGGCTGTCGGAAGATATCATGGATTTCGGCCCAAAAATTGAAAAAACGCACAATGCTAGCATCGTGACGAATAGCCGAAAATCTTCAAATCTCAGATTTCGACAAAAACCAATTGGATAGGTCCCACGGCATCAGAACACATGCGAAACATCGTTTACAATTCATTTTGAGGCCCAGGAGGACCCCAGTGGCTGTCGGAAGATATCATGGATTTCGGCCCAAGAATTGAAAAACGCACAATGCTAGCATCGTGACGAATAGCCGAAAATCTTCAAATCTCAGATTTCGACAAAAACCAATTGGATAGGTCCCACGGCATCAGAACACATGCGAAACATCGTTTACAATTCATTTTGAGGCCCAGGAGGGCCCCAGTGGCTTTCGGAAGATGACTGCGATTTTTGCCCATGAACTGAAAAAAAGCCGAAAATCTTCAAATCTCAGATTTCGACAAAAACCAATTGGATATGTCCCACGGCATCAGAACACATGCGAAACATCGTTTACAATTCATTTTGAGGCCCAGGAGGGCCCCAGTGGCTGTCGGAAGATATCATGGATTTCGGCCCAAAAATTGAAAAAACGCACAGTGCTAGCATCGTGACGAATAGCCGAAAATCTTCAAATCTCAGATTTCGACAAAAACCAATTGGATAGGTCCCACGGCATCAGAACACATGCGAAACATCGTTTACAATTCATTTTGAGGCCCAGGAGGACCCCAGTGGCTGTCGGAAGATATCATGGATTTCGGCCCAAAAATTGAAAAAACGCACAGTGCTAGCATCGTGACGAATAGCCGAAAATCTTCAAATCTCAGATTTCGACAAAAACCAATTGGATAGGTCCCACGGCATCAGAACACATGCGAAACATCGTTTACAATTCATTTTGAGGCCCAGGAGGGCCCCAGTGGCTGTCGGAAGATATCATGGATTTCGGCCTAAAAATTGAAAAAACGCACAATGCTAGCATCGTGACGAATAGCCGAAAATCTTCAAATCTCAGATTTCGACAAAAACCAATTGGATAGGTCCCACGGCATCAGAACACATGCGAAACATCGTTTACAATTCATTTTGAGGCCCAGGAGGACCCCAGTGGCTGTCGGAAGATATCATGGATTTCGGCCCAAAAATTGAAAAAACGCACAATGCTAGCATCGTGACGAATAGCCGAAAATCTTCAAATCTCAGATTTCGACAAAAACCAATTGGATAGGTCCCACGGCATCAGAACACATGCAAAACATCGTTTACAATTCATTTTGAGGCCCAGGAGGGCCCCAGTGGCTTTCGGAAGATGACTGCGATTTTTGCCCATAAACTGAAAAAAAGCCGAAAATCTTCAAATCTCAGATTTCGACAAAAACCAATTGGATATGTCCCACGGCATCAGAACACATGCGAAACATCGTTTACAATTCATTTTGAGGCCCAGGAGGGCCCCAGTGGCTTTCGGAAGATGACTGCGATTTTTGCCCATGAACTGAAAAAAAGCCGAAAATCTTCAAATCTCAGATTTCGACAAAAACCAATTGGATATGTCCCACGGCATCAGAACACATGCGAAACATCGTTTACAATTCATTTTGAGGCCCAGGAGGACCCCAGTGGCTGTCGGCAGATATCATGGATTTCGGCCCAAAAATTGAAAAAACGCACAATGCTAGCATCGTGACGAATAGCCGAAAATCTTCAAATCTCAGATTTCGACAAAAACCAATTGGATAGGTCCCACGGCATCAGAACACATGCGAAACATCGTTTACAATTCATTTTGAGGCCCAGGAGGGCCCCAGTGGCTTTCGGAAGATGACTGCGATTTTTGCCCATGAACTGAAAAAAAGCCGAAAATCTTCAAATCTCAGATTTCGACAAAAACCAATTGGATATGTCCCACGGCATCAGAACACATGCGAAACATCGTTTACAATTCATTTTGAGGCCCAGGAGGGCCCCAGTGGCTTTCGGAAGATGACTGCGATTTTTGCCCATGAACTGAAAAAAAGCCGAAAATCTTCAAATCTCAGATTTCGACAAAAACCAATTGGATATGTCCCACGGCATCAGAACACATGCGAAACATTGTTTACAATTCATGTTGAGGCCCAGGAGGGCCCCAGTGGCTTTCGGAAGATGACTGCGATTTTTGCCCATGAACTGAAAAAAAGCCGAAAATCTTCAAATCTCAGATTTCGACAAAAACCAATTGGATATGTCCCACGGCATCAGAACACATGCGAAACATCGTTTACAATTCATTTTGAGGCCCAGGAGGGCCCCAGTGGCTTTCGGAAGATGACTGCGATTTTTGCCCATGAACTGAAAAAAAGCCGAAAATCTTCAAATCTCAGATTTCGACAAAAACCAATTAGATATATCCCACGGCATCAGAACACATGCGAAACATCGTTTACAATTCATTTTGAGGCCCAGGAGGGCCCCAGTGGCTTTCGGAAGATGACTGCGATTTTTGCCCATGAACTGAAAAAAAGCCGAAAATCTTCAAATCTCAGATTTCGACAAAAACCAATTGGATATGTCCCACGGCATCAGAACACATGCGAAACATCGTTTACAATTCATTTTGAGGCCCAGGAGGGCCCCAGTGGCTTTCGGAAGATGACTGCGATTTTTGCCCATGAACTGAAAAAAAGCCGAAAATCTTCAAATCTCAGATTTCGACAAAAGCCAATTGGATATGTCCCACGGCATCAGAACACATGCGAAACATCGTTTACAATTCATTTTGAGGCCCAGGAGGGCCCCAGTGGCTTTCGGAAGATGACTGCGATTTTTGCCCATGAACTGAAAAAAAGCCGAAAATCTTCAAATCTCAGATTTCGACAAAAACCAATTGGATAGGTCCCACGGCATCAGAACACATGCGAAACATCGTTTACAATTCATTTTGAGGCCCAGGAGGGCCCCAGTGGCTTTCGGAAGATGACTGCGATTTTTGCCCATGAACTGAAAAAAAGCCGAAAATCTTCAAATCTCAGATTTCGACAAAAACCAATTGGATAGGTCCCACGGCATCAGAACACATGCGAAACATCGTTTACAATTCATTTTGAGGCCCAGGAGGGCCCCAGTGGCTTTCGGAAGATGACTGCGATTTTTGCCCATGAACTGAAAAAAAGCCGAAAATCTTCAAATCTCAGATTTCGACAAAAACCAATTGGATATGTCCCACGGCATCAGAACACATGCGAAACATCGTTTACAATTCATTTTGAGGCCCAGGAGGACCCCAGTGGCTTTCGGAAGATGACTGCGATTTTTGCCCATGAACTGAAAAAAAGCCAAAAATCTTCAAATCTCAGATTTCGACAAAAACCAATTGGATATGTCCCACGGCATCAGAACACATGCGAAACATCGTTTACAATTCATTTTGAGGCCCAGGAGGACCCCAGTGGCTGTCGGAAGATATCATGGATTTCGGCCCAAAAATTGAAAAAACGTGACGAATAGCCGAAAATCTTCAAATCTCAGATTTCGACAAAAACCAATTGGATAGGTCCCACGGCATCAGAACACATGCGAAACATCGTTTACAATTCATTTTGAGGCCCAGGAGGGCCCCAGTGGCTTTCGGAAGATGACTGCGATTTTTGTCCATGAACTGAAAAAAAGCCGAAAATCTTCAAATCTCAGATTTCGACAAAAACCAATTGGATAGGTCCCACGGCATCAGAACACATGCGAAACATCGTTTACAATTCATTTTGAGGCCCAGGAGGGCCCCAGTGGCTTTCGGAAGATGACTGCGATTTTTGCCCATCAACTGAAAAAAAGCCGAAAATCTTCAAATCTCAGATTTCGATAAAAACCAATTGGATAGGTCCCACGGCATCAGAACACATGCGAAACATCGTTTACAATTCATTTTGAGGCCCAGGAGGGCCCCAGTGGCTTTCGGAAGATGACTGCGATTTTTGCCCATCAACTGAAAAAAAGCCGAAAATCTTCAAATCTCAGATTTCGACAAAAACCAATTGGATATGTCCCACGGCATCAGAACACATGCGAAACATCGTTTACAATTCATTTTGAGGCCCAGGAGGACCCCAGTGGCTGTCGGAAGATATCATGGATTTCGGCCCAAAAATTGAAAAAACGCACAATGCTAGCATCGTGACGAATAGCCGAAAATCTTCAAATCTCAGATTTCGACAAAAACCAATTGGATAGGTCCCACGGCATCAGAACACATGCGAAACATCGTTTACAATTCATTTCGAGGCCCAGGAGGACCCCAGTGGCTGTCGGAAGATATCATGGATTTCGGCCCAAAAATTGAAAAAACGCACAATGCTAGCATCGTGACGAATAGCCGAAAATCTTCAAATCTCAGATTTCGACAAAAACCAATTGGATAGGTCCCACGGCATCAGAACACATGCGAAACATCGTTTACAATTCATTTTGAGGCCCAGGAGGGCCCCAGTGGCTTTCGGAAGATGACTGCGATTTTTGCCCATGAACTGAAAAAAAGCCGAAAATCTTCAAATCTCAGATTTCGACAAAAACCAATTGGATATGTCCCACGGCATCAGAACACATGCGAAACATCGTTTACAATTCATTTTGAGGCCCAGAAGGGCCCCAGTGGCTTTCGGAAGATGACTGCGATTTTTGCCCATGAACTGAAAAAAAGCCGAAAATCTTCAAATCTCAGATTTCGACAAAAACCAATTGGATATGTCCCACGGCATCAGAACACATGCGAAACATCGTTTACAATTCATTTTGAGGCCCAGGAGGGCCCCAGTGGCTTTCGGAAGATGACTGCGATTTTTGCCCATCAACTGAAAAAAAGCCGAAAATCTTCAAATCTCAGATTTCGATAAAAACCAATTGGATAGGTCCCACGGCATCAGAACACATGCGAAACATCGTTTACAATTCATTTTGAGGCCCAGGAGGGCCCCAGTGGCTTTCGGAAGATGACTGCGATTTTTGCCCATCAACTGAAAAAAAGCCGAAAATCTTCAAATCTCAGATTTCGACAAAAACCAATTGGATATGTCCCACGGCATCAGAACACATGCGAAACATCGTTTACAATTCATTTTGAGGCCCAGGAGGACCCCAGTGGCTGTCGGAAGATATCATGGATTTCGGCCCAAAAATTGAAAAAACGCACAATGCTAGCATCGTGACGAATAGCCGAAAATCTTCAAATCTCAGATTTCGACAAAAACCAATTGGATAGGTCCCACGGCATCAGAACACATGCGAAACATCGTTTACAATTCATTTCGAGGCCCAGGAGGACCCCAGTGGCTGTCGGAAGATATCATGGATTTCGGCCCAAAAATTGAAAAAACGCACAATGCTAGCATCGTGACGAATAGCCGAAAATCTTCAAATCTCAGATTTCGACAAAAACCAATTGGATAGGTCCCACGGCATCAGAACACATGCGAAACATCGTTTACAATTCATTTTGAGGCCCAGGAGGGCCCCAGTGGCTTTCGGAAGATGACTGCGATTTTTGCCCATGAACTGAAAAAAAGCCGAAAATCTTCAAATCTCAGATTTCGACAAAAACCAATTGGATATGTCCCACGGCATCAGAACACATGCGAAACATCGTTTACAATTCATTTTGAGGCCCAGAAGGGCCCCAGTGGCTTTCGGAAGATGACTGCGATTTTTGCCCATGAACTGAAAAAAAGCCGAAAATCTTCAAATCTCAGATTTCGACAAAAACCAATTGGATATGTCCCACGGCATCAGAACACATGCGAAACATCGTTTACAATTCATTTTGAGGCCCAGGAGGACCCCAGTGGCTGTCGGAAGATATCATGGATTTCGGCCCAAAAATTGAAAAAACGCACAATGCTAGCATCGTGACGAATAGCCGAAAATCTTCAAATCTCAGATTTCGACAAAAACCAATTGGATAGGTCCCACGGCATCAGAACACATGCGAAACATCGTTTACAATTCATTTTGAGGCCCAGGAGGACCCCAGTGGCTGTCGGAAGATATCATGGATTTCGGCCCAAAAATTGAAAAAACGCACAATGCTAGCATCGTGACGAATAGCCGAAAATCTTCAAATCTCAGATTTCAACAAAAACCAATTGGATATGTCCCACGGCATCAGAACACATGCGAAACATCGTTTACAATTCATTTTGAGGCCCAGAAGGGCCCCAGTGGCTTTCGGAAGATGACTGCGATTTTTGCCCATGAACTGAAAAAAAGCCGAAAATCTTCAAATCTCAGATTTCGACAAAAACCAATTGGATATGTCCCACGGCATCAGAACACATGCGAAACATCGTTTACAATTCATTTTGAGGCCCAGGAGGGCCCCAGTGGCTTTCGGAAGATGACTGCGATTTTTGCCCATGAACTGAAAAAAAGCCGAAAATCTTCAAATCTCAGATTTCGATAAAAACCAATTGGATATGTCCCACGGCATCAGAACGCATGCGAAACATCGTTTACAATTCATTTTGAGGCCCAGGAGGGCCCCAGTGGCTTTCGGAAGATGACTGCGATTTTTGCCCATGAACTGAAAAAAAGCCGAAAATCTTCAAATCTCAGATTTCAACAAAAACCAATTGGATAGGTCCCACGGCATCAGAACACATGCGAAACATCGTTTACAATTCATTTTGAGGCCCAGGAGGGCCCCAGTGGCTTTCGGAAGATGACTGCGATTTTTGCCCATGAACTGAAAAAAAGCCGAAAATCTTCAAATCTCAGATTTCGACAAAAACCAATTGGATATGTCCCACGGCATCAGAACACATGCGAAACATCGTTTACAATTCATTTTGAGGCCCCGGAGGGCCCCAGTGGCTGTCGGAAGATATCATGGATTTCGGCCCAAAAATTGAAAAAACGCACAATGCTAGCATCGTGACGAATAGCCGAAAATCTTCAAATCTCAGATTTCGACAAAAACCAATTGGATAGGTCCCACGGCATCAGAACACATGCGAAACATCGTTTACAATTCATTTTGAGGCCCAGGAGGGCCCCAGTGGCTTTCGGAAGATGACTGCGATTTTTGCCCATGAACTGAAAAAAAGCCGAAAATCTTCAAATCTCAGATTTCGACAAAAACCAATTGGATATGTCCCACGGCATCAGAACACATGCGAAACATCGTTTACAATTCATTTTGAGGCCCAGCAGGACCCCAGTGGCTGTCGGAAGATATCATGGATTTCGGCCCAAAAATTGAAAAAACGCACAATGCTAGCATCGTGACGAATAGCCGAAAATCTTCAAATCTCAGATTTCAACAAAAACCAATTGGATAGGTCCCACGGCATCAGAACACATGCGAAACATCGTTTACAATTCATTTTGAGGCCCAGGAGGACCCCAGTGGCTGTCGGAAGATATCATGGATTTCGGCCCAAAAATTGAAAAAACGCACAATGCTAGCATCATGACGAATAGCCGAAAATCTTCAAATCTCAGATTTCAACAAAAACCAATTGGATATGTCCCACGGCATCAGAACACATGCGAAACATCGTTTACAATTCATTTTGAGGCCCAGGAGGGCCCTAGTGGCTTTCGGAAGATGACTGCGATTTTTGCCCATGAACTGAAAAAAAGCCGAAAATCTTCAAATCTCAGATTTCAACAAAAACCAATTGGATAGGTCCCACGGCATCAGAACACATGCGAAACATCGTTTACAATTCATTTTGAGGCCCAGGAGGACCCCAGTGGCTGTCGGAAGATATCATGGATTTCAGCCCAAAAATTGAAAAAACGCACAATGCTAGCATCGTGACGAATAGCCGCAAATCTTCAAATCTCAGATTTCGACAAAAACCAATTGGATAGGTCCCACGGCATCAGAACACATGCGAAACATCGTTTACAATTCATTTTGAGGCCCAGGAGGACCCCAGTGGCTATCGGAAGATATCATGGATTTCGGCCCAAAAATTGAAAAAACGCACAATGCTAGCATCGTGACGAATAGCCGAAAATCTTCAAATCTCAGATTTCGACAAAAACCAATTGGATAGGTCCCACGGCATCAGAACACATGCGAAACATCGTTTACAATTCATTTTGAGGCCCAGGAGGGCCCCAGTGGCT